>VZRR01000422.1:187194-238945 GCA_013398015.1 Oreocharis arfaki
GGGACGCGCCGGGCTGGGCGGGGACGGAGGGAAGGGAAAGGAAGGGAAGAGAAGGGAAAGGGAAGGGGAGGAGGGGACGCTGCCGGCGCGCGCATTCCGGAAAGACGCGGCCGCAGGCCGGCATTGGTGCTGCGCGTGCGCCGGGGCGCCAGCGGGTGCCGGTGCGGCGCTGCCGCCCGACGGGAGCTGCGCTCGGCATGGAGGACGAGGATTTCTTGTTGGCGCTCAAGCTGCAGAGGGAGTGGGAAGAGCAGGATAAGGCAGCGGCAGAGGCGGCAGCAGGAGCAAAGCGCGCTGATCTCTCGTCCTACCACTCGTCCCTCCGCCCGCTGTCGGTTGTGGACGAGGCGTGGGAGCTGCTGGACCCCAGCCCCGACGTGCACGCTCTGTTCGTGCAATTCAACCAGACGCTCTTCTGGGGGAAGCTGGATGCGGTCACTGTGTCCTGGAGCCCCCGCATGACCAGGTGCGGCACCGGGGGGTATGGGGCGGAGCGCCGGCCCGGCTCCCGGGGCTGCCCTGTCCCGGGGGTTGTGCGGGGGTGGTCGCCGGGGGCGGGGAGGCGGCGGGGAGGCCGTTCCCTGTGTTTTGGCAGCGTGCGCGGTGTCGGGGCACTGGGAAGGGGCCGGCACCCATGGAGCCGCAGCCCGCCTTAGCATGTGGCTGCGAGTGTCGGGGAGGCGGGGAAGAGCTGTCACTCGTCCCTGTGTGCTGCTCCTCGCTATGGCCCGCTAGCGCCGTGCTGGTGCCATGGCTTCCCTCCCCGGGCACTTGAATGTCCCGCATCTCTGGCAGAGCCCGTACGGCGGAACTTGAGTTGGTCGCTGTCGTTGTCTCCTTTGCCTTGCATCTGTCGCCCCTGGCAGCCATCAGTGGCTTTCCCAGGGGTGCACGCAAGCCGCAGGGATGTTAAAATGGAAGAAATTACTTGGTCTTAGACGCTGTGTGTGCAAACCTCACGTACTCGTGTTACTGCTCCGGTTCTCAGTCCTTATGATAGTTTTACCGCACGGCAGAAAGGCAAATATGAACCAATAATGGTATATTACAAAAACTTAGAATAGACTGGGGAGGGGAATATAGACGAAATCTGGCGTTAAAAAAACCCAGGAATCTTTGAAGTGCGGTCTGCAGTTCCGCAGCAGATGCAATTGCTGTTGGCTGGAGTCCTGCCCCCTGTTACCCTCTGCTGTTGCAGTATTCTTTAGACATTTGGGAATAGTCGGATATTGCACTGGTAGAGGACTAACTCAGTAACACACAGACAAAAACAGTGGTGTTTGCTGGATTAGCACACGGAAGTGAAGGTATATGAAGGTTCGGTATGAGTCAAAAGTTGAGGGAGGGTGGGGAGTGAAATTATAGCAACCAGCAATTAAGTCAGTGTTTGCTGCTGTGAATTGCCAGCCTCTGTGTAGTGTATTTCACTCCATCATGAGTTCTAAAGGAAACATTCTTTGGCCTTCAAAACAGGTTTTTCTACTCCAAGGAGCTTGTGGATATTTTTTTTTTTGTTTAACGAAGCTGAGTTTTTCAGGTAACTACTCAAAGTGATTTTTCTTCCGTGTTCTGAGCGACCTAGCATGTGTTTACAGGGGATGGCGTTATAACTTAAATTCCCTGTTTTCTTCATGTGCTACAGAAACAAACAGATTTTCACGTTTTCTTTCTGCTTTTCCTTTCAGCTCTGCTGGTATCTGTTCATATCATGAAAGGAGTGGGTTGTGTTCCATCCGTCTCAGTGAGCCGCTTCTAAAGTTACGGCCAAGGAAGGATCTTGTGGAGGTATTTGAACATGGCTTATGAATCTGCACATGAAGTGTATTGTGCCTGCCCCCTCCTCTGCTCCATACAAACGTTCTAGATTTCGTAGTGGCATTCTTACATGCAGTAACTTATGGATCATAAAATAGTGGTGGCTTTACTGTTACGTTAGTGCGGCTCGTGTTGCAGTATCATGGTGATCTTTAGTTTTATGTTTCTAAGTGGGCAACTCCAAGTAGGAGTCTAAAATCACTTGTTTATTTTATTGACTTTATAAAGAGAAAACACCACCCTAAGTTTTTAACTCCTAAATTATCCTTTAATATTCAAACCAGACATGGACTGTAGTTTTGAAAGGGCCAGCAGCAGAAAATAAGGATATAGGGTATAACTTAACATGACTTTGTGTTGCTTCTTGGGCCTCTGCCAGAGCTGCTGCTTTCACCTGGCTGAACATTCACATTTGCCTGAGGACAGAAGTGCTGTAGACTTTCAACTTGCTCGAAAGTGGCTCTTTTTTGGGGTTGTATAGGGGATGATCTCTTTTAAGATGTGACTTAAGTTTGAGGATTATTTCTCCCTTTTGGAATGCTGCTTATTGAAGTGATATTCTCCAGCATGTTTTGGTGGTAATTTGGTTTGATAGATCAAAGTATTATTGTTTTTATGACCCCAGCTGAATATGTGAATAATAAAAGATAAGATCAGTACCATAATCAATGTAGAGGAGTAAAATATTTGCAGCTTAATTATGAAACTGAAAATGCGATGCTTTTCAGTAAATATCAAATGATTGCATCATTTCAGACACTGTTGCACGAAATGATCCATGCCCTGCTCTTTGTTACTCATAACTACAAAGATCGTGAGTCCCATGGACCAGAGTTCTGCAAGCACATGCGTCGCATTAATCTCTTGACTGGAGCCAATGTCACAGTAAGAATAATCCTCTTCACCTGATTTGACAGAGCTTTCTTCCTGATTAAGTGTTTTAGTTGCCTGGTGTGGTATGAGTAATCTTCTTGTTAGACACTCCACAGTTGGTACCAATACAAATTTGCTTCCAAGTGCGTGCCAGTTCCATAGGTATTTTGTTGGAGACAGTGGTGGGAACAGGTTGAGGAAGATGTGGTGAGTTCTTAGCCATATAATTTTCAGGTATATTCTCTGTAAGAACTTTTCTTTAAGCTTTTGTGGTAAACCATAAACAGCTTAATGGTAGCAGGGACAGAAGAGCTCCATGTGAAGAGCAGTCAAGATTTATGTCAATAGAGAGTAATGATATTTATGTCAATGTTTAAAAATAATGTGTCTAATAAGATCAGTTAAGGTAGCAGCTGAAAGGAGAATACAATACTGGTATTGTTTGCAATGCGTTCTCAACAGTTCGTCTTCTAGGTGAAATTGTAGATAGATTTCCAAAGTGATTTTATTGCAGTTCAAACAAGATAACCAGGACATATTCCTGTACATGCTATCTTTCTTTTTAAAGCTTTGCTTTAATGCTAGCTAAGTGTTGATCAAATTTTATTCAGGTCCAGCTCTTTTAACTGTAATATAAAAATCACAGCAGTAGTGGAAGGAATTGAGTGGAAACAGATTTTTCTAAAAAATATTATAGAGCTAGTGTTATCAAATTTGTAACTTCCTCAATGACTATGTTTTTGTTGTTTGTTTTTTTTTCAACTTAGATCTATCACGATTTTTATGATGAGATTGATGTGTACCGCCAGCACTGGTGGCGATGCAATGGCCCCTGCCAAAACAGAGCGCCTTACTTTGGGTATGTGAAGCGCTCAATGAACAGAGCACCCTCTGCACATGACTTCTGGTGGGATGAACATCAAAGGACATGTGGGGGCACCTTCACGAAAGTGAAGGAGCCAGAGAAATTCTCAGAGAAGTCAAAGCAGAAAACTCAGACAGCAAAACCTCCACATTTCAAGTCAACTAACAAAGGTATTTTATGGGTTTTTTTTTTTTTCCAGACTGATTTTTGTCCAAACGTTTTCTTGAACAAGTAGGGACCAAACACTACGTAAGCTTGGTTTAGATGTTACTGTTACATAGCCAAAGAACAGGGCCTGTTTGTTTGTGCACTTCTAGGCTGCTCCTCAACTGAACTGTCCACAAAAAGTTTAGTTCGATGCACTATTTTCAAGCAGCAGATTTTTTTGTGTGAAGCACCTCAAATACTGAGCCCATGATTTTTTAGTGAGAAAGTCATTAACTTATTTTTAATCCAATTTTTCAGGCAAGACACAAATGCATGCTATGCAAGACCTGACGCCCTTCAGTGGAACGGGATATCGGCTCGGAGGAGGAGACGGTGTGCTCTCAGAAAAAAACACAAATGCCAGCAGCTCCATTGGAAACAGTGAAGCACATGGCTCACTGCATCATTCAGCAGTAAGGACAACACCAATCCCTAAAAGTGAGATAAAACGGGAAAAAGTACCCCATGGTGGCATCTTTCCGCTTCGTACCAATGGTGCCAGTGAGAAGATCAGCTTAGCTGTGAAGCGTGAGTTTCCGAAACCCCCTGCTGCAAATAGAGAGGATGACGAGAACGACTGTGGATGGCCTGCTAGGATGGCTCGTGTTACTGAAGGAGCATCAAGCCAAGGCTCACCAGTTGACAAGAGGGCTATGCCATCTTCTAACTGGACACCAAAACAAATTTGTTTGGAGCAGACCCCAGCAGCTCAGGGTGCATCTGAGAAAAAAAGCTTAGAAGGTGTTAGTACACTGCAGC
This sequence comes from Oreocharis arfaki, assembly GCA_013398015.1. Classification (NCBI taxonomy): domain Eukaryota; kingdom Metazoa; phylum Chordata; class Aves; order Passeriformes; family Paramythiidae; genus Oreocharis; species Oreocharis arfaki. The sequence goes on from VZRR01000422.1 coordinate 191,714, forward strand.
GATGGCCAAAAAAGGAAGACAAAACTGCCTTTGAAAAGTATTTCATCAAAAAGGGGGGTACTGATGTCACTACAACTACAAAAACTGGAGCTGAATTTACACAGTCCTCTGCAAGTCCTAGCAATCCTGTGAGGCAGGATAGAAAAGTCAGTTGTCCTGTCTGTGAGACTGAAGTTTTGGAATCTAGAATAAATGATCATCTTGATTCTTGTCTTGCATAAAACAGCAGAAAGCTGCCTCAAAAAGATAAACCAGGGTTGGACACATTACTTGAAAGGTAATTTACTCAGGGTTTGCTTAGCTGTGGTTACACTCCTGTGTGCTTGTTCTGAAACGGAATTTAAAATGTAACTGACCTCCGTATCCTCACACTAGTAAGTAAAAATTGTGTGGAATGCTGCTAGGAGTACTGGTAAAGACTGTTCCTTGACATGCCATAAAAGCTTTCATGGTTTCCCAGTTAAACTTCCAGTGCTATACACGACAAGTTAAGATTAAAGTGACATTACCTGGCAGTCTTTATTTTGCTTCTTCTGGAAGCCAGCCAGCCCGGTGGTTAGCAGGCCAGTCAGTTGAGTACATTGTGCCACGAAAAGTTATGAGTGCCAGGCACGTGTGTTTTCTGTATGAAATGTATTTCTATGTGAAATTTCTTTCTTGAGGTGTTCTCTTGCTGCACTAAGGGATTTAACGGGTTAAACATTAAACAGTTTTATTCATTAAGGTCAGTAAAATTGATTGTAAATATATTTGCTTAAACGTAAAAATTGTTCTATCTAAATAGTTTTTAAACAAAATTGGTTTATATCTTGTTACTGTAATTTTAAATGGCTGTATCAGCCTGCTTCATACATGTTTACTGTATTACTGCTGCTCTCTTAACTCATTTTAAATGCTCCATATTTTCTAAAATATTGACACTACAGAAGTTTAATGTAAATTACTTTGTTCTTGCATACTTTAAATAAATTGTTATTGAAGCTTAAATTTTCACTAAGCCTGGACATTTTGTGTAACTTACAGTGGGTTCACCTGTATATTTGATAACAGTCTTGTTTATTAGAGCCTTTCTGTATTAACACTTTTCCTCTTAAATTTCCCTGTAAAAAACAGATGGTGGTGAATACTGATTGCATCAACTTCTGCTTTCTCCATCCTGTTTTTAAAACACTATTGTTGCACTTCTGTGAAAAATTTTACAAATACTGATAGAAAAACTTGCTTTGCTATGTTAATTTTCCATACTTCCTTCTTAAAGCTGCAGCATTTGTCAGTGTTTCCAGTGATACTTGACATTTTCAAGGACAGAACTACCAAGGAATATTTGTATTATCTTATGTTTTTAAGATGAGGATGAGAATTGCACCACAAAGGATCTCTCACATCAAGAAGCACTTTTGAGAGATATCTGCATTACAATTGTTCTCTGCAGTTTCCTCATTTGTCTTTCCTGCTGTGACAGATGGGAGTAAAGGAGGATTGTGGGTATTGTTAAATGTGGGGATTTTTTCCTAATGTCTTGTTTTACTTCTAAATTGTTCATTTGAACGACAAACAGAAAACAAATGAGGAATTTAGTGAATAGTGCAGCCTGTTGAGGGAGGGGGGAACTTAAGCTGTAGGCAAGTCTCTCCCTCATATACACATGTCCTAAAATAGATCTTTGTCCAAACAATTGAGCAATTCTGGATTAGCTATGGAAAAACAGCACCTCTGTCATGTGTGTTTTTACCAGGAAGTATTCTAATGCCAGGATCTCTTTTATCCAGAGAGGAAGGCTTTGCAGTTGCTACTTATTGCAGGCAGTTGTTAATGGGTCATGGCCACCTTCATTTTGGGTATGTTACTACAAATGCTGTTTCTGTGAAGTGTTGTGCTTGAATACAGTGTCTTACCCACAAGGATAACAATGACTGCCAGTATGTTTTTAAAATACTCTGCTCAGTTTGGGTCAAAGGTGAGAAATTTCATCTTCTCTATCAGTTGTCTTTGTCCTTGAGTGAGTTTAAATACTGCCTGGAACAACACAAGCTGTCCGTGAGCCTTGAACAAACACGCTTCACTGAAGTGCAGCGTAAGTTGCCTGAATGGAAATCTGAGAAACGAGTTAATAAACTTGATTTCTGAGGCAAAGCCACTCTGAAAGAGGGTCAGGCATGCATTTTTTCAACAGAAGGTTCTGCAGATAAAGGAAAAAGCCATCTCATTTTGTGGGGACGTACAAGAATTGCTCTGAATGATTCAGAGAGGAGTTCCAGAGGTTAAAATTACCTAAGTGGGGGTTGCTTGGCTCTTTCCTTATTATAATAAGAGACTGCTCTTCAGCTGCCTTGAAACTGGTTATCAGGCAAGAAATCGTGAAGGTCAAGTATTAGCAAGTATTTGTTACTTTATGGAAATGTCATCTAGGAAGTTTTCATAATACTTGAATTCTGATGAAGCAGTGGGAAGAATGTTTCTCCGGGACTACAAAAACGTGTTAGTATCTTGCAAGAAGAGGTGCAATAGAAATAGTCTGTTTTATAACATATTTTGAAAGTAATAATGTGCATTCATCTCTCCTGTAGCATCTCCAGTAGTCCAACCCCTCTGTTTTCACCTGGCCCATCTGGGTCACAGGGGAGAAGTGTATTCTCACAGCAAGTTCAACCCTAATGCCTGTGCCAAAGTGGATGAGGAGGATATTTACGTCTAGGTGGAAGCAGCCTCCTCAGGCAGGGCAGGCCTTGCTGCTCAGAGTGTGGAATCAGGACTCTTTTACCTGAGCCCCCTTTCTAGGAACATTTTCCAAGAGAACCACCAGAGAAATATTGTTCATCTGGAACAGGCTGTGCTACCTGCCTCTGGACCAGTGTAATGAAGGCCACCAGGTAATAATCTAGTACAAAAGCAAAGGCTAGAGAGGGCTTAGTCATTACTGGACAAGAAGTGAATAATATTTCCCGAGGTGCGAAGTAGCTGTTCAAACTTCAGGCTTCTCTCAGTGCAGCAGGAGGATGTGCAATTGACTAAATGGCTTGTGAGGGCTTCCTTCCTCGTGTGCTCTTCTGGTGCCCCTCAATTCTCTTGCACTTTCCAGGCACACAGCACCTCTTCAAGTAAAGCAAGATGCACTTTACTGAAGGGTAACAACACGAAGGAACCAACCGGAAGCTTCTGAGGAAAATGCCAGATGGACATCTCTTCTGAGTGGTTGGAGCAATCCGTGGTGATGGTGGGATGATGCAGACTACTCTGGCTGGAGAATGTTAAGAAACTGCCACCATAGCAGTTTGCTCCACCACTGCTGGGTCTGGTCATCCTAGAACACCATGTCTGTGCCTTTTGTCAAATTTTGTCACCTTAAATTGAAAGGCCACTAAAAAGTTGGAGCAGGTGTCCTTGTGAGGTTACACCTGACCTACATCCCCCTACGAGCATGGTTGTTGCTGCCTGACATGGTGAAGGCAGCAGAGAAACCGCTGGTCTCCAGCAGCTGCTCCTTAACAGATAGCCAGCATTCAGCAATTCTGCACTCCAAACTGAATACCCAAGTTCTTACCTGCGTCTGGATTACTACAGCTGTCTTGAAGTGTTGGGCTTAAAGAAAGTATTTTCAGAAATATGAATATAAAGACTCTGCATAAAATTACTCTTGAAGTGTGGTTTGTGGGCAGACAGACCATGAAAGAGACTTGCATTTCACTATGTGTGAAAAGACGTGTGCGTGCTTTCATGTACTCGCGTGTATGGAAAAAAAACCAGCCAAGACCCCGGGCTGTGTGGAGCTCTGGGATTCTTCGACAGGCCGTTAGGCGGCACTCCTTGCACGAAAGGAGTTCTTACTTCTTCCTCTCTAACCTGTGCGGAGAGAGAACTGAGAGTGCAGGATTGGCAGGCTCGTATTTCACCTACGCTGCACTCCAGGCTGATCATGGACCAACAGCAACCCTGGCTGGAGAACAAACAAGTAAAAGGAGGAGGAACAGTGAGGGGCGGGGGGGAGATTGCGACTAGCTGGGGATGAGAAGTAAATTTACAACTAACTAGATTCTGTGAGTGATTCTTTAACTTTGCTTCACGAAAGACTTGGAAGATGAGAGAGTAGCTCCTTCTTCTAGTTCAGGGCTCAGGAGTAACCCCAAAGGCACCCTTTTGTGGGTTACAGATACTGCACTGCCTGCATCCATGGCAGTGACAAAGCTAATTTTCTGTCACCACTTGCCATCAACACAGCTCTGCAAGAGATACAGGACAGAGTTTGAGGAAGTCAGAGGGGTTTATAAAACACAAAACTCCTGTGCCTCGGCTAAGCCAGGGAGCCAGAGGGGTGTAACAGGCCCAGGGAAGGGTAGTGTGCTACAGGTGTGAAAGCTTAAAATGGGATGTGGCCATGGACTTAATTCCTCTGTTTCCTTTCAGCTTCTGCCAGGCCAGGCTGCTTTAAGACTAGATTAAATTTCTCAGCAGGTGCCGCAGCTTGGCCTGAATAGCTCACCCTGTCTCTGTCCCATCCATCCCCTATGATTCACATAATTTTACCTGCTTTTTTGCCTTAGTATGTCTTAGATGTGACACTTCCTAAACTGCATAACGAAGAATGTTTGGAGGGGCAAAACCCAACAAGTCAAGTATTTGGCTTCACCATTGCTTAATTTAAAAGCAGGCATTATTTTATTTTTCTTTAAATGTCAGTCTCCGGATCATAGTTTCAGGGGTGACTCTAAGTACCTTCTCTTCAGAGATCTGTCACCTGTGGCATAAAAAGCCTGGGGCAAGATGTGGGCTAGAGTTCAGTGAAGACCTGGTACAGGCTATGAGCTATAGGAATGTGGTTTGGTTGGGGGGTTTAATTCTTCTCGGGGCTTCATTAAGCCATTTACAATGGCAGGAACGGCCACAGGGCCTCTCTGCTCTTATCCCACTTTCTCCCCACTGCTTTGCTCCCCCGCCTTTGTCTTCCCACTGACACTGGTCTCTTCCGTGGAGCATCCCAGTAATGATCTGCCTTCTTTCCCTCAGGATCCACTCGGTGGGTGTGCTGCCACTGATGCGAAAGCAGTTTTTGATCCACCGGGAAGGCGGGGGCTGTGTTTTGCCCACAAAGCTGAAGAGCTGTGCCAGCGACTCGCTTGGAAGGTGCCCCCCTGCAGCTGCCAGCACAGCCTCTGCAGCACTTGCCTGCAGCCGGCACAGGGTGGGACAGGGCCCGTCTGCAGCACCAACAGCAGGAAAAGCTCCCTGCTGTGTCACAGGACCACACCACGGGGCACGGGCTGCGCCGGGTAACACGGCTCTGGAAGGACACGGCACAGATCAGGGCTGTTCCGGCAGAGGGCAAACAGAAACACACCCAAAGGGAAGAGTCATCCTGAGCATAAGTCAACACCCCAGGGGCTTCAGAGAGGATAGCACCTGTACCAGGTGGAGTATGGATAGCTGCAAGGAAGGGACTTCAGTCTTAAATCTGCTGTCTTCTCCAGGATGTGCTGCTAAAAATGCTGCTCCTTTGGGTTGTTCCTTTGATTTACATTTAGCAGTACCTACATGGGAAATTTAATTTAAAGAAGAAATTTTATTTCAGCAAGGGTGTTTGAACATGGAAACAGGTTTCCTGCAGAAGTTGTGGAGTCCCCATCCTTGAAGATACTCAAATCCCAACAGGCCATGACCTTAGGCAGGCAGATCTGAGTGACCTTGTTTAAGGGCAGGGGAGCTGGACCAGATCAGCCCCCAGAAGGGGCTCCAGGAGCCCCTTCCCACCTAAACAGCCCTGGGTTTCCGCCTAACAACCCCAGGAGTACTTCAGGTCAAATTTAAATTACAGCTGAAGGCAATTAAGGTCCACCTGCTTGCCCTTGCCCTGGCACAGCCCAGAGGTGCTCACACCATCTCTAACCATCAGCTGATTTCCAGCTGTGCATTTCTTCCTCCTGCTGCAAGGTTTGGCATGGGCAGCTCTCATCACTGCCAGCACCCAGACCATGGGATGACGGACAAGTCTCCTGTCACACGTATCAGAGACTGGGGGACTTCAGGCAGGAGCTGGGTACGTGCCATGACACAAGGACAGCTACAAGGAAGCTCTGCCCTCCCAAACCTAATTGCTGAATCCTCTCCAAGTCACACTGGGGGAGAGGATTATCAGCCCTGCAGACAGCATGAATTAAAACTCAGACTCAATTAACTTTGAACATACCTAGAAGAGATTCAGAATGCCAGGAAAGCATCCCATGAGAGGAAATAGGAGGAGTTTCAGGCACTGCAAATCCCTAAGTCTATTCAAGCTATCAGGCAGCATTTCCCAGGAAATTTGGCAGTTAAGACAACTCTGCCAAGAGGTCTCACTGCTAATATTTGGGCTTATGCTTGGGCCATGAAATGCAATGTTGCTGAAGCAGACACACATCCCGAGTAGTGAGCAATGCCACGACTTTGGACCTGTCTGCAAGGAGTTACGGACACAACCATTAAACACAAGCACCCCCTGAAGGAATGAAGAGCCCTCAGTTTGGAGGAAAACGCTGAAAACTTGTTGCCTTAATGCCACCTTCCTTTTAACCCCTGTAGAGGTCCCAGAAATGTTACCTCCTCCAAGACAATTGTGCAGCAGCACACTCCCAGCCTAAACCCATGCCTTGCAGCCTCAGCTGTGCAGGCACTGAACCATACAGAGGTTGCAGTCAGTCCATGAACATCCTGCAGCAGGTACGGAGGGAAACGCTTCCTTAACTTCTTCAGGAAGAGGAGAGGGATGGGAGACTTCTGCTATTGGGCAGGCACCCTTACAGGATGGGTTGATCCCAACCCTCAGTGTGTTCACCTGTGGCCGTGGATTTGTGGATTTTTAGGCAACAGACAAGTAGATGTCCTGTCCATGAAACGTGTGACAGTTTTCAGTCTCCTTCTCACTCCTCAAGCCTGGTGTGAAGCTGCTGCTGGGGGGTTGTTGCGTGGTTAAGAGACTCTGAATGCAGTGCCAGGTGAAGGAGCACCCTCAGCAATTCAAGGTTAGCTGGCCTCCCAGAGATGTCAGCACCTTGGCACACGGAGCTTTTGCCAGGCAGCACCAGCTCAGGGCAGGCAGCAGCACCAGCCAGAGGCTGTGCTGCCAGCCACAACTTGGTAGCCACTGCTCTCAGGCATTTTGTACAGCCCTCAGCCAAGAGCGTGGGTAGCACCTGACCACCTGGAAAGCCAGCCACCAGGCCATGACCAGCTGTCATCTCACAAAAAAAAGAACCAAACCCAAATGTCCTCCTCAGCTAAGTGTGTTGCAATTTAATCCAACCCCCACCCAAGGGATGCAGCAGAAGAGAAGGGCCTGCAGCTCTGACAGCAGGTGGGACTGTGCTCGGGGAGCCCTGGAAGGATGCAAAAGCACGGGGGCACCAGGGGCTGGAGAGGCCCACACACACATGGGAGCAGAAATGGCAAGGGCAGGTTGGAAGCAGAGAGGTTGCTCTCCAGGCACTCTCACACGAGGAAACTTGAGCAAATTTTCAAACCTACTGTAAGCACTGGAGGTGTGACCACTGTGTTCCTACTTCCCCCGCTCCTCCGCCCCTGCCCCAGCGGGTTTTTGTGCTGCACAGCACCCTCCCCCTGTAAGAGAGCGGTGTGTCTCTGTCACCTCTGGGACACAAAGAACATGTTCTTCTGCTTTGAGATGAAGCCTTGTCCTGGCTGTAACACAGCAGGACCCCACCTGCTCTCTCTTCCGGCCAGCCCCATGAGCAGGAGCCTGAACCATTTCTGCATCCCACTCTCGGTGTCCCAGTCAGTCCCAGCCTGGCCACAGGTGGCCCCCTGCTCCCCGCCTGCTCTCTTGGATTTGTGTAAGCCGTGGGTTTATCGGAAAGTACGTGCCCCTCCCTCCTCATCCCATTGCGTAATGTTGCGTGGCTGCGAAGTGACAGAACCTCTCAGCTAGACACAGTCATTTCCTAATGTCCTATTTTAAATAAAAGGTTTTAAAAAAAACCAAACCAAACCCACAAACATCTAAAATGTTCTTATAGTGTAGGTGGGGAAAAAACAAAAGTAAAAGTTTAGAAATTGCTACCTACACTCCTTCAGGAGTTCTTCTAGATACAGGAAATATTCAGGATTGAAGAGAGTTAACTTTCTACAGTTTCTGCATGTTCATTAAAACATGACTGTGCAGAACACGTGCCCAGTGCCACATTACTCACTATTATGTCATGGCTGGGGAAGGGGAAGTGAAGGGAAAATAAATATGCCTAATGTGACAGCTCAAACTTTGCTCTTTGCTATCAGGAACACCATCAACTGGACTCTAATCTCAGAAAACAGATTGTTATTACCCATGGCCCTTTGGCAAACATTAGTGGTGTTCACAATCACATTTTCCCTGAAGAAATATTCTCCTTGATGTTCAAACATGCTCCCAAGTGCTCCTATAAAAACAGTTCTGGTAACTCATGGTACAGCACTCACCAAGACTGTTCTTTCCAGATCCAGGAGCGGTGGCATTTAGTTTGTTTCCATAGCGGTTGGTTGGGGTTTTTTTGACACATTGACTCCTATCGTACTGCATGAAAAAAATTCTCAGGATTCCAACAGCAATTAACCCAGCTCCAAAACTATAATTTCCTTCTGTTTCTTAGAGCTGCCACCATGTCTTCCGCGACAGTGCAATCTTATTAAAAAATATTTTGATAGATTTATAAAGCTTGCTTACATGCAGTAATGTAAGCAAGACACATTTACAACCAAAGTCACTTGCCGTCAGACAGTTTTGATAGGTTGTTGTTTTTTTTTTTTTGGCTTTTTGATTGACCCTTACTTTCTTTAAGTAGTAAAATACCAGCTCACAACCCAATATAATATCCAGGCACTAGGCTTTTCATTTGTGAGTAGTAGTCAAATCTCTACATTTTAGTTATGCTGGCTTCATCTTTTATTTAAAAATAAAATAGAACCACATCAGCCCTTGAAACAAACCCAGAGGAGGAACTGGTTCCACCCTGGCAAACCACACTGACACAGACAGACAGGCCCACAAGGAGCACTGGATATTCAGAATATTCAGAGGTGAAATTTTACTTCCCGTCTTTAACAGTATTTTAAAGAAATAATGGTTTTCAGTTCAGACTGGCCTGAAGCACTGTGCCTTGTGTCACAGTTTGCCTATGTGTGATCCTGGCAAGGTGTTAGCTCATTTCTGTGTTTTACGTCCTTCCCACTCTGCTGCAAGGCATGCCCTGCAAACTTTTAGCCAAGTGAAAAGGATGGTACTGGGCTCAGAGGCCAAGCGAGCCAGTCACCTCTCCCAGCATTTATCGCCATGTTACATACAAAGGTAGTTACAGTACATTCTCCAGAAGACCCCATAAACTCTTCCCAATAGAAGTTTAATCCCAAGATGCATATTTAATAAGGGGAAAGTCCAACAACTTACTATTGGAATACAGACAAGGAAACCAACTCCTAGCTCGAGTGAAGCCATGAACATCTCATCTTCAGAGATAAAAATGTTTGCAACACACATCCATGAAGAAAAGGATGGATGGGATGCATCAACAACTGTCTTTTCTGAGACAAACACATTGTGCATTCTTTTTCCCCACACTTGATGATCCTCCCAAAGCACACACCTATAGCATATTTTTAATTGGCATATCCCATATTCCTCATACCCACCTAACATGCTTTATCTTGGTCTCATGTGCCAGTCTCTTCCCATCCTACTTTACCATGTCTATGTAACTCATTACTTCCTCCCTGTCCTGCTAAGGACTTCAGTCTATCCTCAACAGGTTGGCAATTTACATCTCATCTTCCACTTTCAGAGCCAACTCATTTGGGAGCTATGAGTTTGGAGAGTTTTTTTCGTAAATGTTCTATATATTCACTCAACTTCAAAGCCATCAGGAAAAGCTCGATGAAACTCAGTAAGTGGTAGTAAAAGTAAACAGAGCAAATTCTCTGAACTGGTTTTGACTGGCAGGAGGACCTTGAAACCTGCTTCTGTGAGTTGCCATCCACCCCTGACAGACAGGATCAAGCAACTCTGATGCAGCAGATGTTAGAGTGAACACAGCTCCTGTACTAACACGCTTTGGTACATGAGCTGTAACTACTTATATTCAAGCTTTACATGTGACAAAATAAAAAAAAACCTGACAATGGGAGACCCAGAGATCCACACTTCTACCCCCATTCCCTACAAAAAGCAGGTGAGATCCAAATCCAGCTTAGACCCATGAATTTCTTCAAAGTCTTTGCTGCTCGGTACTCATAAATTCCCACTAGGTATTTGCAAGAGCATGCAGCTATCTGCATGCCTGCAGGCAAGGTACAAATGCTAGATTGCTGGAGTTTCGAGACTTTGAGCTTGCTACTGTCACTTGGCATTCTACCCTCTTCTTCAAAGCATTCAGCATGCACAGAAATGGTACTTTTCAGTCTGGCCGTACTTACCAGTATGATGGAGATGTGACCTTTCCACTCCTGACCCTGAAGTGGTCAGCACAGCCAGATGTTTTACATATGATACAGGCTGTCAGCTCTCAGATCTGCAAGTGTCTTTCCTGAGAAACACCCAAGAGAAACACTTCATTTTCCCTGGTGCAGTGCTTGATTTTACTATGCAAAACAATCCCCCTGCACATTGTGCTCAACAACGTGATAATTAAAAAAACCAAAATAAAACCCAAACCAGGTCTACACAGGATGGTTGCAAGAAAGGCTTCTTCCTTGTTCAATGCAAAATGAGGATGGGGAAGAGGTACTTTCAAGTGAATTTGTAAGAAGTTATACAGCACTGAATATGCAAAAAGCTTCAAAGCACTTGCCATCATCGCAGTGCTGCTACACTTGGGTTTCAACCTAAAAAATTCATCAAGAATCATCATCTTACAGCAGAAATGAGCAGAACTGGCACCCAAGTGCCATGAAAGGTGCACTAATGCTGGAGACTCATCTGAAGTCACTCTGCTGGTGACTCTCCCTGAACCAGCAGAAGACAGACAAGCACATGCAGGGGGTTCACAAAAGCTAGAGCCATGTCAGAAGCACAGCCAGCCAGATGCTTCCTTGATTACTATACAGTCATTACAAAGCTCATCAAAAGTGGAGGAATACTGTGTGGTATCTCATACAGGTTTGCCCCTGCTGACACTACCATTCTTCTGTCATCTCTCAAGGGTACATAGCTCATTGGGAGCCATGTAAAACTGAGGAGATCCCATCAAACCTTACAAATCCTGTTTGAACGGGACTTCGGTTTTGCACCTCACATACCTGTCAAAAGTAGTAAAAAATATAGAGCTGACTCTACATCATGATCACTCTTCAGAAAGCCTAAAAATGGTCCTGTTTTTGAGGGAGGAAAACATCAGGAAAATGGTCACCACACCCAGGTAACTGTAGGCAGGCTAAAGAAAAAAAGACCCAGATCCTTCTCCAAAGCAGAAACAGCTCTGACTTAAAAAACCAAAAAACACCACAACAAAAAAACCCCAAATACTAACAAAAATCCCAACCAAATACCCACAACAAAACAACCAAAATGCCACATACCCCCTGTATCAAGGAGCATTTATAAGTTAGTTGCTATAGAGTAGTTTTAAAAATTACAAAGATTACAAAAAACCACATAGCTTTCAAGAACCTTTATACATCATCTTTTTTAATTAGATTAGCTTTACAAGCAACTTGAGAGCTCTTTCATAATGAACACTGCTTTTGAAATTACACAACTTTATAGGCAACCTGTAAATGAATCCTGAATTTCTTTGCCTGCTATAGATAAAGGTCTCATATTTCACAGCCAGCTAACATCATGAATAAAAATAGCATTATGAAGCTTTATTTTTAACCAGGACTAGACACATACAGATCATAAGACAGTTTAAAAAATAGTTTTAAAACAAGGACCTGCTTGGTGATGCTCAAGACTGAATATTCAACCGACATGAAATGAACAGTTTCTGAAGGACATGGAAGAAATGGCTGACCTGATTTGTTGACCCTGTTGTAATGACTTACATGGAGTGAAAAATTAAGCACTTTTTAAACCTGTCTGGCAAGCACAAACCTACAGTGTGATTAGAATTCGATACGCTGTTTAACTGCAGCAGTTTGAATTACAGAGGGACTGAAATGAGTTTAAAGGCTTATGCTTACATTTCTAAAACAAAATCAAACTTCTGTTAAAATAGTACTAATGAAGATGAAGTAGAAGAGGTGACTTTTTTGCTTGTTTCATTGGGAGCCTAAATGCACTGCAGACCAGACAGTAATGAAGATTTGCACTCCTTGGCCAGGTTGGCAGAGGCACTTACAGTAAAGGTATCCTGTCTGTTTTACTGGGAAGAAAAGAGGAAAGAGGAAGAGAACTGTACAGGGCAAGAACTTATTAAAAAAGGGAAAAGTAAAATCAAACCAAAACTGGGATTGCTGTTGGTTCTCCTAAATGATATACCAATACTGAATTTTCCCCCCTTCTGTCAGTTTGTTACTAAACAATTAGCTTTTTCATGTTTTACATGAACAATAGTAATGTTTTTAATAAAAAATTACTGAGCTTTCCATAGAAAAGGTCTCTAATTGAATACAAACTATACAGACGCTAAAATTGTCACAAGTTGTAATATATACAGAAATATTTCTGTACACTCACATTGTTTTGGCTAAGTAAGGAAATAAGGGACAGATAGAAAACTGCAGTGGGTAAGGTGAACAACCCCCAAACTCCTGTAAATATGAATGCTGTCTTTGATAGGTTTGCTTTTGTTTTCTCAAGCTTTTAAAGCTCAGGAGAAAAAAAAAAGGAAAGAAGAAGAAGAAAAAAAATCTGTGTCCAAAACATCCATTTCTTAAAAATAAGAATATCAAAGTTTCTGCACATCTCACTTTTATTCTGTGATGTCCCATCTCCTTGATAAAATAAAAACAATGTAAAAGAAAGCAAATGTTTTCTTACTAAACATATACCTCAGTATTGATCAAAGGGCAGTGCCTTTTTGGGGAAATCCTTCAGCAACAGTGAAAATTTAAAGATGTATTATTGCACAAGGAGCCTACAGAGTGATGCACTTCAGCTTCAGGGTGCTGACCACCTCCTTGATACTATATAATAGATCAAGGTGTCAACTTACAGACTGCATGGGACACCAACAATTGAAAAGGAAATTTTAAAAAGTGAACTTTAGATATTCTATTAACTTATATACAAAGGAAAGGGGGGTGGCAAGTATTTCTTAGAAAAGGGAGAAAGCCCAAAAATTTCTGTCAAGTAAGTAAGGAGGTTCTGGGTACCTCTAATAGCCTAGGAAAGCCCTTGTATATTCTTGTAACTTGATGGTATTTACCAGGTCCCCAAAGCCAATGACAGCAACCGCTAGTGTCAAGTTCACTTAGTGCCAGTCACTTAAAAAATAAAAAAACAACCAAACATCCCCCCCTCCAAAATAAAAAAAAGAAACCAAAGGAAAAAGAAAAGAGACAGAAACTTCCCCTCTGTGGATTCAACATACAAAACCACAAACTGAATGTTACTAATAGCGAGATACTGATTTGCTTCTGTTAATAAGGTTCAACAGAACATAGTCAAAAAAAAAAAAACCAATACAGCAGCAATCTTTAAAAGTTAAGATTAGTGTGAGATATGATATAAAACAATCAGATTTTTAGCTGGTAATTAAAGTGCTCCTTTTCTGACTTAAGGTGTAAAGAAAATTAAAGTGATTATCAGTTACTGGCAACCCTTACATTAAATTAGGTCTTTCATGGCAGAGGAGAACAGTATGAACAGTTTTACAAAAATAGATCCATGTTATATTGGAGAATACTGTAATTTTTTTCCTTTTTTTTCAGTTTTTCTTTTTTTTTAAGACTCAATTTTGATAAACTGTACCTGGTCATACAAAAATTACCCAAAATTCAAACTTTTACCATATAAAAAAAGGGAGAGATGAAATGGATTCAGCTGGATGACAGGTCTGGCAAAATATAAGGATGGACAAATTCTATGTAGGGCACTTATTTATGTCCAGATGCATATGGTGTTTCTTACTGATTGCTTATCTTCTTCACATAAGCAGTCACAGGCCTGGAGTCACAATCACATAGTACAATGCTTCAGCAGTCAAAGAACCTTCTTTTTGATGCAACATTGAAACACTGTTTGCTTCCGTATTAAGATGTTGGTTTGTTGTTGATTTTCCTTTATCTTGTTATTCACATTCAAAAGTTAATAGATAGCATCAAGATTTATCAGGGAGAATAGCAAGGGGAGTTGCTAAATCAAAGGCTTATAAAACGTCTTTCCCAACTGAGTCAGAAGGTTTATTAAGTTCAACCCTCACACCTTTTTCACCTGCAGAAATACGAAAAGGAAAATGGCATTTTTTAGCATTTATCATAGTACAGTCTAACAGGCTACATCACCTTCCAGAATAGCTTTACTATCAAAACACTATATCCCATAAGCAAGAAAAACTCACATATATTCTGCATGGCTTTAGTTAGACTGACACTTATCCAAAAAATCAATAGTTTTCTATTTTATGACATTTTATTCTATAATTTCATATATTATTGTCAGCAGAAAATAAATTGCATCTTGCACAATTCTTGCTGCAGATACAGTGCAAAGAATGCAATTTTAATAACAAATGAAAACTGAAACCACAACAACAAGATAATATAAACCAATTACAGAGCAAACCGATACTGAAGGAGGAGGAATTTCTTCAGAGAAAGGGTGATTAAACATTGGAATGAGCTGCAAAGGGAGGTGGTGGAGTCACCATCTCCGGCAGCATCATCTCAGTGCCATGTTCTAGTTCAGAGGGTGGTGCTCAGTCATAGGTTGGACTTTATGATCTCAAAGGTCTTTTCCAACCTGATTCTGTGATTCTGTGAAATTTAAACAACCCAGCCTTCCTTCCTAAAGTGCCTGCAGTTTAGGGGGACCCTGGAGAGGGAGGGGGGCAGAGGGGGGAGCACCTTCCCTTCAGGCTTGAGCCCCCCCCAACCATTTCTCTGCACTCTCTCTGAAAGGGCAGCAGCTGAAGGTGTGGAGAGGCAACAAAACAGCTCTGATCCAGCAAGGCTGACTCCAGGAGCTGCAGGGCTGCACACTCGTGACATGAGGGCTGGCTTAGAGACAGACAGGCTTTCTGTGGAGACCAGGCAGGTGTTATCCGGCAGTCCTGACTGCCTGGGAAGTTACTGTGCCTTGCCAGGCACGTGCCACCAAGCAGTGGGACAGCCTGCCTGGCCAGAGCCGAGGGGCTCCCTTCGAAAGCCAGGCAGGAGCTACACTGCTCTTGCTAGCTCCCAAAATGCACAGTCACCGAGAGCACCAGGAGGGACTGAACTGAACTGTGCACAGCTCTGGGGCTGCTTAGGAGCTCCAGACACCTAACAACAGTGAATGGAAGTCTCAGTTGGAAATGACTGGCACACGTCTTCAACATCATTGGTTTCGGAGCTCTTGACAATACCGTGTTCGTGCGTGTGTGCACTTGAAGTACACCTGATTTGGGTTTATTTTTAAACTACTGTAAGAAACACAAAATTGTGATGGCAATTACAAGCATGACAGAAGTCCTAGGCCATTTCTCCTTATAATGCTAATTTGAACAGGAAAATTAGATCAACTTCCTCTTGGGGGAGAAGCCAGAGAAAGAAAACAGATGCTAGATAGGTGAAATTGGAAATGAAGGAAGTAAGTCTATTCTTTGATTACAGATTTTAATTTTAGGCTTTTGTTTTTCTAATATAAAAATTTTAGTCAAGTAAAGTTGTATTCACTCATTGAATCCCTTTATTCAATCAAAACTATTTTGAGAGCTCTCAGTTCTGCAGTGTCTTACAGCCTCTCATGTATTTATCCTCCACATATACTAGGAAGACAAGAGTAGGGAGAAGCTGTATCCCCCCATGTAAAAAAACTGAGCAGCCTCAGGTCTCAGAGGAAGCGTAAGCAGAACAGGCATTGACCTGGATTTCATGAATCACTGCCGAGGAGTTCAATCCCTGTGTCAGCTTCCCTGTAAAACCTGACTCTTGAGTTACGCCGCTTTCTCTCTCTTTCTGTGCAGAGGGTGAGCTAAGGAGACAAGGTAGACTTAGCTACTCCTCCACAAAAAAGTAACAATGATATTAAGAAGAGCTTACCTGTTAGATATTTTACTTTAGCTCGTGCTCTTTCATCTGCATCAAAATACCACACTGTTATTGCGTACCTAAGGAAACACAAGAAAAAAGAACTCCTGAACTATGAAGGAAAATACCAGTGAAGCACTCGACATGAAACACAACCTAAATTAGATGATACTTCCACAGTCTGACAGAAGAAAGTTTTCATAAAGCAACCAGTTGGTTTGGGTTTTCTTCCTCCTAGTAGGTATTATCTGAAAAGTTATTGAAAGGGTGACACTGATGCTCTAAGTTTACATTCTTTTTCCTAATGAGTTGTTATTATGGTTCTTGTCCAGAATAAAGTCTCTGCCCACATCACCTTGTCCTGTGACCTTATCTATTTACTAGGTCAAGTTCATCACTGAGTCACACTGCAGGATCATCTTTTTTGGACGTTTTCCATAAGGGGCAATTAACTACCCCTTCTTATGTGGCTCCTCTGGTTCTCCACTGCCTGTAGAGGATTTAAATACAAAATTCCAGCTATTGAGAAAAGACTTTAAGGAGCTTTAGCAAATGGCATTTCACCCTCTGACTCTTCTGGGAGCAGAAAGGGGGAGGGGAAAGCAGTACAGCTTCTGGAAAATCTGCAAGAGGATGCGCTGAAGGCAGTTTCAAGTTACTTCTTGCAAAGGCAGCTGTGTTATCTCACAGCTCCAGTCAATGTTCAGTGCTCTGGCCATCCAAACATGTTAGAACATGGGCAACAGGAAGTCTGGATCAATGACTCAAATGATTTACCTATTACCACTATCTGGAAATGTCACTTATCATCTGGGGGCATTGAATGTGGGTACCTTTAACATCAACCACTGCCCCGCATTGAGGGACAAAAGAGAGATCAAGTTCCCCCTGTGCTTCAGACTGGAAGCAACTCCTCTAATACTCCAGAAAAATATTTGTGTATCAATGGTTTTTCTTGTTCCACAAGCCTCACCCAATTCCCAAATTAGAATGTGGCAGCTTAGTTTGCTAAAATGACTATTTTCTGACAGCTCCTTCCCAACAAGAGGGAACATTAAACTGAAGTACCCAGTCAATCTCACAGTAACACAGTAGGGTGCTAAGGACCAAGGGAAGGAAGAAGAGTTTAAAGCCACTACGGAGAAATAATGAAGGTGGCACGCTTTGGCTAAGTTGGGGTCTGCTTCTGGCTCTGTGTGCTCCCACCTAGTTCTGCCAAGCACACGCTCAGAAACTTCCCACCGACCCACTCGAGAGGTTTTCTCCAAAATAAGAAATCAGGCATCACTACAAACTCAGCAACACAGGAAAGCCTAATCATCCACTAGCAGAAACAACTCTCCTTTTTGTCAGGTCGTAATTCATAGTGTCACTAATTTCTCATTTCTTGCTAAGACAGGCATCATGCAGTAGAGAGTCCATCATTCCTACCTTGTAGCAAATGCTGGCTGTACTTCATGAGGGTTGCGGCGATCAGACCAGAAGAATAGCAGTCTATCAAATTTGGGTTCAATATCAGCAAATTGGGCTTTACCTTCTGGAAATATCCGAAGGATGCCTCCACTTACCTAAAAACGAAATATTTTCAAGCAATGCTTGAGAACGATGTCTCATTATATTTAAAAGTACTGAATAACACATTTGAAAATATTTCAGACACTTGGAACTGAAACAGAAGCCTTTATCAGGTGCTACAGAAATTATGAATCTATGGCTTTTCTGTCAATACATTTCATTTAACAAAATGCTTAACACATTTTTCACTGAGTGATTTCGGAATGCTTGCAAATATTAAACACGCATTCATGTTTAAGTAAAAACTGTGAATTTAGATGGGGGGGAGTTTGATGCATTACCTATCAGCAAAAAAAAAAATTGACAAGACTGAACGGTATTACACATCTCCCACTACAGACATGAGAAACATTTCACATCTGCGTTTCAACCTTCCTATTAAACAGATTATTTCATTTTACTGTGGCACAAGTTTATGTGTAACTAAAATAAGGAAAGGGTAGGAAACTTCAAACTAAAGCTTGAATCCGTACTACTCATGGTCAATTCAGATCTCTTCCAGGTTTTGAAAACAGTTAAACCTACCTACGTATGTCTAGAAATAAGCACAAATAGGTGGGGTTAATTATATTTAAGTCACATTAACTTCTTCTTACTGATGCTGTTGATGTTGTTAAATCTAACTATAGATGGCCACCATAGACCTTCATGTCATAACAGACATAACAGTGCAAGTACTAACAAGGCAAATCAATATAAATGACAGGGGCGTCTGTGATCTAAATCAGCAAACAAGTGACAATTTAGATCCATTTCTTTTCCTAAACAAAGTTTGAGCTTCCTTTTTCAATGAGAAATATACTTGGTAGTATATTGATTTGTAATTTAAAATAGATTTTGCAGGAAATTAATGCCTTTGCTCATAAATCAAATATCCATCTAGTAAATTTTTCATAATTATGTAAAAATGCAATTTGTTTGACTCTCTGCTTCTACACTCTGGTATGTATTCACTTTTTTTTCCCAAGAGCGAAACCATAAATCAACTAAAAATGCCCCAAAGCTGCATTTTAAGATGTTCAGTACAAACAGTACGCTTATATGCAAAGATGCTATCATGGCAAAAAAAATGTATTTTCTAATTGTAGGATTCAAATTGAATCCTACAATGTGTCAAAGAGCACATCAGAAACAGAAAGCTTGAAGTGCATCCATTTGACTCAGCTTTCTGATCTACCAGTTTTATGCAAGTACGTTACGATGAAAAAAAAAAACCAACAACTCCCATCTGCAATCTGCATTATCTGTATCTGGTGCATGCAATGCACAGAATCTGACTGCTCCTATGTGCTCTTCCACATGCTACTTCCTAAGTACGATGAAGCATCAGTAGTTTTATCCTTTTTTCCCCCCTATACACTATGAGAATAAACTTTTCCATCATTAATGGCAGAGAAGTCAGAGATCTAGCAAAGCTGTCTTTGCCTTACTCTTTCATGGCCTCCACATTGCCACACTTAGCTACATCAATTCTTCAAATCTACCTAGTCCCTTAGAATCACTAGGAAAATCCTTATTAAAAATTCACTTTATCATAGCCACTAGCAGTAAATTCTTAGACCACTTGAACTGTGGTATAAATCAGTTCTGTACTCTATATCTACAATGATACAAGACTTGTGCTGCTTTGAACTATACTGATGTTGCAATGACTGTAACACTTGGCTTATTTGAAAACGCTCCCAAGCTACAGCATCTTTCTTTTTATAAGCATACTCAAATAAGCAATCTAGCTGCACAAATAGTAAACTCAAGATTTAATAGGAATATTAGGAAAAATTAACTTAAGAATATATGAAATTGCCTTTAAATTCTCTTTGTGTATAGGGGGACATTTACCACTTTCCTCCAGTCTTACTGTCAAGAAGGTCCTGCTGGCATCATTCAAAACCTTGAAAACAAATGCTTCATCATCTTTATCTGCTCTAACTAACAGCAGAAATAGGGAGGCAAAGGATACCCACAGTCAACATAATTTAAAAACTCAACTAAGGCACAGAAATAAGGACATAAACGAAAACCAGCAGCAAAGGTGCAGTAACAAGTGTGTATATCTATATTTATATATATCTGTATGCATGTGAAAAAAATTTTATAAAGAAATTATTGCATACCTTGGCATCCCAGTCCTTATTAAGATAATATATACATGTAACACATCTTCCATCTCCATTTGGATTATCGACATGGCGCACATATCCTGTTCCATTGCCTGGATAACAAGCCACCATAGCCTGGAGTCAAAGAATCAAATACAATAATTACTTTTACCTCTGTGTATGGGAAAAGTCTACATTTTCTCTATATTAATTCTTAAGTAATTAATACATAAGCAACAGAAAAATTAAACCAGAAATAATGCACAAAGAATGCTTTTAGCTGTGTTTTCTTTCTAGTTAAAAACTGGTTTAGAACACAAACAGATGTCAACAACAAAGGCATGAAAGACACTGAGAGGAACACTTAATTAAGGCATGGAAGGTGCGCTACTCTCATGTTGTGACTAATCATTCAGACTTCCCTCCCCTGAATGACATAGAAGAGAGGAAGAATGCCTTGTGTGTAATTCAATAGCTTCTCCTTGTGATAAGAAATCTTCCAGACTCAAGTTCAGACAGCAATCTTTTTATCTTTTTTTTTTTCTGTGTTTCCAATGCAAAGAATTTCTTCTCAAAAAACGTTGTCAAACTTTATTTTTAGGAGACTTTTATAGACAAAACCAGTAGCCCATGTCACTCAATCACTCCAAGTGCATTCTTGGGCTCGTGTTTTGTCCTGTACATAGGAGGTCTTTGAACCTTTCTTGAAACAAACCTACGTGTACAACAAAAACATCCTTTTTAGTCAAGAAGTGAGAAATGGAAAACAGACACGGAGCAGTAATCTGCAATAACCTTCTGACATCAAACGACTCCCAGTGCCGCAGTGTATTAAACTTCCCATGCTGCACTTTGCTCAGCTGACTTGAAAGACCCCTGGAAGGCGATTTCTGAGTCTTCAGACATGCGGATGTGCGTGTGAAACAAACTGGCCCTTGCTCCCAGATGGCCTGATTAGCTTGATTAGCTATCAGAGCACATGGCTGGTTCACTGCACAGCACATCCCTGTATCTTTATGCCTTTGCTGGAAATAACAATTATTTCAGTTTTTTGGAAGGGATCAGAACAAAGTTTTCCAGGTCGAGTCACCCACTGCCACCACAGTACTCAGATGTCTGCAGTGAAAATATCCTACCCGCAAGAAATCGTAGCATGAATTAAAAAAACCAACCAACGAAAAACCAAACAGAAAGGTGAGTTTGTACCAACAAAGCAACATACTACTAATCTCAACGACTGTCTGCTATATAAAAAAATGCAAAACTTTTATAAACAAACATTCCTGTCTAGATTTAGCCTGGTTAAGTTAGAATTCTAAGTCAGACATCTGCATTGAATACTCTTTCACCTCTCATGTGAAAAATACATTAATATACATAAAAATATTTTCCCAATAAAGCAGTTTTTTTGCTTTTTATTGTTAATTTCAACTCCCCCCACACACACTTTTTTTTTTTATATGCTATAGAGCTTTCCAGAGTTTGTATTACTTGCAAGCATTGAGGAATACATTCAGTGAAGGTAGCTGGGTAAACTGTGCTTTGTGAGAACTGAGAAATAGTTTAAAGTCTTTGAAGTTCAATCAGTAAAATACATGCGTATCACAAGCAGAATGGAATTTACTGTAGCAGCAACCATTTTTAAATCTTTATTTCCATATATATTCTGCTAATGGAAACAGCAGTTTTTAGTAGCTCTGTCTAGGCAGAAATCAGAACAGTATTTGCCAAGTTTTAACACCGTGACCATAAAAAAACCTAAAATTAAGTCCAATTTAATTCACTTCAGTTGGAAGTGACTAGACTTCATGAAAGGTACTCAAAAATACAAAAATTCAAATATACTTCTAATTTTGATTAGGAACTTCAGATTCTCAATCTCTTTACCGTGATCATAATGCATTTATCATTACAGGCCTCATGTTATGAAAAAATTACACATATCAAGAATGTGATCTAATACTTGGCAAAGTTGTGACTTGTCAGTTTTGCTGCAGGAAGATAAACCCACAGAAATCAAAACAGTGAGTTAAAGATACCAAATAATGTAATATGGTTCTGTAATTTCCTTTCTTATGGAGAAAAAAAAAAGGAAGAAAACAAAATCAAAGCTGGGCTGGAAGAGGAAGATACTTGGTTTCCACTGAAAGCCAACACTCTTGACAAAAAAGTCCCGTGTACCATATAAATCCTACCAAGCTCTCATGGAGCATGAACAGTGCTGAAAGCAGACCCAGGTCCAGTCCTGTAACAGTATTCCTAATAACAGGAAAGTTTTAATTCAAGGGGCTTTGCTGAGATATATCATGCAAATTAAACTCTGACACTAACTGTTGCTCACTGTCTGTGTAAAAACAGCTACTAAAACTCTCTCAGAATGAGAACTCTGAGATCAAGCAGCTAGAGCAATTCTCACTTTAATCATGAGGATTTGGACTCCAAGGCAACAAAACAATATTTCACACCACACTGCTGAAGAAAAAGAGGACCAGCAGCACTTTTTGGAGTCTAGGGAAACACCAGTTGTCACCAACTTCACATTAAGACCAACCATACTAGTTTCATACAATAATTTGACTGAAAAATAATTACAATGTTTAGAAAGACCTCTTGCTTTTGACTTTAGAGTCTGAAACTTCTCCCACCATCAACTCCAAGTGACGAGAAACAGTTCTGCTGCGATAACTTATCTAATATGTATTTGTTATAATAGCGAGAATGACTCAGCCTTTAGCAGCAAATTGGAAAGCAAACAAATTTGCAACTCAGCTGCTGTAGCATAATATACATTGCTTTTGCCAGTTAGTGTGACAATTCCATGTTCCCAACTAACCTGTGGGAAGGAAAGGCACAAAATGTAACAATTTATCAGACATGGGAAATACACTGTTTTGTGCAACAGTATGAAGTGAGCTCGTGCCAAATAGTCATGTAGTGCAAGATTACCCACATGGAAAGGACAAAAAAGTGATCCACATAAATAACGAAGCTACATGCTTTCATTGTTGTTTTAACATTTTACCGTATAAATAAGCAATCCAAGACACGTACCCCAAGAACAGAGAAAAATTTGTGTCCGTGGTTTTTTTTTCCCCAAACACTGTTAATGGCAATGAGTATAGCCAGGCATTTGAGACACGAAAGTCCAACATTCCTTAACATTTTGGGCTATGAACAATAAAGTTGCTAGCTTTCTGAAACAAAGAGCTACCTGTCTCATCAGTTGTCCCATAAAAGCAATCAGTTAATTCAACTCAAGGTATTACTTGCACTTTCTTAATAGAAAAGAAGCCTCCTCCTTTGTGGTTCTTGGGCACTACAATTTTTAAGCATGCACTAAACTTACTTTCTGCAAAAAATTCCTGTAAGTCACACACTGGATTTGTTCACTCACAGGATTCCCTTGCCAAAAGTTTTACTATTAACCTTCTTTAACCCAAGAGCATTCTGTTTCAGGCTGAGCACTCGTGTCTAGCACATGAGCGCTGTCCTAAGATACCCCCTGGAATTCATGAGTAATCAAGAAAGCATGAAAGTGCCCTCCCCACTCTGATATCTGCCCAGCTTGTGTCTATCAAATCTGAAGTACTCGCTAAAGCTGCTGCTGATCACTCATTCACATACAGATGTTCTATTTGCAAATGTTTTAACTCTGGAAAATAAGGCCATCAGCTCAAATAAGCAACATTCAGTTGTTAACAGAAGAACTAATTGAAACCGAATCAAGAAACTAATAAAAACACTAAAATTTTAAAAATTACCCAGGCACCCTAAGCATGCCAGGCATTACTCTAAATAACAATAAAATGCACAAAGGTAACATCAGAGGGAATAAACCACAGTCCATACAGTTTTTTTCACTATGTAAAGACACATCAGCTAAGACTCAGCCCTGGGAGGCACAGCACAACAGTGCTGCTGAAAAAAAGATTTCTTTTGGGACTAGTCCCAGCCTCCTTTCACACAAAAGTATGACAGCCTCTCCCATCTATAAAGAAGGAAGACTTGCAGGTAAACAAACGGAAGCTTTTTCTTCTATTCTCTCCATTCCTCGCACTGCTGGATGCCTGTAAGCTTAGGTATCGTTCTCAAAAAAAAAAGGCAGCATTAAAGCAAACTCTTAGGAAAGAGGGGAGAATACCAGTAACATGAGAACACAAAATTCCACAAGGGGGGAAAAACCCCCAAACCAACAAACATATAATGGAGAGGATGTGTGGTCTATTAATTTATTAAATAAATATATTAAATATATTAATATTTAAACTTTATTGTTTAGCTCAGATTAAAGCTGCACCCGTCAAGGATATGTCACTTTTGCTGTTTGCTGAAGGAACTGCAAATCTCAGTGAGCAAAACAAGATGTCTAAATGCAAGACCGATGACTTCCTACCAAAATTTATCAGATGTGCTCACAAAGACTTCACTGGAAATCCTTAGCATAGGACATCTGACAGATTATTCAAAGAAAGAAAAAACCTCACACACCACTGCAATAAAGAACTAAAGAAAAATAAAATAAAATTTTAAAAATTACCCATCCCTGTTTGGACGGTGATGCATTTCTATTTCAAAAATTTATTCATCCCCGACACACAAGAGTCTTGAGGAAATAAATTTTATTTTAAGCACACATCAGACTGTGATTTTTCACAAGTTGAACAAAGTAACAGTCAAATCAAAGGAGCAAGAGACTGGTTTAGTATCATCTTGTGTGAGCAGGATCAAGATTACTGACTTCAACATGCTAGCATGGTCCAACTTGGTTTGGACTCATAACTCTTCTGCAAATCCCTAACAAGCACAGACAGACACTTGCAACGGAAAGAAAATGTCTATACAGAGAAACTCCTGTCAGCCTTAACCAAAACAGAACAATCTAAAAAAGGGTGAAATAGATCTAAGACACAGCTAATGTAAATTTTTCCATACTAACTCTCATCTGAGTAAAATTTCTTGCTGTTATCCTCCATGGTTTAGTAAGAAAGGCTAGAGAAACAAGTTTTCACACACGTCAACACTGCGAAACTAGAAAAGCTGGAGAGAAACATCTGCAAAGTTTTCTCATTAAAAATTCACGCCTTGCAGTCATCATCAACTGGAGAACATACAAGGGGACAGTGAACTGCTACTTAGCAGCTTAAAAATTAATCAAGGCATTATACATCCTCAAGAGAAGAGAGGAATCTCTAAGTTAGAAACTAAAATAAAGAAAAAACTGACAGGTTGCAGCAGCTTTGAATCACTGATTTTTAAGCCCTTTCTCCTAATATTAGATTACCAGTACAGCCATTCAATTTGACCATTAGCAAAGGAGTTAGGAGCCATTATTTTCTGTTGCATTTTTCTCTGCAGATATGGTAAACACTGGGCTGCAGAGTGAAAGAAAAAAAAGCCCAAATACCAAAACACAAACCAACAATTCCCCACCATCCAAACTTATAAACCCTAACTACAGCATACACCAGCTATTTGTGCCATCTTCTTGCAAGAACAGAGTAAGCTGCTCTTTCTGGGGAAAAAAAAAAAAACCAGACAACTGAAGGCAAGGATGACAAACACAGGTCACCCTCTCTTGTATCTTGCAAAGTTTTAACAGCAAAGCTGGAAAGCTTGGCAGAGTGAAGGAAAACTGAAGTAAGGACAGAGGTGAAAAATGAACTTAGGAAGTGAGAGAGGAAAAACTGAGAGCTGACATAGCTGCTTACACTATTAATAGAATCAGCACACAGCTATGTACATGGATTACATCTTCCATGACCTTCTAGGGAGTTCAGTAACCTGACCTACCTCCCTCCTTCCCAGGCTTTTCAATGCAATGGCCAATACATGAGTTCTACTTGCTTTGGATAGAACCACATTTCACAAGCACACAAAATCAAGCAACATAACATACTATGCCATGCCATCAAAAGTTTGGCACAACATATTAATACCTTTATATATTATTTATTTCTAACTTGCCAATCAGATGTTGATTTCTCAAACCAAATTTCAGAAAAAGCTTTGATAGCCCAGCAGTTCAAATCCTCTTCAAGTCATGGCTTTACTCCTGTCTTCATTTTTACATGACATTTACCTGCTCACAACATTCACTTCAAACATCCTAATAAACCGACACAAGCTAGAAGGCAGCAATTATCATGCTGGTTCAGTGGCCACATTCAGCTGAGCTTTCTAAAGCCAGAAGAGCCACATGAAGTTTGGATCCAAACAGCTTGAATGTAACCATGGTGCTAGTCAGCAAAAATCAGCTCAGGTATTTTTCACTGTAGCAACATCAAGTTGGTACTCTCCCTTTACCATTCAATACTAACTGTGCTCAATGCGGGACCCCACAAAGTTCATTTCCAAGCATCATTCCTTTAATCCATGCATGCCCATAGGCTCCAAGAAATACTCTTCAGCTCTTGAATTGCTGAAGAAATGTGCATACAAGTCTAAATGATTCATCAGTTCTTACACATGGCACAGGAAAAAACACAGAACTGCAGTTGCTTAAGTCTGACATTCAGGAAATGACTGTGCACGCGGGATGTGCTTACACTTTGGTGAATACATCTCACAAAATAATAAATAGGATAGAGAAGTTCTTAGGAAACTATCAAGCAAGAGGCATTAATCAGGGGAAGACAGCATTGATTCTCAACATGGAGACAGAAGAAGACACATTCCCTGCATGGAGGCTTTGACTGAGACTCAGAGAACACATCTGCAAGGGTGAACCCATGAGCAACTGAAACCAGCGCTACAGACAGACATAACAGGAAGATCTAAAACACTTCCCAGCTGAAGTTCTGCAGCTCTCACTGCTACTAAACTGAGATAAAAGTGCTTAAACATTAACGAGCTTTTCTGCTCTCCTGCACCTGAGCAGAAGATAAAGCTGCAAATCTCCAGAGGCCAAGAGAGGGCTGAGTCAGCCTCCAAACGGCAAGTAAAAAGAAAGATTGTATCTTCTGTAGCAGTTAACACAGTTGCATTTTCCAGGCTGCTAGCCAGGTTAGGTGGGACGTGGCTATTCTCAAAATTGTGCCAGTTTAACCAAAAGGTGCTGTTTTAAAATTGAGTCAGTGAAGGCACTGCAAATACACCTATCTTGTGAAGGCCTAGTTTCCATTAACTTAATGTCACAGCTTATCAGAAAAATAAAACTGAGTTCAAATCTAAAAATGTACACAGAGAGCTGTGCATTGGCTTCGATGGGGTAATAAACAAAGAGTGAAGTTAATCTACCATATCTCTGAATACAGACAATATCTTCAAAACTAAACCACTTGCATTCCCAAAAAAGAAAACAAAGAAAAAAGAAAAAAAGAAAAAGAATTTATACAAGCACATCCAAGACATGTCAGTGCTTCAAAGCAGTAATAGCTCCCTCCCAAAAGGTTCAACATAACACATTCTGATAGTTTTGATATCAAAGTCTGTTCAAAGTCTGTCGAAAACTTTAAAAAAAGGTCAACAACAAGCAACAAACAAGCAAAAAAATCCCCCAGATATACTTAATTGAGGCTTCCCAAAGAAATTAGATGAAGAGCAGTGTCACCAGAGGCAGAAAATTCTCTCTTAAAGCCTAGGAGCAAACACAACACTTGACTTTGCAGCTCAGAAGGGTCTAGAGCATACTTCAACTTGTGTCAGCCTAAATCTGTCTACAGTGTGATTAAATAAGATGACCCATACATTTCAGATTCAAACAACTGTTAAATAACATGTGTAGAATTGGCAGGCCTCCACGGCTAACTCCCTGTTACCTTCAAGAGAAGCAGACTCGTGACTCACTGTTTTGGTGCTGTACAAAAATTTGACAGAGGAGTAAGTCAGTCAACACAAATTTTAAGAGCCTGTTTTTAATTTAACACCGTAATTGCTTTGAAATGAATAATACCATTTAGAAAATAAGTACTTTGAAACATTTTTCCCTAAGATGGGGCAGAGCTTTCTACTCTCGCATGAGACTACTCAACTTCCTAGTTTCATCACTCCCCATTCAAAAAGGCCACAGAACAGCAACATCTCTAAGAACTAAAAATAACACAACACTAAAGCAAATTACAACAGTGCATTAAAATAGTATGAAGTTAAGTCTCATTCAGCTACATCTCTTAAAACATATTCTGACAGCACTTTGTGCACATCAGATTTCAGAGCGAACCACATGACATCAGCAGGCACACTGATACACAACACATAAAAAAGCATGGTTACCTATTTTTAGATTATTGCGTATTATCAATGAATTTGTTCAGTTGTGTGAGATCTACTGGGTGAACTTTCAACAACAACTGGACTCAACCGTAACGGTTCTTTTTCAACCTTAATGATGCTGTGATACACTACCTTAAAAATAAAGTATGCACATTAGCCCACATGTCAAAGCTGGGGACCTCTTAGCACCAGGAGAGGCTGGGAAGGAAGAAACACTAAGGATTAAGAGTGGGCAAGAGGTGGCTGTTTTTTGTTTTTCTATTTAAACAAAACTTTACTGTATTATCTGTGAAAATAAAAGGCTGAGAAAATTGCCATTTAAAGAATATCATTCATCATCTCTGCCATTCTCTCCTCAAAACTATACAAACTGAGAAGCCTGGAATTTCTTTCCTATAGAAGACAAACCATACATGATGATTTCGCTAACCACTAGGAGGGAGATTCATTTCTTACTTAAAACTGCAATTTTGTTTCTGTTTTAGGGAACAAAATAGCCACAGAAGTGAAATTTGGCTTGCAGGAAAGGCATCTTTACATAAATTTGAATGTTGCACAACTGCATGGGAACAGGATTGTGTGTTTAGTACTACGGTTAGCCAGCCACTTGGAAGCACTTGTGTACTGCAAGTTCCTTAAGTTTAGTAAACGTTCATGTAGATGCAGTTAAGTGTCCAAGTCTAGGCCTCATGTACCACCTCTAGATTTTAACCACAGCAAGATTTACTGTCATAAACAGTATGCTGAGGAGAATGATTTTAAAACAGGTTTTAAGGCTATTTTTAAGGCTATTTTTTGATTCAGCATGCCCACAGAATTCCAAACTTCACACCACATCTTATAGCATTCACTCCTACTATTAAAGTCCAGACATTTATTTGAAATTATTTATATATTACAGAAAAAAAAGTAACTATGCACTGAAATGCTAATAGGCATTTATTTATAGGCATTGATTTAATTTATATTAGCACTGCATGGAAGTCTGACTAAGGTTTAAAGCCAAATAGCAACAAACAGCCTGTAATACGCTTTCAAGCCACCTACAATTTAAATGCAAGAAATGCTGACTCTGCCCATGCCACTTTTTATGGGCTTTCACACACAAACTGTCTCCATCCAAGCCTTTCTTTACAATCCCACCACAGTCCTGTAATAGGCCCTCTTTCCCAGCTGGCATAAACAACACTTAGGGGTTTTGTTGTTTTAACCAGATCACCCAGTGTATCCAGTTCAAATGCACGCAGGCATTACACAAATCTACTGCTATTCCAGCTGTCTCAGTTCCCACCAGTCCTTGGGCACAGCCTTGAGGAACAGCTGAGGCCATGCACACTACAGGCTGATCATAAACACGAGGAGCAGGACTGCTGACGTTGGCATGCCAAGTCGGAAAAGTGATTCCCAAACCCACCCCTTCTCTGTAGGTCCCAGCAGAGCCAGCCACGCCATTTCAGGTTAAGGAGGCATTCTGCTGCAAAAAAGAGGCTGCACTGGCTCAGAGCAACTCCTGGAGGAGGGTGGCTCAGGAATGCAATGTACTTGCTCTAGGAGCATGTGGCCTTGTGAGCACGAGAAAGATCTGAATGTACTCAGCACTGACTCCAGAGAGGAAAAAACACCTGAGGAAACTGCCTGTGCTCGTATGGCTGATACAAAGGCTCCACTGTCTTCTGAAATGCCAATTCAGCTGATCATACAGTGAGTTTATGTTCACGGCAGCAACAAGACCATTTCTAGGTTAGGACCTCTAGCAGAGCTCCTTGGTGCTGCTTCAACAGGCTTTTTCCCAGTCAATCACAACCACTGGCCCAGAAGACCAGTGTGATGGAAAAACACATCACTCTCAAGCCTTGGGAAAAATAGAACATGCTGCATTACCAACTATAAATTGGTTAAAATGGACCCATCTGGTTTGTTCCAAGTCTGTTTGTACTTGACATTAGGAAACTGCTATGAAGAAAACCAATCCAATCAAAAAAGTGACCTCTTTTCATCTTTACCACTATTTCAATAACAAAAACAGTATTTTATACATATATCAAATTATCTACCCTTCCTAAAAGGCAAGTAGGCTTCTCAACAGATCAGTCCTTTCCTGTGAACAACTAAGAAGCCTGCTTAGTGACAAGGCTCCTGACAATTGACATGGTTATGACTGTCTATAACTCAACAAGTATTGTGGTTAGAAGTCACATGCTAACCTCAAACTCCAAATTTCCCACTCTAAAAATCAGAAGTTGATGGAATCCTGACTCCACACAAAGTGATAATGCAAACAAAAAAGCCATGCTGTACAACACCTGACAGGAATAAGAAAGCTTCTCTCAAACAAGTTGTCACAGAGACTTTTCTCCCCTCTTAGAAGGCATTCAGAAGAGCACAGAACCAGGACCTCTCCCCTCAAATGCCCACACAGAAAGTCAAAAATCTCAACACCAGCTGTGTTAGCATGCAGCCAGCACTTACATACTCTTAAACCTTCTTAAAAGCACTGTATTTAGTAAGAAAGAGAAGCACGCTATTCCATACCCCACCTAGAAATAATGGATTTCAAGACAGGATAGGCACACCTCCTTTTTTCACGTTTCTGCAGAAAGGTTTATCTGTATGTCCCTAAAAATCCAATCAGCAGAAACCCTCCTGATAAACCAAAGGACAGCTAGGGCTTTGCAATCTACAGCACTCACTGGGGAGAGATTGCAGGGATTAGCAACAGCAGCCTCGACCAGGAGGTGTCACGTCAGAGCAAGAGGACTGTTCCACATCACATCTTCATCTTTGCAACCTACATGCGAGATCTGCAGATCTTAAGCAAAGCCTGTTCCCAGCTTAATGTTGTGAGAAAAAAAGAAAAGGAAAAGAGGAAAAGAGGAAAAGAGGAAAAGAGGAAAAGAGGAAAAGAGGAAAAGAGGAAAAGAGGAAAAGAGGAAAAGAGGAAAAGAGGAAAAGAGGAAAAGAGGAAAAGAGGAAAAGAGGAAAAGAGGAAAAGAGGAAAAGAGGAAAAGAGGAAAAGAGGAAAAGAGGAAAAGAGGAAAAGAGGAAAAGAGGAAAAGAGGAAAAGAGGAAAAGAGGAAAAGAGGAAAAGAGGAAAAGAGGAAAAGAGGAAAAGAGGAAAAGAGGAAAAGAGGAAAAGAGGAAAAGAGGAAAAGAGGAAAAGAGGAAAAGAGGAAAAGAGGAAAAGAGGAAAAGAGGAAAAGAGGAAAAGAGGAAAAGAGGAAAAGAGGAAAAGAGGAAAAGAGGAAAAGAGGAAAAGAGGAAAAGAGGAAAAGAGGAAAAGAGGAAAAGAGGAAAAGAGGAAAAGAGGAAAAGAGGAAAAGAGGAAAAGAGGAAAAGAGGAAAAGAGGAAANAAAAGAAAAAAAGAAAAAAAGAAAAAAAGAAAAAAAGAAAAAAAGAAAAAAAGAAAAAAAGAAAAAAAGAAAAAAAGAAAAAAAGAAAAAAAGAAAAAAAGAAAAAAAGAAAAAAAGAAAAAAAGAAAAAAAGAGGCGACAGCATAACAGATGACAAAGTGTTTGCCTCAGTCTACAAATACCCTGAAACAACTCATACCCAAGGTATGAACTCATCATCAACTCAAGCAACAGCACTGGAAATTACTGATGGACAGACAATGCACAGTGAACTGAAAGGAAGATGAAGAAAGCAGACACCAGAAAGAATTGACAACACTGGTAACACTGACAAAAGTCTGCACTACTGAAAGGGGGAAAATAATGCCAAGTACCACGAGAACTAAGGAACAAATGGAACAGCAGCCAATTCTAAAAATCCTAGATTCCAGATTTCTATACAGTCACCTTCCCCTTCAAGTCAGCAAGCAATCATTTCAGATTTCAGGATTGGCAGAAACAGTTTTTCAGGCAGAGACCATACTGAAAGTAAACAACAGATCTCCTAAAACATGTATCACTAACATTGGATAGCAGTTTCTAAATAGGAAACTGCACTTCAAGAAATTATCTGTGGGTAGTCAACTGATTTACTAAGTTCTACTAGGTGTAGTAGATGGCCCTGTATTTTTATACTAAAGACATTACAGATCCCCAAACTTTTTTTGTATCCTAAGTCATACTTGTTTGGAGATGGGCAACCAAGAAGAAGAAAGCTGATTTTGAAGCCAGAGAAAGGCTGTAGGGAAGAACAGAGAGGAAGGGGAGGAGTGGACAAGGACCTGTGGACAGTGGATGCGCTTGCCAACCATGTGCTGCAGTAACAAAGGGAGCAAGTCCCTCAGCACAGGTTTTAATTGCAACTGCCCTGCTACTTAACCCCACAAAAATCAAGCTGCAAGCACCAACAAATGAGATACCTCAGCAGGCCTCAGCTGTAATTGCTTTTGAGTGTCTTCCGGCCCCTTAATGAACCACACCACAAAACATCTTGTCGGAGGTTACTCTCAGCACACAGATTAGCAGTTAAAGATAAGAAAAAAGCCACCGCTCCATGCACAGCACAGCACTGTGAGGGGGTCCACCCACTGCGTGCAGAAGGCTGCTCACATCATCTGTACTCCAGGTAAAATGTTCACATGGTGTGGCCTTGCAAAAAGCTACTGCTACCTCTCCGAATGGCAGCTCTGCCCTCAAGCCTATCTATCAATTCATCCCCCCACTTGGCACACACATAAACCAGTAAAAAGACCAATAAATTTTATTCTCAGGATCAATACAAGCAATGCTATACAGCTACCTCAAAGACAACTGAGAGTTACTCCAAGAATTTACTTCCTCTGTAAAGACAACCCTTAATTAAGGGCTCCCAAACCAAGATAACCCTTCCTTAAAAATGAAGGCTAGATGATGAAAAAAAAGTGTAACAGATTTTTCAAAGGAAAAAACATCTCAAAGGGACTCCATCTTCCCATCACTGGCAAATTCTGTTCCCCACTGAGACCCTGAAGAATTCCATCACTCCCTCCAGAAAGCTGTTCCCAAAGGGAGGGGGGACAAGAGGAAGGGGGGGGGGGGGGGTGCACTGGAATTTTTGCTCTTCAAAGGCAAGTTTTCTCCAGGGTTTTAATATGGAGCTATTCTAAGCTGAATTGCAGAACTTGAAGTCTCAATGGTGAGGAAGCATCATTTATTACTAGCTTTGTCTTTCAGCGGGTGTGTTCCTTCAAAGTAGCAGGATGTGAGTGTAGAAAGAGTAAAAGACACAGTAAAAACTAGAAATCTGCAAAATTCAAGTTGCTATATGAGACGACTAAACTGAACATGAAGCTAGTTGATAGTATCTTCATCTACATTTCATGTCCTGCAGTGGAATATTACTTTCCATGTGTACAAGGTCCTTTATAAAGCTATAGGACTAAACAGGTAAAAATAATGTATGTTTATCTTATTACCTCTTACAATATAATTTTGGCATAGCCTTGGCTCATGAGAGAGACAACTCCCATTTTCTATTTTCACTAAGGAAAATGACAAAGTCAGGACTCCAGTATAGGAACTCCTGTGTTGTTCTTGAGTCTGTGCCAGGTGTTAGGAGGCCTTCAAGAGTCATTACACGTCATTTTGTCCAAGCTATAGCAGAGATTCAGTACGAATTTACTCAACCCATTAATTTTAATGCAAACATTAGACATTTTTAAATATAAAGCGCTTTAACCATGGATCTTACTTCCAAGGCATTTCAAAATAACGGAAAAGGCAAAGGAAAGACCAGTAAAATAGTAAATTCCAGCTGCAATTTTACTACAGCAAACTAACCTCCTTTTAGTGAAAAATGAGGTGTTACCAGCAGGATTCCCACAGGACCTGTACTATTCCTGTGTGACCTGGGAAAAGTGGGGGAAGGAGCAGAGTGATCGTGTTTACACCTGCAATACCTTCTGCAGCCCATCCTAGCCCTGGCTGCAGAAAGGCACACAGAAGGGTATAAAACGATACCAACTGCCTAAATAACAAAATGGGAGGTGAAATTCAGGAAAGAGTAAATGCAAAGAAATACCCCTTGGGGAAAAAAAAAAGCTTCCTTATACAGTGATGTCTTCTAAACTGGATAACATCACTTTAGGAAAAAAAATTCTAAATACAGGCTGTTCTCCCAAGAACTACATCTCAGCACAGCAGAGGAGGCAACTAGTGTCATAAACCACTAAACAAGGAAAGACAACACAGAATACATTATCCTGCCAGCACACAAAATCAGGATATATTTGTACATTAAATACTGTGCTTCTGCTTGCCTTACCTTGATTAGCAGAACCAGAAAAGCTGCACAGAAGTGCACCAGGAATAACTAGAATCATGGAACAGTACCCGTTGGATAAACACTAAAATGACTACAATTCTTCAGTTTAGGAGAGAAAGCGTGTCAGCTGAAGAAATGCATGCAAGCAAATGCCAGACTTTTTTAAAGAATATGACAAGTAAAACTATTGGGAAGTGAGTTTTCACAATACACTCTAGGAGACACTGAAATCACCATCAGTGGGTTTTAAACAAAAGGAAGTTCCTTTTCCATCTAATCAAACTGCAGGACTTGCTGTTACAGGATGTTGCAGAGGCCAAAAGTACAAATGGCTTTTAAAACAAGATTACATAAATTAATGGCAAATGTGTCCATCCATCTGCACGTATTACAAGCAGCGGTCTAGATACAACCTCTGGCTCAGAGCTCCTGGGTTGCCAGAGGTAGATGGTGTATGAGAACATCATTTTATACACACTTTCAATCACAACAACTATTGATTATTTACAACAAATACATAGTAGTATGAACACAGACGACAAATACTAGTGTGAAACAGACATTTGATAAGCAAGAACTCCCACTGAGTAAACATGAGAAGGCAACCTGCTAGAACCTAAACCAATTTAGCCAGAGTGCAAAACGTGTAAGCTTCAAGCACAGTGGGTCTTCAGGACCTGAACATAATAACAAATGGTTTTCAATTCTAGGGGTTTCTTACAGTAAGACTGGATACTCCTCAAAAACACTTAGCTTTAACCCACAATTCATGGCCTAGCATCTAGTTCATACAGAAGGTCACTTCAGATGAACACAACTCCATCTGGCTTCAATTTCCCACTAGATATAAGGTAGGGATGGCCAAGCTGACATCTCCCGAGAGACACATGGCTCTTATCTCTCTAACTCAGTCCTTGCAGAGGACAGGCCATTGACAGGGTGCCTGCAACTGCAGTACCTGGCACAGAGCAGCAACTGAGGCAAGCCTTGTCCTCTGCACTCCAGCTGGCCTCTCTCAGCACCTGTTCCTTCTCCCTTCTCCTCTCCCTCAACACAAAAGGAAAACACCACTGCACAATAAGGTCCTCAGGGGAGCACAGGCAGGACGGAAGAGGGCAGGAGCAGCAAGTTTGTGTGAGGAATACAGGTGAAAGAAAATGACTAGAAGGTAGACGGAAGTGGTAAGGATTGTAACTTGAGAGCTGCAGGTTGATTTATTCAATACCCTAGCAAAATACACAAGCCTGAGCCTTATCAGTTCAAATGTTCCCTCCTCACACTTATCTTTTTTAATATGGAGTAGGTGGCATTTTTCATAGCAAAATAAAACTGAAATGTACCAAAAATATTGGCCAGATGTTTGTCACAAATTTACTACACAAATGAAGTAAAAATAAGTGAAATACTCAAGTAAAGCACTTTTTGGTAGTTTGTAGCTTTGAAACAGCATATTTCATTTTTCTGTCTGCCTTGCAAGAAAAGGATAACTACACCTGCTCCACTATGCCCTCTCAGTACAGATGTGGCCCCAAAAATCATATATAACTGTAAAATAATTTTGAAGAGAAATTATGAATCCCCTATAGGTAATTGATTTTAATTTCTTAAATCAGTCTCGTGAAGTATACACATGCTTTGTATCAGCAACCTATGCTAGGAAAGGACTGTGCTAAGAGCATACGCATGTATGAATGGAAAAACAGGCAACCTGGGAGAAAACAGGAAAGAGGCAGCAGCACAGACTTAGTAAAAGCGACCACCTGGATGACCAAAAGGGATCCAAGGCAGGAATACTTCAAACAGCTACATTACAGGCATATTCAACCACAATGATCCTTTAGGGAGCAAATGACCACTAGTAGAAAGACAGACTCCTGGTGACTTCATTCAGAGATGCAATAAGCAGGACTTACACTGACAGTGCCATTGCTGGAAAAAATATTTTAACAGATTGCAAAATTTGGCTTGTTTTGTATCTCCTCCATTTCAAACTGCAGTGTTTTTTTTCTGTGGGAGGGTTGAGGTTGGCAGGCACCTCTGGAGATCATGTGGTCCAGCCCACTGCTCAGAGGTGGGTCACCCAGAGCAGGCTGGGTGACCAGTGATCAGGTTTTGAGTATCTCCAAGGATGGAGACTCCACAACCTCTGTAGCAACCTGTTTCTTAGTTCGATCACAGTGTAAAAACCGTTTCTTACATTTCAATGGAATTGCTTTCATCTCAGCACACCCACTGCCTCACCACTGAGCACTGCTGCCAAGACTCTGGCACCCTCTCCTTTACTCCTCCCATCAAGTATCTGTACACACTGGTATGGTCCCCTCACACCTCCTCCTCTGCCACATAAACAGCCCCAGTTCCTCAGCCTCTCCCTGTATGACCTGAAAGAGCAAATCCACCACCATGAACAGTGCTACTGCCAGGTTGATGTGCTGTCATAGAGGGGCTAAAGCACACATAAATAAGGTTAAACCAAACAGAGGTACGATTAAGCCAGCGTCTATTTCACTGGGCATCATCCAGTATGCCAGCTGAAAAGGAGTCAGTTTAAGATGCCCTTATCAACTGGCCACAGTTTCCTTTCTCACAGCAATAAGGCTGCATGCCAGCTGCCTGAACAACAATGCAGCAACCACTGAAACTGGAAGGGTCCAATGCCTTCAGCAGAGAACAGACCACACACTGTTCGAACACAGCAGAAGCTGTTGAGGGATCTTGGCATCCACAGCAAGGTTTAGCTGCTTGAACAGATGCTTGAACAGGACAGAGAGCAGCAACAAGAGAGATATGTTATTAACCAACTATAAACTGCTTTGGAAATCTTACACATGTTGCACCCTTGGACTTTTTCACAGCACAAAGAACTTAAACATATGAGGATTTCTGCCTCAAAGTTGTGACAAGTTTTTAATCTACAGCAATTTAAATTCCACATTATCACAACAGTCAGGCTAAAGTATTATTGACACTTTTTTGTTTCATTTGACTAGTAACTTCAAGACTGTTATAACTACACAGCTGCAGCCTTCCGGCCTATTCAAGCAGGAAGATAACAGACCCTGGCAAACGAGAAGGGCAGCAAACCACAGCAAGACTATGCCCAGCAGAGAATCCTGCAGCCTCTGCCACCTCACCAAGAAGTTTAAGCTATCAACAGAACAAACTGATGTGAATTGATAATACAAGTTCTTCTGGGAAACAGATTTAAAATATCTTCATACAAAAAGACAAATCAAACAAAACCCAGGGAAAAAAACCAAACCAAGCAAGTACATATAAACCCCTAAAGTCTTCAGCCTTTATTGCATTTTATAACTTTAGAATCAACGCAACAATTCCTTCACCCTGCTAGGACCAAAAGGAAAACCAGCTTCCTGAACTCCCTCACTGCATTCACCTTTGTATCATTTTCAACATAACCTTTGTTTTTGCTGAAACAAGGCAAGGCAGTCTCAGGAGCTGCTCTCTCCTGAGCACATTGGAGTGACATAGCAGCATCTCCTCAAAGTTGTACATAATTTCTACAGTCCAGAATCCTTCATGGTCCAGCTATGTGCTCTAAGCTGGTCTGAGCTAATGTGTAAAACTAATGTGCAAAACTAATGCGTAAAATTAATCCTTGGGTATTAAATAACCGTTTTCTTCAGGCCCCATTAATTACCCTAAGGTATGGCCTTTATCTCTTTGTCAGAGCACTAGGCACACAACGTATCGATAACCACCCTACCTCCACACACAACCTCTGCACAGACGTGCAGGCACGCACATTTCTACCCGATTCCTATTTATAACCATACGCTAACAAAAATACTCTCAAGCAGTTTTAAGTTAAATACCAAAGAACAAGAAAGTCTTCAAGTGTAAGCAGCTGTTACGTGCATAAAAGCATTGCTCTATTTTTGACAGACACTGCCCTGGAACAGCGAGTGGATTTTGACCTGATGCTTAGGACTGCCACTTACCAGCTAATTCTGGCACAAGGCTGCACTGGAAACATGCCTGGCCACCCATCATTAACCAACAACCTTCAGAAACTCAAAGTAGTTTACAAGGATTTAATCAGCACCAAATGACTTTTCAAAAGGCCTCAAAGCCAAGCATTAGTCCTCCTTCTGAAGGGTCTAAGTAGTAAGTCACAAATGCAGAAGACAAAAAGGGTACCATAAATAATGATTAATTCACTCAGTAGTGACTGCAAAGTCAAGTAACTCTACTGTTCTATTCATTAAAAATACTGCTTTCAAAATACTGTTTTCTTAGTGCAGTGTAAAAAACATGCCAATGAATAAAGAACTTGAATTTATATAATCTGAGTATGTTGATTTCCAAAAAACACTCGTACAGTCCTTGCATTGTCTGCAGTCACTCCTCCACCGAAAAGTAACAAAATACAGCAGAACAAGAGCCAGGGAGCCCCATGAGTGTCCTACTGAAGAATTCACTAACCGACCCACTCACAACAGTCCCAAACTAATTTTCAAACTGAAAAACGTGTCATCTTTGTACAAGAGCTCTCTAAGGAGCCTAAAGAGAAACTATTCAGTCTCCGGATAAGCAAGAAGAAATTTTTGCTTTATATAGAGTATCCGTTTCCCTTTTGTAACAAGTTTCCTTTCTGCTGCAGGAGAAAGCCTTCATTTAAATTCCAAGTACGCTATGTACATACCTAGAGGTAGAAACATACATACTAGCACACAGTACAGAATAACACAGTAGCAACTAGAAGGACAGCATCCTGCAAAATTCCAGTAGCAATCTAGCCTGTTCAAGCCAAGAGTCATCAGATATTAACCAAGACAGGCTAAACACAACTGAATCACAAATATAAGGAACACGGTAAATACCATGGAAGAGAATAATATGCTGCTGATTTTTTTTTTCAGGAAATAGCTAGCAGCCTATTCAGAAATTAAGCACCATCTAGAAAAAAGGAAAACATCTCTCAACCAACCAGTCAAGGTTACTGATACAACTAACCCAGGGATCTGAGAACTGCTGTTCAAACAGTCCTATGACTTGGCAGGACATCACTTGTAAAGAATTCCAGTCCAAGAGGCCACAGGGAAGGGAAGACAGCTCTCCCTCTCAAGCTGTACAGCTACGATGAGAAGCATCCCACTTGATTCTTAGGCAGTATTAAATGAGCACATTCTGTGTAGAAGAGACAGCATAGAACATCAAAGTAGCAACATGGTCAAAAAATCATTGATATCACTGACAGGAAAAAATTAATTATCCACAGTGTACTGAAATAACTATGTACACAAACTATAATGTTACAGGTTACTTATCTCCCGAACAGTAACAACTAAAAAACATGAACTCCAGTTACAGTCAAAAAAGGCTTGGAAAAGCAAGCAGCAAACCAACCCAGAATTTCATACAGCTATCCTAATGCACCAGGTAACAGAGAGGAAAGGAGCAGGACAGAAATGTGAAATAGTACTGAAACTGCCCATGTCAGATAGAGCCCCTGAAGAAGAGCAAGTGCTGGAGGTGGCACAAGGGGATGGGGCTGACCAGCGACCTTCCGTACCAGCAGCAAACAGTAGCAAGCTGCAGGACACTGTTCATGGCAGAGGATGCCAATCCAGCTCTGTCTTGAAACAGTGAAGTCAAGAATGCCCTTGATGCTAATAAAACTCTAGAATAATGGATAGGAACAGCCAACAAGCGTAAGAGTAGGTTGGTTTTGAAGCTGGGAGTGTGGGGGAAATCAGTTTTCATCTGGAGAAAACATGTGTTTCCACTGTACATGTTACATTGGATCACCTGGTGGGTAGACGAGCAAAGTTTCTGTATAAAACTGCCACAAGAAAGATTCTTGGAGGACAGAAGCATGCATTTCTGATGGCAAGAACCGAGTCTCACACTAAACAAAAAAGAACAAAAAAAAGAAAAGTTAAGAAAGAAAATAAATACATAGCTAGCAAAGATTTCTTTAACTATGTTAGAATTTTCAAGGGCAAATTTTGGGAGAATCAGACTAACCAAGTGCTAAACTAAGACTGTAGTTTGGCAAACGCTTTAAACTGGCATAAATTCGCATTGCTGCTGAAAGAAAGTCTCACCATCTGCCAG
This sequence comes from Oreocharis arfaki, assembly GCA_013398015.1. Classification (NCBI taxonomy): domain Eukaryota; kingdom Metazoa; phylum Chordata; class Aves; order Passeriformes; family Paramythiidae; genus Oreocharis; species Oreocharis arfaki. Next base: position 231,995 of record VZRR01000422.1, read on the forward strand.
TCTCCTGTGCCAGCACAAACATCCGAACACTGAACCAGGAGCACTTCTTTTGCCAGTTTATTTTTCAGATGGACCAGTTCCCCAAACCAGTTCACAGGATGGCCATGTAAATACTTGTGCTGGCAAAGAAGAGTGACTACTTCTCCAGCACTNTTAGGCAGTATTAAATGAGCACATTCTGTGTAGAAGAGACAGCATAGAACATCAAAGTAGCAACATGGTCAAAAAATCATTGATATCACTGACAGGAAAAAATTAATTATCCACAGTGTACTGAAATAACTATGTACACAAACTATAATGTTACAGGTTACTTATCTCCCGAACAGTAACAACTAAAAAACATGAACTCCAGTTACAGTCAAAAAAGGCTTGGAAAAGCAAGCAGCAAACCAACCCAGAATTTCATACAGCTATCCTAATGCACCAGGTAACAGAGAGGAAAGGAGCAGGACAGAAATGTGAAATAGTACTGAAACTGCCCATGTCAGATAGAGCCCCTGAAGAAGAGCAAGTGCTGGAGGTGGCACAAGGGGATGGGGCTGACCAGCGACCTTCCGTACCAGCAGCAAACAGTAGCAAGCTGCAGGACACTGTTCATGGCAGAGGATGCCAATCCAGCTCTGTCTTGAAACAGTGAAGTCAAGAATGCCCTTGATGCTAATAAAACTCTAGAATAATGGATAGGAACAGCCAACAAGCGTAAGAGTAGGTTGGTTTTGAAGCTGGGAGTGTGGGGGAAATCAGTTTTCATCTGGAGAAAACATGTGTTTCCACTGTACATGTTACATTGGATCACCTGGTGGGTAGACGAGCAAAGTTTCTGTATAAAACTGCCACAAGAAAGATTCTTGGAGGACAGAAGCATGCATTTCTGATGGCAAGAACCGAGTCTCACACTAAACAAAAAAGAACAAAAAAAAGAAAAGTTAAGAAAGAAAATAAATACATAGCTAGCAAAGATTTCTTTAACTATGTTAGAATTTTCAAGGGCAAATTTTGGGAGAATCAGACTAACCAAGTGCTAAACTAAGACTGTAGTTTGGCAAACGCTTTAAACTGGCATAAATTCGCATTGCTGCTGAAAGAAAGTCTCACCATCTGCCAGTCTCCTGTGCCAGCACAAACATCCGAACACTGAACCAGGAGCACTTCTTTTGCCAGTTTATTTTTCAGATGGACCAGTTCCCCAAACCAGTTCACAGGATGGCCATGTAAATACTTGTGCTGGCAAAGAAGAGTGACTACTTCTCCAGCACTGCCAGCCCAAAGTGTTCATTGAACTACAGCCTACAACACAGGGGTGTGGAGAAGTTCTAGCAGCCACAGGTGGTGCTCCCCACCCTCAGACACACTGTATTCATACCTCACTTCAGAGTTACAATCACCACACAGCTGACACTCAGAAACCAGCATATCTTTGTAATTTTCGCTAGTAGAACCTGCCAGAATCTCAGCAATGTTAAAGTTGGCTGTAAATAACATTCTTTTCTGGATGCCACTGTGCTTCTCAGTCAAAAGATCGTTTGCAGGAGAAAACCCAGTCAGTCTTCCGATCACCTGCTCCACCTGGGACCCAAAAGGCTTGTACAGGAGGAACAACAAATGAAAACTAGAGTCATCACATGTCAGGGCTCTACTCCAACAGGGATTCAAGAACTGTGTGTGGGCTGCTGCATATCCATGAATCACCACACAATCCTTCGCTGACCAAGCACACTCATCAACAAGAAAACAACATCACCAACAGAAACGCTGCTGTCAGGGGAAGAACCAACAGATAAGGACAAGCATTGGCCATATTCTGTATCAAGGCCAAGCAGCACAAGAGAGTACTGGGAGACTGAGACCTAGCCACACTTTCCCACAACTAAGTGGCAAATTCAAACACATACATGAGGTCATTCACTAGGAACCAATTAGATCAGTAAGTTTTCTACCAAGAAATAAATTCAAGGTGTGATAATGAAACAATCTCCAGAATGATACAGAAGGATCAGTGTAATCGCACATGCCACAAGCAAATTGAAGGGAAGTCCCCCACTTTAGACATTCCTAAGCCCAGATCTCCAGCCACAGCTCTTGGGTCCTTCAATCAGAGCAGGACTTACCTGAGCTGCACACCTGCCCCTCTGCCAGCTTTTCTTTCTTCTACCAGAGTTTTGGCATCATCATCACTTTCCAATACCTGCTTAGTTGCCAAGTTCTTATTCCCTACCTCTTATTTTTCATTTGTTTTCTTATTGTCACACATGCTCACAGTTACATTTCGCAGAGTAAGATATAAGGGAAAGCACACACATAAATCTACTTTTCCTTGGTAGCACAATCCAACATGTTTGTAGAAAAGTTGCAACATAAATAAGTGGCAAGAGCAGAGAGCCTCTTCTGTCCAGTTTATAAAAAAGCTAACAGCAGGGTATGAGAAATCCACTCACTCTTGGAGAATTATTTTCTGAAGAAGCATTACTAACTTCGAAAGAATCTGATTTAATAGGACACAGTCAGACTAGTCTGAATCCAGAGTCCTCTAGGTCTTCAGAAAACTCCAGGATCTCCAGAGCAAGATACGAGCAACTGCCAGAAAAATCAGAAAAGCAAGTTTGCATGATATCTAACAAATAATTTTTTTAAGCTACAGGTAGCTGAGAAGCAGTGGGTGCCACTGGCCTACTAGTAGAGACAGGAGATCATTAATATGCAGCAATTTGAACAGGATTGGTCTTCTCATAGGTTTCTAGGGGTGGGAATGAAGGAAAACTAAAGGGATGTAACAGGGCCTGTCAAACTGTCTATTTCATGTCCTTCCAGTAAAAGGCAGGGAGTAGGGTTTAGGAGATGGTTGGCACTGGGTGTAATGGCAAGCAGAAACAGGGATAGCTGATAGATCAGATGCCTGGTTATGTGGTGATTATTAGGAACCCAGTTCACAACTGGGAAGTCGCAGTACTACTCCAGGACCAGCTTCAGATCAGCAGTCCACAATACAGGAAAGAAAAAGCTAGCAAAAAATCATAAACCTGCCCCCATCCTTAATCCCTTTTTCATGCTCCATACAGGGAAGGAGGAAAAAACTTCTCACCTGGGTGAGATTCGGGACAATTTATTTTCCTGATTTTGACGAGCAGGTTTTTACCTCCACTAGCTATGTAAGAAAATGACAGGCAGGAAAAAGAAATGCATGCATGTACAAATGTGGCAACTGATAAGACAAAGGAAAAAAAGAAGAGAGAATTTATGAAAAGATGAAAGAAGAAAAAAATAAGAAGATAACAGGAAGGAGAAAGATACTAGAGCTCAAATATGCAAGTATGTGCCACCGTCTGCTAGAGAAAAAGAAGGAAGCAGAGTCTGGAAAGAAGAGAACAAAAGCAAGGAATGCAGTAAGTCAGGACTTCCAAGATGAGTAAATAGTTAGCCATTCTCTTATACTTTCTGCTGTCTCCACACACCTCAAAGGTACTTGGCTAGTTTATAACTACTGCTGTATAGATATCTTTCAGGCTGGAGAGAAATTTGCTGACACTCACGACTAGGTAGAACCACGCCAGTTTAAGTAGATCAGTTCTAGGTAGCCCAGGTAGTCTAGAGAAAAACACCTATCAGAGACTTTAAAATGCAAAAAACTCAGGTCATTCACAATCAACATTTTACCTTATTTCACGTCCTTTACCTTAATTGACTGGCCCTGATGAATGTAAATCAGTTTGAATTAGATCCTATTAAGACAACATAGCTTTTTCCCTGACAGGCAGGTTTACAAGCCAAGAGATTCAGGTTATATGCCTCAGACCCATTTCTTCTCGCTTTTTCATATAATGCTTCTAGACAGTTTATAGAAGTGATGGGAAGTTCAATGCCAACACCACCAGTGGGTTACAAGTTATATGGTTACAATACAAGTTATTTGAAGTGATACTCTAGGTATCTGCTTCTGTTTATTCAACTCTGAGGTAAATCTGTGAGAGTGAATGACAGTTTTCATTCTGCTTTTGCTGAAATTTTAGAGAACTGAGCTCTCCTGCACACTAAAAGTATTGACATTTGCGGGGAAATAAGCAAGTGAAAGTGAGAAGACAAAGTAATGCATTTCTGTGTCACCAAGGAGTAAAGTATTACGCTTTTACTGATCTGATCCCTGCACCTGTTCGGATCCCCCAAACAGAGGGATTTCAGCAGTGACTGAAAACCAAGTAGGAACGTAAAATACTGTAGTCCAGGAATTACAAGTGTGATTCAGGATTACAACTCCAAAAGCCCTTTTCTAAAGCCCTGGCACCTATTCTTTACAGAAGCATACCACTGCACATAAAAACAGAAACACTATTCCTTTTTGCTGCATAAAATTGAAATCCAGCAAAACCACTGATATTTTTAGAGTGCAAGTTTGAAGCCTTGAAGAGATTTAAGACTGCCTGAAAGATAAGTCGGCCTAGAAAAGTCCTGCAGGGAGCTATGACGACTCTAGATCATGTTCCCATTGAAAAGTTTTAGCACAGTACTGGTTCAACTGAAGAAATGCAAAGACAGCATTACAAAAAAACCCAAAAACTCCCACCCTCTTTTCTTTATCACAGGAGTTTCCCGTGCCCCGAACAAATCCAGGGCTGTTTTTTGCCTTCCAGTTTCTCCCTTCCTCCCTCCCGCAGCTTCCTACCAGCTGAGATTCTGCAGCTGCAGCAACAACAGTCTATCTGTGACAGTGCAACCACCTCGGCAGGATGACTCCTACCATTTCACTGGCTTCCTTATGCTTTAACAGAGGTAGCAAAGTCTGAAGGGGCTTCACCCCTCTTCTTTTTTTTTTTTTAAACTGAAAAGATACTGATGAATATTCATTACTAGTCCTCTACCAAATACATGAATTTTATTTAAAGGACTGGAAGGGAATCGCAAATTAGGGTAATACAACGGGAGATTTTGACTCAGTTCTCTAGTCTCGAAATAGAGCTAAGGAGTAAGATTTTTGCGGAAAAGTGGTTTGATGACTGTAACATAAAAACTCTGCTCAAAGCCGCCCTGCTCCACTGTAACTCCACTGCCTGCTGCAACACCATTGCCAGAGTGCCGCACTGTAACTCACGGGTTTATTGTGCTGCCGGAGCACTCGCTCACTGATGCGAGTCTCCTGCTCACATTTTTAAGCCCTGCACCTGGCAGGCCACATCCTGAGCCAAGGCTTACCAAAACCCGGTCCATTCATGCGAGCCTACAAACGCTATGCACAAGTGGTCCCACGCTCTCCAGCCAGCACCGCTGCCGGGACAGCTTGCGGCCAGCCCCTTGCTTCCCGAAGCCCATCAGAGCACTGTCATCCGGGTTTTTTTCGGGAGACCAAGAAAGAACTCGCATTTCAATACTCATCGCCTGGCAGATAAACTTCCAGGTTAAGGGGTTTTTAACAAAACGCAGGCATATAAACAGTATCACCTTTTTCTCCTGCTTTGGAAAAACGAAGAGGGAAACAAACCCTTTCGCACCTTCCCGGTAGAGAGCAATCCCCAGTCTGACCGCGGGACAGCGACCCGCCTGTGGAGGCTGCAGCCCAGGCCCGCTGGGGATGGGGGTCCCACCCCGGCCGGGCGTGAGTCACAGAGCTGGTAGGACTGGAAGGGACCTCTGCAGATTATCCAGTCCCACCATCCTGCCAAGGCAGGGTCAACTCGAGCAGGTTACACAGGAAGGCGTCCAGGAGGGTTTTGAGTGTTTCCAAACAGAGACTCCATGAGCTCCCTGAGCAGCCTGTTCCAGTGCTCTGCCACCCTCAACGTAAAGAAGCTCTTCCTCCTGTTGAGGTGGAACTTCTTGTGTTTTAGTTTATGGCCACTGCTCCTCGTCCCGTCACTGGGCAACACCGAAGAGTCTGGCACCGTCTTTTTTACATCAACCTCTGAGATACTTACATCCATTAATGAGATCCCTTCTGCCCTCTTTTCACTAGACTGAGGCTCAGCTCCCACAGTCTCTCTTCATGACAGAGATGCTCCAAACCCCTAATCATCTTTGTTACCCTCTGCGTGACCCTCTAGAGAAAAACAAGGAGCTTCTTTCCCGTACTGAGAAGCCCAGAACTGGATAGGACTCGCAAGTATGGTTCGGCTCTGGGGAGCGGAGCTGCAGCGGGCGCACACGCACAGCACAGCCCCGCACGAACAGACAGACAGACAGACAGCCGGACGGACGTGCGCACACGCACGCAGCCCCGCAGACAGCCGCACACGTGCGCGCACACACGCCCGCTCCCGAGAAAGAGCCGGCTCCGCCGCCCCGCTCCCGCCCCCCCGCCGCAACACTCCCCCGGCTACAGGAGCAGGGGGGAGGGCACCGGGGGTCCCGGCTCCCTCCTTCACTCACTTTCGTCCTGCCGTTGATTTTGTAGTTGCCCAGCTTTCCGTTGCAGTGCCGGATAAGATCGTCCATGCTGTTCATGAGGAGCCGGATGGTCTCGCAGCCCGGCTCCTTGCCCTCCACCCAGGTGATCTTGTCGCCGCGGATGTCCTTGGAGGAGTCGCTCTTCTGGCTGACGAGCTGCCCGTCGGTGAAGCGGCCGGTGTGGTGGAGGGCCCGCACCTCCTCGGCCACCAGCCCGCCCAGCTCCTTGCCGAGGAAGTCGTCCACCACGCAGATGCCGTGCTTATTCATGCAGGGCACGATTTCCCCCAGCCCCAGCCGCTGCGGCACCAGCGACTTGGTCTGCCCGTTGGGGCGCAGCGCGGCCCCGCCGGGCCCCGCCTGCACGCCGCCCGGGTACAGGTTCGACTTGTCCCGGTACAGCAGCACTGCCTCGCCGGAGGGCGACGGGGACTGGGCCGCGGCCGGGGCCTCCCCCTCACCGCCGGCAGCTGCAGCTGCGGCGGCGACGTGGTTGTTGGTCAGCGGGGCGGCCTCGGCGGGGGTGTCCGGGGACGGCGGCGCTGCGCCCTTCCCGACCCCCGCCCGGCTGCCGCCGCC
>VZRR01000422.1:249140-273172 GCA_013398015.1 Oreocharis arfaki
ACTGTGTTTGGGTAAAGTTTCATGTATTATTTTCAAAAGAAATAACTTTTAAAAATGGGGTTGAAAAAGGAAAATTTCACTCTGAGTTCTGATAGCTCAGCCTCATGGCAATATCAAAGGCTTGTATACTATACATTTGAAAAAGGCATACTCCATTACTGGTTTGGTTACTTTTGGGGGAAAAAAAATCTGAAGATATAAAAAAGAGGCTTAATTTTGACTAAGCTCAGTAATTTGGAGTGAACGAGGCTAATTTGGGAGACAATATTCTGTCTACAGAAGAATGAAAAATGAAAGCAAACTATTTTCCTGCTGACAGAGTACATATTGAACACTGGTCTATAGATAAGTTATTGTTTGATCTCAAAGACCTTTGGTATGCAGTCTTTAGATGTTCTTCTTCCTGCCAGCAGTTTCAGAGTTAAGAGAAATCTTTATTTTGTTGATGTAAAAACAATATGGAAATAATAATAATATAGGAGCACTGAGCCATTGCTCTACAAGGCTATCATTCGTCTGCCTTCCTAAAAGTGTCATTCAGCTACAATTTCTTTAAAGGTGAGGGAGATGTGTTTTCTGTACCAGAACAGTACTTACTTCTTTCAGCGTGCTGAGGTTTTGTGGTAGAATTTTAAGATCAGACCTTAGACAGGCTAGAATATATGATACAATGTGCTAATTGTAAGGTAAAGTACAGGGAGAGAAATCTCACAAAACCAAAACTGATGACAAATCACTTGGTCATTACTTGTAAGTAATCAGGACAAAATGTACAAATGGGAGGGGATTTCTAACAGTGTCATGGATTAGCTCCTAAAAACTTCCCTTTGCTTTTTTATTCCAGTGAGCAAAATCATCCTTGCGTATCCTAGCCTGCTGCAGCTGAATCGCCTACTGCAATCTCAAAGGCCACAATGGAAAGTTTCTTCATGTAAACAAGCCTGTTCACACACATGAGAGATAATTGGTCACTCCAATGTTGGTGTAATCCCTCTGAGCAGCTTCCCAGACACCCTAAGGCTGTACTCTTGAAGTCGTGCACACGTAGCTGAGATGTGTACAGTGGTTTTAAGAATATTTTGTTAACATTTTGCTAAGTACTGAAATACATTGTTCTTAAATTGGTCTGGCTGCATGCTGTGTTGCTGTGAGAGTGTCTGAGAAGGAAGGGAGAGGCTAGAACTTGTTTTCAAGTGGTTTATTGACTATTAAACTCATAGCTAGAATAAAAGCAGTAGCAAATAACCGGATCTATGTGTTACAACAGTGCACAGTCTCACCTTCTCCCTCCTTGCATCGTATTTCCTATCTAGGTCACTGTGCAGTGCAAGGCTGTTGATTTACCAGATAATGTTTCCACACATTGCCCCAGACATGGTGATGACAGGCAGGTTTTCAGACTGTTTATGCAAATCACTAGAGTCTTGAGCCTACTCCTGGCACAAATTTTACCTTCCTCCTTGCTGGTTTGGTGCCTGGTATAGCTTGCCTAGCCTTATGGATGGCACTGGCTATACTGACATCTAAACAGCTTTGTAGATAAAGCCATCTTGCTGTCAGCCTGTTAAACATAAATTCCATCACTACCCTGCAAGTGCTGTGTAATTAAATGTTCTTCTAGGCATACTCTGGCTTAACGAGTTTTGTGAGTCATGGTGGCAAAGAGAAAGGAGGGTCCCCAAAAACAAGAATGGGCACAAACACCATCTTGATAATTATCTTATTTAGAGAGTAAGGTTCTTGCTTGTACAGAGAAGTCAACACCAGGTTTCCTTGTTCCCTTGTCAGAGAATCCCACACTGATGCCTGCTAAGGAACCCAGAGAAAGTGATTTTGCAGTTCTGAGTTACATAAAACAGTAGTACAGGCGCTTGCAAGAAAGTGGTTTGTTTGTGGCATCTTGGTTTGAGAGTGCTTGAGGAGGAAGGAAGGAAGAGGTGAGAACTTGCAAATTCTGTGCTCTCATAAGCTCAACCCCAAACCCATCTACACCACAGGACATGTATTGCGTGTAGGAAGAGAGCATTAGGCCCCAGTAGTCAAGATCCGAGCATTTAAAGCATCACCAAACCTATTTCTCAGTAACTGCAAGCAACTAGGGGCATGAAAACTGCTGGTGTGAGAAGGCAGCTCGGCGGCATCATGCTCATGTCTGCTTAGGCAGAGGGAATGCACCCTGCATGGCCAGGACCATCTACACCCTTTGCTTTCACACCCTGTTGCTCCAGGAGCGAGGGACTGTGCCCCTGGCAGTGTGTGCAGAGTGGTGTGGCTCTGCTTGACCTCGGCTGGAACATGTAACCTACATGGAACCTTCTCCATGACTGCCAGTGGCAGGGGAAGAGGCAGTCAAGGAGCACGTAGGGATGAAAAGTGTTGGGCACATCTGGAGTTCCTCTGACCAGACTCGCCCTCTTGGTGTAGCTTGCACTGAACACGAGCCAAAGTCAGCTCCTGGATGCATGGGGCGGATCAGCACAGAGGTGCGTAAGTCTGTCAGTAGACTCCAGGTCTGTCAGCTGAGGAGATTACCACTCCCCCAGCACTCAGGCACACACACCCCCCGCCAGCTTTCCTTGACCTATTTACTAGCATTGAACTAGATACAGGCAGACCTTGTGTTTCAGCTGCCTGAGCTAGCACAGCTCACTTTGGTTCCAGAGGATGAGGGGAAGCATGTTCAAGCAGTTTTGCTGACAAACCTGGGAGGGTAGTGGTGCTTAGGAGGAGAATGGGAACAGCCAGGGTGGGATTGGACTGGCGCACTGACACTTCAACAGCTGGAAGAAGTCTTGAGTCTCCAGCCTGGTTGGGTCCGTATGGCTGCTTACATGCTGTGGCTGCAGACAGGCTATGACTGCACAGGCAGGACAGTTCCCTCCCTTCCTCTCTCCATGCTGCCCCAGGGGGTGCTGCAGCTGCCCCAGCAGCCTGCCTGCCCCTCCTGTGGCTGCCTTGGGTCTCTCCTGGGACTGAGCATGGTGTGCTCATGCAGGGAATGCTCATGCTGAGCCGGCTCATGTCCAGTGCTTGCAGCAGCACACAGCACAAATGACAGAGCTCTGTGCCGTTCCCCAGATGGGACAAGGATCGGCCTCTGCTGCAGCCCCTCTGCTTACCTTGTCCTTTCACCTTAAGCTCTTCATCTATCTGGGTCCTGTTGCAAATGCTGAGCTAAACCCTTAATACCCCTGAGCAGGGATGGAGGGTTAAATCAGATGAAAGATTAGAGTATCTTAGCAGGATATATGCTTAACTAAGGGTCCTGGGTCTGTAACTAAAGTCTAAAATGCCCCCGGGCAGCTGGCTATGCCCCTGGTGGTGCCAAGAATTGCTAGGCAGCTGCCTGTGTGAGCTGCTGCTCTCTGTTCAAGACCAGGACACCAACCTCATTTGGTGGGCATCCTAACCCATTGGCAAGAGAAGGTGGTATATGAAATACTTTGCAAAACCCTGCAAGCCTGAGGCAGATGTCTGACCTGCAGAGTGGGATTCACACAGCCTGTTCCTCCAGACACAATTTCTTGCTTCTCCCCTTTTCAGTCCTCCAGGCACTTTTTGAGGTAGCTGCCAAAGCACATGGTTGAGGTGCTGGCAGAAGAGAGAGGCCTGTGCAAGCAAGAAACATAGTCTGTATATGAGAAGCATGAGAGGTTTGGCATACAGCACCTTCAGTTTGTACATCCCAGAAAAAATGAAAAAAACACAGTAAATAAAGCTGTCTGCTTGTTTTGGCTCTGGTTGGAGATTGAAACTAGGTAGTGTGAATTAGTATAATTTAATTTTCATCACTGTCTTTTATAAGCTGTAAAGTTCTGCATCTCATGACTTACAATCTTTATGGGCTTCGTTTCTGATCTCTTTTTAGACTTTGATATATCCATGCTATTTTTAGTCTTGCAGGCTATTTTTGGATAATATCTACAAGATACAGTCTTTTTTCTAGCCATCCTGGTAGCCCAAACTGTGCCAGACTCTCCTTCTCTTATACCGTGATTGCTGCAACATCTTTTCTCTGGTTGTGAGACACACACTCATTGACCCTGCAGCTGCATACACAATCACAGGGCTGCTGCAAAAGTTGTCTTCTTTGCTTGCTGTTTTCTCATCCTTTTTCACTGAGCTCCTTACCTCCTCAGTAAGAGAAGAATTCAACCCAGTTTATACAAGTCAATTTTTATTGTGGCTGATGGTATTTCTCGGTACATGCAGATGGGCTTCTTTGCACGTGCACAATGGGTGGAGTGACTTTGCTGTGCCCCAGGTTGCCTCAGGAAGGAGCACACCCCTTGGGCCTCACTGCAAATGAGCTGCAGGCCATTGAATCACTGGCAATGGCTGTTTGTTTCCAGCACCACATTTCCTGGTGTCCCAAGGCCCCATTGCTGTCACATCAAGGATATGCATTACTCCTGTGATGAGGAGTGAGGAGCCCTGGGGAAAGCCAGCTACAGGGTACCAGAATAGCCCTGACACCCCCAGAGCAAATTCCTCCCACCCACAGCCTAATTGCTGTGAGCTCCAAGTCGCCTCAAGAAACAGGTTGTCAAGGGGAGGCTTTAGGACAAAGGGCCGTTTTTCATTATTCTAACCCACAATGGGCCACTCAGAAGCAATCTGCAAATTCAGGTACCCCAAAGCCCCTTCTTCTCTTTTAGATCCTACATAGATTCTTTGTCCTTCATCAGTTTTCCCTTCTCTGCTGAGATATGTGAGTTATCTCTGGGGCTTATTTTAAGGAACAGTATGGTACTGATCTGGAGTTTTCCTCGGGTGTGTGCCATACACGTGCAAATATTGTAGAGCTGCTCTCTACAAGCACAGATTGAGTCTTGCTAATTTTAAACCATCAAACACACCTGCTAATCTTTGCTTTTAGAACCTTCTGAGCCTATCTCCATTCCTTCCAGGACAAAATACAAGGTGAAATCCCACCTTCAAGGAGATGCCCCATATTTCCCCACACTTAGATTTTTACCCCTGCAACGTTGTTCTCTTTATCATGCTCCCTTTCACTTTCAGGAGATGCCTCAGGGAACATCTGCTTCCCAGAAGTTCCCTAGACTATCTGCAGTCAAACTGGCACTGGCGAGTCTGCGGGTGTCCCACTGCCCCTTGGGCTGGCCAGGCAGTGATACTGCAGGGCTACTGCACTACTAGGTGGGGATGACATTAAGTGGTATCATATCCTGCATCCTGCTCAATTTCTTTGCATGCTGCAAACGAGATTAACTTGGATCCTGGAAATGAAAATAGACATATACAGGCTATAAGTTCATGCAGATGTTTATACAGAGTTCTAAGGAAATAAATATCCCAACCCTGATAAAAATAACGAAAGAAAATATTCTAGACTATTTTGGTGAATTCTATTCTCTTACTGTCACACAGAATTTGCCTTCCAGGCTATTGCAGGGCATCAATCTATTTTGTTTTAAGATAGTAGTTTCTTTCTTCCCCAACCATATTCTAATTATTTGCATTATACAAAATAAAATAGTTTAGACATTTTAGCTTGTTTGTGCTAGAAAAGGATACTGTTACAACAATGCAGAAGTAATCATTCACACCTATTGTGCAGACAGCATAAAGACATTTCATAATAGAACAGCAATTCCCAAGTAAAAACTGGAAGAAATTAAGTGGTATAAGTCAGCTCTCTGTCATCCAGAGAAGGGATTTTGCCAGCATAAACGAGTTTGGTTACAAAACCTCACAGTTCTTACTACAATTATTATACTAGGAAAACTTGTAGATCCAGACTGCCTACAAAAACATGACTGCAGCAGCCACCAATGTCCTGAAGACTTGTTACACCGAAGTCAGTCCAGTTGTAACTCTTGATTTCATTGAAAGTTATTCCAAGAATGACTTTGTCCCACTGGACTGGATTCCCTTTCATAACAGGAGCATAAAGTGCTCTTCTAGTACAATCACATATTCCAGGAAATATGTAAAAAGGAAAATTATTTTTTATGGTTGGGGGAGGGACCGTGCAGTGAAAATGAATCATTTCTGTATTGGAATTCTTCCACTCCAGTAAATATCCAACCTCCCACCAGCATGCTGCCCTCCTTATTTTGCAGGCTTGTAAGATTTTTACAGCTCCAGGTGGCCTCTTTTTCCCTCCTAGATAGTGCAACTCAGCCTCACAGCCAACACAACAGCTAACCAGAACTTTTTTTAGCTTGATAAATATATCTGTGTGAAGGCATTGTGTGGCGTGTGTGAATCCAAGTGGGGCCAAGGTGCGAGCTGGGCAGCACGCAGCCCAGGGCTGAGGCAGCTCTGTGCCAGGCAGGAGGAACCCTGTCCCTCCCAGCACGTAAGCAGTAGGAGCTTACAGCACGTAGGGCACAGCCATGCAAATCCCTCTCAGCTACACGACTTCTCAGCCCCACGTTTTAGTTTCCACCCAGCGCTCAGGTGCCTTGTGCTGGTCATGCCAGGTTACCTGCAAATGGGTGGCTTGAGCACCTGGCCCCATACTCAGCTTGTGCTCTTCTTCTTAATCTGGGCTCTCCCATCTGCTCTACTATGTTACGGCTTTTCTAAGCCTGACAGAGAAATAAAAGCACTGTCTTCCCTCCACCAGGAGAAATGAAGCTGTTTCTGGGCCTTGAGGCAGCAAGACATGGGGAGTGCTCACTTAAGTTGGCTGTCACTGGTGGCAAAATAAGCAGCTGCAATGGTGGTGGCTTTCCTGGGTATTTTAGATAGAGCAGAGCTTGGGAAAGCTGGAATGGGAGGATATAAGGTACTGCCCTGCTCCCACCTCTGCTATTTCCGCCTCTTGTGATGGTGTTAGGACAGCATACCCAGCTCTCCAAGATCTTCTGTCAGCTCCCTGTAACAGCTTGACCATTTCTATGTTCTCTTGTGGTAAGGGCCAGTCCCAGTCCTGGCCTTTTATCCTTGGAGTGGCAAAAGTCAACTTTGCCAGTTCAGCTGGGGAGCCAAGAGAAATGGCTTTGGCCAGTCAGACCCAACCAGGTGCCTGGAAGTGCAACATGCCCTGGGTCCACTCTAGCAAGCACCACACAAGGGGTTGACATGTTTTGGTCACCAACACCGACCCGTTTCACTTTATATTGCAGATCCCTAGGAAAGTGCAGATAATCAGTGACTGGACCTCACCTTAAAACTCCTTCAATTCAGGCCTTTGCACTTGTCAGTCAGCAGTTTTGCATGCAGCCAAGTGATGCCCAGACACTGTAGGTGAGATGGCTTATGTATGCAGTTTCATGTGGTTCTAGCTTTGACTGTCATTTCTGTTTCCTCTTATGTTTGGGATGCTTTTTAGAGATGGTGCTTCATTGCCAGGGTGTGTGTAGCTCCATAGGATCAATGGTGAGGAAAGCCTGTTTCACGGGCTGGCTTCTGGCAGGTGTTCACATGTGGTCAGCTCAGATCTGACTTTGCACTGACTGTGACTCAGAGTGTGTCCCTCACTGCACTGGGCAGGGTGTAGGCTTGTGCATCTGGGCAAAGCAGGTGCAAACCACTGCCATTCATATGTGAAAATGGCCTTCCTCAGGCACCAGGGGATGTGTCACCCTGGGGTGTTTTACCTCCCTGAAGAATCATGCCTTGGGCTTGCTTTCACTCCCCTGCTTGGGTGAGGGGAATTTGCTTTAACATGTCAGGTTGAAAACTTCAAGTGGTTTAGGAGTTGCTTCACATGCAGCTCAGCTGTCACAGCTCAGCCTCAAGGGAAAGGGGAGAGTGGAAAGTGAAGCACAGACACACTACAGCTGTAGAGCTCTACCTGTGTGGCTCTGCCTTTGGCTGTTTTTGTAACAGTGCAAAGTTTATGCATTCAGTATTCAGTATCTGTCCTGTGCACATATTCCCGATTCATTAAAAGTCTGACGGTTTTACCCCTTAATCTGTTGCACACAATTACAATTTATCTTAATTTGGTGTTTGTAGAAATCTTGTCNTATCCTAATTTGGTGTTTGTAGAAATCTTGTCACTCAAATTACACTAGCAGAAGGTGAAAGTAAGCAAGGAGGAAACAAGGACAACTGCATATATTCCATGCAGGTAGATTACTTCTTCTTTCCCTGTGGAACAACTGTGGATGTTTTTCTTACTTAAAAAAAAAAGAAAAAAGGCAAAAAACCCCAACCACCAACCAAGCCCCAGACCTCTGGCCAGCTACCAGCTTTAGCTACACCAGATATACCCAGCTGTATGCATGTAGCTGAGTGATGCCCTACCACAGCAGGGCACATTCCAGGGACTTGGCTCTTTGGGATTAACTGTCTCTTTCATCAAGCTGGCTTGGACTACTGTTGCTGTTGATCATGCAATGCAAATCTTTCTGAGAAATACTCTCAGGCTATTGATTACAAAACATAGCCATTTTGACAACCACCACATAGGATCCAAACCCTCAGTGTTGTGGGTTGTTGTTACCATTGATAGGAACTGTGTTATTGATCACAGCCAAACATGAAAATATGCATCCTTTGCATTACACAATGTTGAATATCTAGCAAAGCAAGATGAAAATTATCATTTATGTCACTTGGGGAAAAGAGCTCTGCCAGAACGTGGGAGGATTTACTTTATCTAACATCCTACCTGACATTAGCGGCTGAGAGCAACAAGCAGGAGAATTACAACACTTCTGCTTGTGAAACATCATGCGAGAAGCAGAAGGGTGTGGATTTATCCACACCTCATTTTAGGTGTCTAAATGAAGCATCAAAGTCAGGAGCAGAGTTGTCCTGGGCACTTCCTTGGAGAGAGACGTGGTTAAGATTTTAGGAGGGATAAATTGCTTTCTGCAGGCACGTCCTTCTCTCTCGACCACAGACGACCACAGAGAACTGCACTGCTCACCTCCTCACTGGCTGCAGTGAGGGAGCAGCGTAGCAGAAACACTGCCTGAAGGGAAGATACTGGTAGTTGTTTGGGGCCTCTCTTAAGGAAGGGAAGAGGGAAATTCTAAATGATTGACTCAGGATTCCTCTGGCAGGGGGACAGACACAGCCAGCAGTAGTCAGCATGTACAGCAGATCCTGTTATCTCCTGCCCAGAGGTGTGCTCCAGAGGAAGGTTGTGCTGGGACAGTCCTCGTGAGGTAAGAACCTCCTGTGATGCCAGCCCTGAAGCTCTGCTGATTTACACTGGGATGAAAATAGCCCTCAGAGGTTTCACACTAGTGAAAGGTCAGTCAGACTGGGACATCAGGGCCAACATATAAAGGAGTGGGAGAAATAGCAAGTTTTCTGTCTGCGTGCAGAGGCTCTGCTCTAAAGATGGACTGCTGAACTATTTATTGTGACATTTGCCTGTTCCATCTGCATAGGAACAGGTTTACCTCTGAACACTATCATCATTAGAGTAAGTACTGGGCAGTTTTGAGAAACCTTGGGTCCAGGCCAGGATTGTACTGTGGTAACAGAAATTTAAAACAGCCCTGTCCCCTATTCCCTGCCTTCCACAAGCTTGCTCAGTGTGTTCCCTGTTAATGCTTTCTGTGAAAACTGGCAAGTTCCCCTTCTCAAAACCCAGGGGACTCCTGGGTTCCAGTAGAGCTGACATTCACATGAGCTGCAGCTAGGGACAAATTCTGTGCACCTTCTTGATCCCAGCATATGCAAAGGNAAGCACAGACACACTACAGCTGTAGAGCTCTACCTGTGTGGCTCTGCCTTTGGCTGTTTTTGTAACAGTGCAAAGTTTATGCATTCAGTATTCAGTATCTGTCCTGTGCACATATTCCCGATTCATTAAAAGTCTGACGGTTATTCCCCTTAATCTGTTGCACACAATTACAATTTATCTTAATTTGGTGTTTGTAGAAATCTTGTCACTCAAATTACACTAGCAGAAGGTGAAAGTAAGCAAGGAGGAAACAAGGACAACTGCATATATTCCATGCAGGTAGATTACTTCTTCTTTCCCTGTGGAACAACTGTGGATGTTTTTCTTACTTAAAAAAAAAAAGAAAAAAGGCAAAAAACCCCAACCACCAACCAAGCCCCAGACCTCTGGCCAGCTACCAGCTTTAGCTACACCAGATATACCCAGCTGTATGCATGTAGCTGAGTGATGCCCTACCACAGCAGGGCACATTCCAGGGACTTGGCTCTTTGGGATTAACTGTCTCTTTCATCAAGCTGGCTTGGACTACTGTTGCTGTTGATCATGCAATGCAAATCTTTCTGAGAAATACTCTCAGGCTATTGATTACAAAACATAGCCATTTTGACAACCACCACATAGGATCCAAACCCTCAGTGTTGTGGGTTGTTGTTACCATTGATAGGAACTGTGTTATTGATCACAGCCAAACATGAAAATATGCATCCTTTGCATTACACAATGTTGAATATCTAGCAAAGCAAGATGAAAATTATCATTTATGTCACTTGGGGAAAAGAGCTCTGCCAGAACGTGGGAGGATTTACTTTATCTAACATCCTACCTGACATTAGCGGCTGAGAGCAACAAGCAGGAGAATTACAACACTTCTGCTTGTGAAACATCATGCGAGAAGCAGAAGGGTGTGGATTTATCCACACCTCATTTTAGGTGTCTAAATGAAGCATCAAAGTCAGGAGCAGAGTTGTCCTGGGCACTTCCTTGGAGAGAGACGTGGTTAAGATTTTAGGAGGGATAAATTGCTTTCTGCAGGCACGTCCTTCTCTCTCGACCACAGACGACCACAGAGAACTGCACTGCTCACCTCCTCACTGGCTGCAGTGAGGGAGCAGGGTAGCAGAAACACTGCCTGAAGGGAAGATACTGGTAGTTGTTTGGGGCCTCTCTTAAGGAAGGGAAGAGGGAAATTCTAAATGATTGACTCAGGATTCCTCTGGCAGGGGGACAGACACAGCCAGCAGTAGTCAGCATGTACAGCAGATCCTGTTATCTCCTGCCCAGAGGTGTGCTCCAGAGGAAGGTTGTGCTGGGACAGTCCTCGTGAGGTAAGAACCTCCTGTGATGCCAGCCCTGAAGCTCTGCTGATTTACACTGGGATGAAAATAGCCCTCAGAGGTTTCACACTAGTGAAAGGTCAGTCAGACTGGGACATCAGGGCCAACATATAAAGGAGTGGGAGAAATAGCAAGTTTTCTGTCTGCGTGCAGAGGCTCTGCTCTAAAGATGGACTGCTGAACTATTTATTGTGACATTTGCCTGTTCCATCTGCATAGGAACAGGTTTACCTCTGAACACTATCATCATTAGAGTAAGTACTGGGCAGTTTTGAGAAACCTTGGGTCCAGGCCAGGATTGTACTGTGGTAACAGAAATTTAAAACAGCCCTGTCCCCTATTCCCTGCCTTCCACAAGCTTGCTCAGTGTGTTCCCTGTTAATGCTTTCTGTGAAAACTGGCAAGTTCCCCTTCTCAAAACCCAGGGGACTCCTGGGTTCCAGTAGAGCTGACATTCACATGAGCTGCAGCTAGGGACAAATTCTGTGCACCTTCTTGATCCCAGCATATGCAAAGGAAAAGTCAGCTTTAATCTTCCCAGCAGACCCTGCTTTCCTGGGGTGCAGGGCACTCATTCGTCTGGCCACAGAAAGCCACTGTCAGCAAGGAGGAAGAGCAGAGAGGGGGGTGGCTTCAAGAAGTATTTGGAAAAGTTCCAGTTCTTGCAAGGCCAGTACAATTCTGAGTAAAAAAGGTGGGTGGTTTAGTAAACTTGGCATGGCCAGCAATGACAAAGTGACAAAGGGCATTTTCCTGGTGGTCAGCCTCAAGGTTGGGAAGGAGGGGCAGGTGCAGCTGCATGTCAGAGCAGTGGTGATGAAAGTGTGCATTGCTATGATCACATAGAAAGCCAGTCCCCAAGAGATAATCAATGGCTTTGGGGGTCTAAATGCTCCACATGAGCTGGTACAGTTGATAGACCTTACGGTCCTTTTGCCTGACCCTCATTCTCCTCTACCCCTTCTTCCAAGAAGGAGGCTTTGCAGTCCAAAAATATGAAAGAGCATTTCTGTGTTGTTCTTCAGCACCTGACTGTCCACCTTGGTCAACATGCTGTTTTTAAAATAGTTGGGTCCAGAAAAGGTAACGTTAAGCCTTTCAAAATACACCGTTCTTTCCCCCTATGGGGAAAGGCCCTCTGGATGTGTAGCCGTAACATGGATAACCAAGCGTAGCTGCGTGCCTCTCTTTCCTTCTCTCCCCAGGAGCCTTTGTGCCACTCCCTTTCAACTGCAGTGGCGCATGTTTTGGACAGAGCGGGTGCTGGCTCAGGCAGCTCCCCACAGACATTTGTGCTGCCACAGCCAAGAGCAGGGCGCGCTGCGGTGCTGGGGCAGGGAGCAGTGCAGTGGCAGGGGCAGAAACACTGCACAGGGGCTCGGCAACCTGCCTGCCTCAGAGCCTGCTCGTTTCCTGTCGCTATGGTGGAGGAAGCACCTGGGCTGGAGAAATGAGCTGTTTAACTGCTGCCTAAGATCAAAATGAAGAATGCCTCTGCGAAACTGGCAGCCGGAGAAATAGAAGAGGATTTTGTATTTTGCACAGCACTGTGAGAAAAGAGAGTGACCTTCCTTGTGGGCTGGGAGACAGAAGTTCAAAGATTTGCCTCTCAAGTCTGTGCAATCAGTGAGACACCTGCTAGTGTAAGACCACAGTTGAGGAACACCTTCCTGGGACACCACCAGGACCTGCCGTGATGACAGGACCAGGGACAGAGATGGGAATTGATTCTTTGGAGCACTGGCCTGGGTTGCTGCAGGCAGCCAAGTGGCAGAAGTTCTTTGGAAACGAAAGAGATCTCATACCAAAAAGCAGCAACATTTGCTGCTGTCTTCCTCTGTGGGTAGCCTTTTTGGTCATGCCTTTGGTAACTAGGAACTTTCATCTGATTTCAAGACTTGGTCTGTTTATGACCAGCTTGCAGTCAAATATTTTTGAGTCGGATTGTTCTTCAATTTGACAGTTTGACTTTTTCCCTCCTGTCCCCTGACAGTGTTTATGGGGAGAAATCCTAAGCTCTCTCATCCTTTGCTTTGCTGAAGTTCTTCCAGTGTCTTCTAGAACAGGCCTTCTATTCCCTGTAATTTTCCTGGCTATGTCTTCACAGCACTTGTTCCAGTTTGAGTGCTTTCTGAGAATAGATCTAACTGGAATGGTATACAATATTCCAGATGAAGTTTCTCCACTGTCTTTTCCACAATTAGAATAATTTCTGCTGCTTTTCTGTCTGATTTTTACTACACCATTAGACTCCATGTGTATAATTTCATCTCTGAGGGATCTCTGCCTGTAATAACCATAACTTTTTGTGTACCAGCAACACCCTCCAGCTGTCTACTGTTGACATATTTCATCACATATCAGTCATGTTTCACAACACTCCTGGTTTTTTGGTTTTGTTTTTTTTGTTGGTTTTTTTTTGGGTTTTTTTGATATCGAAACTGTCAGTAAAAATATTGAAAGTCCTAAGATTGGTGTTTGTGGAACCCCCTCATCCCAGCACAGCACCTTTCCAATGCAACCTGTCTTCTTCCCTTAAGGCAGTTCCTCACTGCTTTACTGTTTGCTGACTAATCTCCATCTTCTTCAGTTTGCCTTTTAATCACTAAAGTTGTGGCACTGAATCAAATGCTTTACTGAAGTCCAATAGTTGAGAAAGACCATGTTACCTCTGTCTAAAGAGGGATTGAGTTAATCACATCTAAGAAGGGTAATTGCTTAGTTTGGCATGATGCAGTTTTGAAAGACCCATATTGCATCTTATCCTGTTTCCCAGCTACTCATTACATACAATTTGTAGTTATTCATTCTCTACATTTGTTCCAAAGCTCTTGATATGCAGTTGGTGGATAATCGGGAGAGGACATGCTCCATACAATTTCTTGTAAATCAGATGCAGGATTTTTGTGTGGCAGATGTAAATAATATGCTATTCCTAATTGTGCTTTCATCAGCTTTTATCGTGGTCTGGTTTTAACTCTTATCAGTCAGGTGAGCGCTTGCTCATGAAGGTGTAGGCAGATTCACTGACCTTATTCAGGACTGTCCATACAGGCTTTATGTGTTTTCATGTATTTTATGCTTTAGTTCTCAGGTTGTGCACAGTGTGAATGCTTCGTGCCTTCAGGCTCTTGGGAGAATGGGTTGTAAAATTTGTAAAGAGTTGCTTGGCTGACTGTAGAATATAAAATTAGTGCTTGAAAAGGGAGAGCAAAACAGCCAGGGTAAATGCAGTTTCTCCTTGGAGTCACTCAAGTTTTTTGACAGCTGCAGTGTTGCAGGAGCAACTCAATGTCATGGGAACACAGGAATTTGTTTTCATCAGAGAGTTGCTTTCCCTGCCAAGCTGGCAGCAGCTATAGATGAAGCCTTAACAGGAAAACACTTTCATGCTGCTTATGCTAGGAGGGGAGTCCTCCACAAATGACTAAGTGACAGAATAGTGACCTTCACCTTCTGATCCTCTTACATCTTCTCACTGCCCTTGTTGTGTTTTGAGGGTTTTTTAAAAATTTTCTGCTTACCAAGATGCTGGATGGCAGTGACCACAGGGATGCCTAAGGATTTGCACATTGCAAGGGCAGAATTCAAAAGGTGAGAAAAACAAGTATTGTGTAATGCTCAGTTTTCTAGCTCAACAAAGCTAAGGTTTCCTTCAATCCTTAAGCTGTTTCCTACAACCATTCTGAGGATCATACCCACAGCCTGCTCTGAGGTGTGAGATATTCTGGAAAAATTTAGTTTTTAGCTTTGATCCTGGATCAAGCCTCTGTCATTGATGGGCCAAACGTCTCTACCAGTTAGATGATCCACTGTGTTTCGTCCACCACAGGGAGGGGAGAGAGATTCCTTGAGGTTAAGCATGTAACTTAACAACCCTAGAGGGACACAGCCCAAGATAAGGGTTAGAGGGGATGCTGATGGCCAGCCCAGTGATAGTGTTTGTTTTTGTAAGTGTTGGAGGGTGTGTTCCCCAGACATGCGAAGAAACAGCAAAAAAAAAACCTGTTTGCAAGGGTGAAAGGGAGGTCAGTGAGATGAGCATTGCAGTTATTTGCTAGTATAGGCCCCCTCAATGTTCTCTCTATACAGTAGGATATAGGCACTGATAACCTGGCAAAAGATAGCCATGGCCCTGCGGATTTAGAAAAAACACCAAAACACTCTCAGCTTTTTAAATGCTATTTCAAAATTCTTGCAAACAGACTACAATTTCTCTGCCATGGATATTTCTGGGATGGTCAAAGCACAGTAATTCATGTTTTGAAGTGTGTTGTCTACCTGTGCTTGAGATACTGCTGTCATATATCTGGTTTAATCCACTTCTCATGCTGCCAGGTACATAAGGCATATGTCTGTCATCACTGACCAGTTTTGTCCCAGACCAGTCCCCTGAAGATGTTCAAACTGCTGACTTGCTATGTTGCTGCTTTAGTCATTATTGTGTTTCCTCCTGTTCTTCAGGGTCACCGTCTCTTCTTTCCTCTTCATGTTGAAACAGGGCTTGTTGAAGGACCTGGTTATCAGGCACTCTCAAAACATGGCCAAGGTCAGTCTGTTTTCTCCACTGTACTGTTTGTACAGCTGTGGGTAATCACGCAGGCTCTGAAATCTCAGCATTCCTTTGGCTCTCTGGCTGCTTTATGATCACTGTCCCCCCGCAGGCATCCACACTGAAAACACTTTGATTTCTGAGGAATAGACATGTTCTTCCAAGACTTCAACTTGTACAGGTGTATGTGTAATGTATATTTAGTAAGGGTGGCTCAAAAGGGCTCACAGGGAAGCTTAGTGTTGATACTGATGACCTCCATACGGGATGTAGTCTTGTCATGGGAACAAAGAAATTATTTCACCCATTTTGATATCATATTCTTGGACCAGTGAGCAGAGATATGCATGTCATGTATAGGTATCCTCAAAAGACCCGTGCTCCAAGCTTACCCTATTTTGTTCATTACCCTTACCACATAGCCCCTGGTAAACTTAGAAACCACTAATAGAGGCATTTAAAAGGAATTAGGATTAATGTTTCAGTTATTAACGTTTTCCAAACAAGTATTGATTCTCTGGGATTTGTTGGAATAGATGGATTTTCCTGGAGGACAGAAAATAAAAACTTCATGCTGACTTTTTAAAGGTGAGGTTATAAATGCATATAAAGCCTTTACTAATTTGCTCTCTGGGGCCTTCACACTGTGACAGAACTATAAAATGTTCAGTCTGTAATGAGTACAGTTTTAATATGACTTTCAGCTTTCCAGGTCAGAGCTGATCATACAGCACAGCATTCAGGAGGAGCAGGGCCTGAATTTTGGAGACACCTGCTTAAGTAACAGGCTGTGACCAAGTCACAGCATTAGTGTATGTATGAAAATTTCTGTGAGGAGGTTTCCAGTCCTCAGTGTCTTCAAGGTCATCACCCGTGACACAAAATGACATTGTTAGACTACTACCTCTTCTCCAGCTCATTTTGAATGGACAAAGGTCCGTAACACAACTGTACTTCCTCTATTCATCTTTAATTCTTTGTTTCAAGGCAGCTCTGTGTCTTTGTTTTGATGCAGCTGTGTCAAAACCCTCCCCTGAGACCAAGCATAAAAATTTTGGTTTCTGTGCCTGGACCAATGCAGATTTACCTTTCTGCAGAGTATGAGAAGACTCATAAGCTCCCTGTGGCACAGAGGCAGCAGATAAAGCCTATTAGTGTGTTACCAAAACATTGTTCCAGAGCACCTGGGTGTAAAAAGGCAGAATTAACTCAGTGTTAGCATTTAAACGACCAGGTGAAATCTGCCAGTACTGGTCACTGTGACCCACTCAAGCACAAGAAACTTGGATGAAAGTAGCCACTAGGTGTGGGAAGGTATAAAGCTATGTAGGAAAGTAGATGGAAGGCCACCAACACACTTTGAAGCAAAGGCTTCTTCAATACAAGCCTGTAACTGGTACCCTGTTCTTGACCCCTCATAATATGGTTAGCTTAATTAATGCCAATTCAAAAGGCAAATGGCCATTCTCTGTGACCAAACTGGTCATGTATCAGTCTCCTTTCCCTTCCTCATCAGGTGTGGAAGATCCCATGCACCAGACAGAATTCCTCTCCCCCTTCCCTATCAGCTTCAAGGTTCCTGGGCACTGGGCTGACTTCTCCTTTCCCTTACCAGCCTTGCAGGTCCCAGGCACCCAGGTTGTGATGCCACCATCTCAAACCAGGGAAGTGTGGCAGAACACAGAGCACTGTCTATAAAATCAAGCAGTTATGAGACCAAAGTGGGACTTGGACCGCACTTGTTGCTGGACAGCAAAACCCATGATATCCCAGTGGTCAGGGATACCTCCACTATCATCTGCTTCCCCCAAGTTCTGAGTGAGTGATTCATATTTTTCCATGTTTTTATTCTATCATATGATTATTATATTGATACTGTAAGCCAAGTATTAAGATTTGATGCATTCTGCAGAGTATCCATGTGATTAGGAACTGTAAGCCAACCTGTGATACAAATTTTGTGCTAAGCTTAGAAAATTGTGATATGCTGATTCTGATTGTAAAAATCCTGTTCTAGTCTGGTCACAGAATTGTATGCTATGCCAATCATAAAATTATGTTTAAAAAAATATAGCTTTAATTGTAATTACAACTTTGTGTCATCATCATTCCACCCCATAGTGTTGGGTGACAAAACACCTTTTGTGTAAAATCTTTTCTGGCCCAGCTGGGAATAAATGACTTAGAAGAAGCCGCATACAAATACCTGGTACAGATGTAGCTATTTTTTCAGCAAGGGAAAAAGATTTTTTCTGGTGTAAGTATGTTAAATAGCTCATTCTCCAGTCTAATAAAAAGCAACAGATGGCTCTTCAGCTCTGCATTGTGGAAGGGGTCTACTAAGTGGAGTGGCCAACCACAGACAAAACAGAGTCTGATGAAGTCACAGAAGGTCCCTGAGACCAGCAGTGCCAACAGAGCCTATGCTCAGGGGGCACTTAATTTTCATTTTCCACCTATAATCACCATTGACTCTCCATATGCACCAGCTGCTAATGTTAGTGTTACAAAAGCCAGAGGGTTTTGCACTGAAGCATGTAGGAGGTGTTTAGTTTGTTTCTTTATCCTGCAGAACAAGGGGAGCTTCTTGTTGGGGTTTGGAGTCTGCCACTGGGAGTGGTTAACATGAGGTGTGCAGGATAGCTTATGCAGGGAAGGTTCCCCTAACCTGTCATTTCTTGTGTGGGTGTGTTTTGCCCTGAGGCAACCTTAACTGCCTTTTTAACAGAACTTTTTGGTGGGAATTGTTAGGAAAGCATTTGTCTAACTACCTAAGACTTGCTGTGTTTTCTTTGGCCCTACCTATACCGCAGCATAAAACATTCTGTACATTGGGAATTCTCAAGACTTGATAGTCATCTCAATGGCACCTAATTTAAAGAGAATTATTCCTGATTTACATAGGCCTGAATAAGGCCTTTCCATATATAATATAATATAATATAATATAATATAATATAATATAATGTAATGTAATGTAATATATTGCTTCTCTCAGATGTAGACACAAAGGCCGTTCTCAGATTCCTTCTCATAGAGAGTTAAGTTCAGATGAATCAGATTAACTCCTTTGCCAAGAGCCATTACTTCCAAACTGCAGCACTGAAGAGGACCAAGAGGGTGAAGGAGAGTATGTATTTGGCACTGCAGTGCAGGGGCAGAGGGGGTCCTGAGGGCTGTAGGAACTGAAAAGCATCTGGGATTCCTTGAGGTTCGTATGGTTCAAATGAGAGACATAGGCATCCATACAAAAAAAAAAAACAACAAACAAAGAAACTCCAAGTAAATTCTGCTGTTATGTAATTGGATTTTGCTTTTCTGATGAGAGCCACACCTTCAGGTTCCCTCACTTTTCTGACTCTCAAAGCTGAAGGCAACATTTTAGGTTTTCTTTCTTTGCAGCTCTTACTCCAACAGCATCTTTTCCAAAACTACAACACACTATAACTTTACCCCGTGTCTTTTCTCTGACCTGCCTCCATTCTGTGGCAGAAAAGCCCAGCATTTAACTACCCGAGCCAATCTGGAGCAGATAGAAATACAAAAGATCACATAATTTCAGTTAGACTTTGCAAGGGGCTCAGACACAGCGCAGGGCATGGGAGAGATGAAGGAGAAAGGTTAATTTCTGCATTTCACTAATACTGCATTAAGGGTGTTGGTGTTGATGCAAAATAAAGATATTCTCACCTTGAATTCCTCCAAAGAAATTCTTTTATGTGGTTGCCTCAGTAGAATGAAATATTTTTGAAATAGCCAGCACACCCACCCAGACAAAAGCCAGGCACTAACTGTTCATGTTTAGAAACAAACTTTCCCCATGGGTACATTATTCATAGCCGGTCATTTGCCAGTTTTCCCTTGGAAGATATAAACTAAACACTAGGAATAAAGGCGATGCATAGTTTGGTCTCTTTTTTTTTTCCCCAGATGGATGTTGCAGCAAATCTGTGAGTTCTCTCTGTCCTTTTTTCCACTCACTCGTTTACAAGTCAGCTAAATCGATGGTGCATTCCTAAAGTCTTCCTGCTGATCCACTCAAAGGCTGCACCATGGTGCATTAGCGCTTGGATCCTGCCACTTACAAAGACTGAAATCTCAAATTCCACCAGCAGAAAAATATTCACAGCTTTCAAACCTTATTCCAGAAAATGAGGGAGTCATCCTCCTGATCCATCCTGCCACTGCTGTGGGCATCTCTGTTGCCCGAGAAACATAACAGGTTGTTGTTATAACAACTAGAGACCAGCTGACCTCCCGCTTCCTTTTGTCAACCAGCTGCGAAACTCCTCGGTCATGGAACAGTCTCAAATTGAACATCTGACCCCAGTTTATGCAATTCCCCTGTGACGGTTTCATAAGCTTTTTGTCACTTCACTTCACTCAATTGTTTGTGGAAAGCATTCACAGTCACCCTGGCTAATGGGAAGGTTTCGGTGTGACAGCTCGCCCCGTGGCTAAGCCCTCCATCTCCAAGGCAACCTCACAACCTTGCTCGAAGAGTACTACGCCATGTCATGAGATAAAATGAAACCCAAGAGGATATGCAGGGATAATTCCAGCTCCAACTATCCACAGTTCTGCTTTAGCAGAAACTTTAGGACACATTCTCAGGCCGGTTATTTAAACACGGGAGGGCACCACAAAGATAGCATTTTTCTGTAAAGCTATACAAGCCATACAGGGACATGAAGAGCTACACCGTGAGCTCTGCCAGGGATCTCAGGGATATTAAACAGTTTCCACAGAGCTACATCAAAACGATTGAGGGCAGAAAGATACGGTGATTTCATGTGTCTGACAAATCACTTGGGTCCTATCTCTGTGCAGCTCCATGACTTAAAGCTGTAGGTGTTGAAGCAGCTTCACTAGTGGGGTTCTTGAGTTGGACCCACCACACCCCTCTGTCTGCCCTTCACAGAGCTTAGCCGAGTCAGTGTTAGACTTGGGCTTTTACAAGAAAGGAAGGATTCCTTCCCTGCTCCCTTGAGTGCCAATTCAAGGTGGTCTCTGCTGATCGTACTGCAGAGGACCAGAAGCCTCACTGAGGACCATTGTGTAGGAGTGTTACTGGAGCAGGTCATTGCCCAAAGCAGCAGACTTCAGGGATAAAATGAATGGAGAAGTCCCAACCCCCTACAGTGGTTGTTTTTATTTGGTTTCTCCACTCAGGAAGGCACAGATCCTGACTGGTCTATGCACTTGTGTGCTGTCCTCACAACCCTGAGTCTTGAAAAACACTTGTTTCCCATGTGAAAGCTGAGTTATCAACCTTGTCTTAGGATCTGGAGCACAATTTTATGCAAACCATATGAAACATCTTATTGTGACCTTAAGTCTCTGAGATAACCTTGCTGGTTTGTTGTTAGCTTATTTTGGGTGTTTCACCCTACCCTAAATCCTCACACCTCCTTCTCCTACTTATTCCTCCTTCAAAATGTTGCTATTCCACCTTCACACTTGTGGAGGTGCAGGTGCAATTCTCTTTGGTCATAAAGAACACATAACTGGAAGAGAAAAGGTTTAAATACCAGCTAGAAGAAAGGGAAAAATATTGCAACTAACCTGTTACCAAAATGGTTTAATACTGCCACATTTAAGTGGATTGTTTCAGAAAAAAAACCACAAAACTCCAACCATTTCTTATTCACAACAACATCCCAAAGATGTCAAACAAGTTGAGTATCTCAGTGCACGTGTAAAGTGTCACTGAATCCAACAGAAATCAGCTGAAGACCTGACCTTCACTCCCTACAATTGGCTGAAAATTATCCACTGCTGGGAAGCATTCAAATGCAAGCACTCTTTCCACTCTCCTGCAACATCAATATAACCAAAACAACTCTGCTTTTTTGTCCAAAGAGCTGCCAAGAACAGGGAAATAGCACAGTTTAAAAAAAAAAAAAAAAAGTATGTGTGCCCAAAAGCAGTTTTGTACATCTTCTAAAACAAAAGGCTGTGCCTGAATGTGTGCAGTGATAACATTGACACAAATCATTTCATGTCCTGATTTTGCCCCATAGAAAGCAGAAATCTCCAGCTGGTAGGGCAGCAATCAAGCTGCTGCACAACTCAATATGCAGATCAGGCCTGAGGAAGTTCTGTCGGGATCCTCTTTGTCCTCTGTTTTTCAAGTGTGATTGCAATCTGTTTCCTCAGATCAGGAAATTGGAGAGAGGTTTTATGTTACACTTCTGAATAATTTTGAATTCTGCATGACAGTCGTGTGTTCTCCATATTTGAAAGTACCAAATTTCAGCAACCCCTGGAGACTTGAAAGCTTACTGTCAAAGTTTTACTCCTCTGCTATCTGAGTTAGGTGATTTGCTGCCCTCCTGAATCTGTTGATGGATTCACCTGATATTCAAGTTTGCCAAAAGGTGTGTTTGTTTATTTGTTAAGCACAAAGACTTGATACTGGGCTAGTGTCCCTGCTCTACCAGAACTCCCAAAGGCTAGGCGCTGCTAACTTTGGACTCTGAAGCATTTGCATGTCACAGCTGGGCTTATCTGGTTTCTAGGAAGGTGCAAGTTCCACCCAAAAATTTTTCCCTACTCAGGATGTTTATAATCTCTCCTGGAGGCTCTCTCCCTCTGTCAAATCAGATTGACCAGTTGACTAACAGATTAAAAAATTATTAAGGGTGGGGAGGAAGGACAGGCACACATGCACACCCACACACAAAGGCTGCAAGCACTCCGCCTTTGTGCTCATATGAGCTTTGTTTCCTTGGGAATCCAGCTACTAAAACAGGCAACAGCTGTGACAAGGAATGAGATCTAGCAGCAGAGCAGCAAGACTGATGATTTGCAAACCTTTTCGTTTGGGGATTTGCAAGACCCATCCCTATTTTAAACACATCGGAGGAATGCATCAGGATGAATGTGTAGGGAAGTATGGATCTAGCGGGCCAAGCAGACTTTTTGTAGCTCATCATCATAAGAACTGAAGCATCATCAAGTGCCCTCTGTGCTGTGAAATATTTACAGTGTGCATCCATCTCCTACGTGCTCAATCCTGCAGCGTCTCCTGAGAACACTCACACTAAGTCCCCAGTAGAGGAAACATAATTTTTACCAGGCCTGACAAAACATAGGATGCAAATAACCTGGGTTTGGGAATTTGCCTCCCCTGTACCAGCAGCTACATCTGCTGCTTCTCAGATTTCTTTTCCTGGTATCAAGTGGCTTCACTGTCAGATCTTTTCGGTGTACACTTAGTGTCTCCAGTTTCCAGATCCTGTCTCAGTGTCAGTTTGCATCCTCCCTGGCCTCCTTCCCCTGGCACACCACGTGGATGGGCACTAAGGGGAGTTACGCGGCACTTGGTGCTGCGATGGGGGTGTGCTCCCATTTACCTTGCCTGGAAGGAAAGCAGCTTGGTCCTGGCATGCCGGGGAGGAAAGGGGCACTAAGGAGACAGGAGAGGACAGGCAGTAAGCAGAGGACACAGTCTTAACCCGTGCCAGAAGGTTTAGGCTGGACATGAAAAGGATTTTCTTCCCAGAAAGGGTGATGGGACATTGGAATGGGCTGCCTAGGGAGGTCGTGGCGTCACTGTCCCTGGAGGTGTTTAAGGAAAGACTGGACGTGGCACTCAGTGCCATGGTCTGTTTGATATGGTGGTCTTTAGCCATAGGTTGGACTCGATGATCTCAGAGGTCTTTTCCAACCCAACTGATTCTGTGAAAGCACCGTGGCCCTGGTATGCCAAGGAAGAAAGGGGCAGTAAGGAGACAGGCTTGGGGTGAGGGGAAGGCGACATAATAGCCGCTTTGTGCGGGTCTGGGCTGAGGAATGTCGCTGGGTTTCTGCGGATCCAAGCCGAGGACCACCGCTGCCCCCGTGGCGGGACACGCCAGCCACCAGCGAGACTGCGAGCAGAGAACCCCAAAGCTCCCGGCCCCACTATGACCGCGCGGCCGCGCCACCCGGCACTACATGTCCCGTCGTGCCGCGGGCTCTGAGGCCCCACGACGGGGTCGCACATTAGCTGCCCAGGGAGTCGCCTTCTCGGAGGCACGGCCCGGCCTCGGCGCTGCCCCGATTTCGCGGGCAGCAACGTCCGAATCATCCTCCGCGCCGCCACTGCTCCGCATCGCGCCTCCCGCGGCTCGGGCGCGGGCCGGGATGCTTCCGCATGTGTGACGTCTCGCCGTCAGGCACCCACGGGGCGCCCCGCCATGGCGCCGGTAGGGCGGGGGCGGCGGGCCCCGCGGCGGGGCCCTTGCGGCGCGCGGGGCGGCTGCGGGTTGCCGGGGGGACGCGGCGCGGCGGCGGCACCAGGATGAGCGGCAAGGAAGGTGAAGTCTCCTTCCCTCCCCTTCCTTTCCTTTCCCACCCTCAGGAGACCGAGGCGTGAGGAGCTCGAGCCGGCAGAAGCGGGGAGTGCCCCGCGGCTCGGAGGAGACCAGGGTGCGGAGCCTCTGCCGTGCCCGGCGGTGCCCTTCGGCTGCGTCGTGGAACTCTCTCTGAGAGAGGCCGCTGCTTCACGGGTGTCACTGACCTTTCCTTCGTGGGTGCCCTG
>VZRR01000422.1:273218-514239 GCA_013398015.1 Oreocharis arfaki
GCCAGAGAACGTGCCTATAGGGATCTGCATCCCTGGGGGTGGAAAAGCAGATGCCACGCAGGGAGGCTGCGTGTGTTAGGCCTGTAAAGCAGTTGCGCTAACTGTTGAGTACAGTGTGTGTGTATGTGTGTATATATATACTTACGTATAAAATATTATGTATATAGCATAATATATATGTGAAATACATATTTTTCACAGCTTGCTCTGCCGCCTGTGTGTTGGCTTAGCCCTGGCAGTCACAGAATCAGTCACAGAACGGGTGAGGGTGGAAGGAGCCACGGTGGGTCATCTGTTCCAAGCTCCCTGCTCAGGGGGGGTCATGCTAGAGCACATGGCACGGGATTGTGTCCAGATTGAATATCTCCAGCGAGGGAGACTCCACAACTTCTCAGGACAATCTGTTCCAGTGGTCGGTCACCCACACAGTAAAGAAGTTCTCCCTCGTATTCAGGAAGAATGGAACTTCCTGTGCATTAGTTTCTGCCTATTGCCTCATGTCGTCATGCTTGGCATCACCGAGAATCATGCAGACCTCCCTTCAGCATTTTTTCTGGGGATGGATTTAATGTTTTCAACTGCTATAGGAAAAATAAAACCCTGAACTTATCTCCAACAGAAAAGAAGGAAAAAATTATTTTCAGTTTGCTCTTTAAGAAAGTAGCTACACCCACTTCTGGTTTTGGTTTGGGATAATAAACAAT
Organism: Oreocharis arfaki; assembly: GCA_013398015.1. Lineage (NCBI taxonomy): Eukaryota > Metazoa > Chordata > Aves > Passeriformes > Paramythiidae > Oreocharis > Oreocharis arfaki. The sequence continues at coordinate 273,923 of VZRR01000422.1, forward strand.
TAAGCGGAAACATTTTAAAATCCGATGTTCATATGTAACTTTTAAGTACCTTCCTTTGGTCCTTCTTTTAAGGAAATTGAGAGAACTCCACATATTCGAAAGGTATGCCTGTATTCAAATTTGCGAAATTTTGGGCTCTGTTAGGAACAGAGTGTCTAGCTATCACCAAGAGGATGGAGAGAGAGGAAGGACACATGGGTGACACGTGGGTGGCACAATGAGTCAGTCCGAGGTCAAAGAACGATAAAAGGAAGAAACAATACAAGGTGTAAATCAGGAGTAAAACATAGTCCAGAAGAGCTGAGTTCTGGGTGTGGGTCTGAAAAGGAGCGTTAACAAAGAGGCACACAAAGCACTTGAAGTGAGTAGCTGCACTCAGAGAAGAAACTGGTTAACACTGGGTAGGGTGTAAGGACCTCAGAACTACACTGCAGGAGCTAAACCTACATGTCTGAATAGGGGTAGTCTGCTTAAATTATGCCTTGCTTTTTTTCTGGCTACTGAGGACCCGTGACATAAATCACAGTAATAAAAACTTGCAGGTTTATTGACTAATTTCAAGATGAATATTTACAATAGTTAAAAAAAAGGAAGAAGAAGGGTCTAATCCTGTACGTCCTTGTTCACTCAAGGATTTCCATGCAGCCATTTGCTTACAGCAAGAAGACATGAAAGGATGTGAAGACCTGAACACATTACCAAAAAAATGATTTAGGATCCTGCTGCACTCATCCATTGAAACAGATTTTTTTTTTAACTTTCACTAGCAATGTGGTAGAAAAAGTAACATGATAACGTGAAGCTGGCATCAATTGATAATAAGGCTCATCTGGTTGCCTTATTCTGTCCTGTAGAATATGACCACTGTCAGGAATGCCCTGAAGACAGCATTCTGGTGCTCCTTATGCTCTGGCAAAACGATATTTTTAAATACTATTTTTTTTTGTGTGTCTCTTCTATTTAATAGGATCAGGTGGGTTCAGGAAACGAAAGCATGACAATTTTCCACATGGTCAAAGAAGAGAGGAAAAAGAGAATGTTAATCCACCCTCAGCTTTGATGACATCTTTTAAATGTAAGTAAGCATTTGGAAAACCAGATTATAAAAACGTGGTGTAGAAATTGCTAGGAAGTTCTTAGTGGAATAAACCAACTCTCTCTGGGAGAGAAACTTGAAACTAGTTGGACTCATGCTCCATTCCTTTAGAGCTTAGTGTTCTGCATTTTGTGCAGTGAAGTCCTGGGAGTGGGATTTTGCATGGCTGATTCATGACTTGTTCCTGTTTCCATCCCACCTGCTGTTCCCCCCGCCCTCCTTGCTTGTGCTGAACCTGATGCTTAGCACACTGCACGAGTGTTCAGCCAGGCAAAAGGTGACCGGGCCCTTTGGTGGCAGAAAACTGCAGAGGTGTAATACAAAATCTGAGCAACAGGGGCAAGAGGAAGAGATAGTGACCTTTGGGAAACTGAGGAGGTTCTGACCTTGGCTGTGGTGTACAGATGACTAAGCTACTTTAATGTAAATCTGGATGCATTGTTTTAAGAGTTGGTATTTGTTTATACCTGCACTTTTTCAAAAAAAGACTTCAACTAATATAGACCTGTATGCAGACACTTAGTTCAGTTTGAATGCCTTTTAAATACTAACATATTTTAGATTCTTTAAATAGGTGGGTGCAAACTTCTCTTCAGCCAAATTGTTTTTATAAGATTTTTCACCAAACCAGATTTCAACTCCAGTAAATTTAAATTTCTCGTTAGACGACCCCTAACAAAGCAAAGTTGACCTTCAGAAATAAGAAGCCTTGACTGAGGAAGGAAGGAGATTTGATATGGCGAACAGATTAATTCTTGTTGTAAAATTTTCCCCATGCTACTTATTTTTTATGAAGCTAAGAATGGTGAAGCATGAGCTATCTGTCTGCTTTAGATGGTTACTTCAATGTCATATAACTTCCTGCCTTTTTTCAAAATGGGTGTTTATATTTTTCTGTGTAAATCAGCTTGGCAGATGATTAACCATGACCCCTGAACTTTGCCTAGAGAAGCTGTGGATGCCCCATCCCTGGCAGTGTTCAAGGCCGGGTTGGAGGGGGATTTGAGCAACCTGGTCTAGTGGAAAGTGTCCTTGCCTGTGGGAGGAGGGGTTGGAACTAGGTGATCCTTAAGGCTCCTTCCAACCAAACCACTCTGTCAATTGTGTTTAGTATCGTATACACATTTGCTCTTGAATTAAGTAGTGCAACTATACTTTCAACTTTAATTTTTCACTCTCATTAGTATCAGTTTGTCATAAAGTTGCCATTACTTCCACTTCAAAACAGCTTGTTTCCCTCCCTTCTCATGAGATCCAGTCATCTGTGTTTGGTTAATTTCAGAAAGAATTTAAGGGACGTGGTTTCTTCAAAGTTTTTCGAAGATCCACTCTTTGTATTTATTGCAAAAGTGCTTAGTGTAATACAAAGTGCACTAAGTGCACTGCCCCAGACAGAGATGCTGGTGGTCTTTGTCTCCATGTCAGACACAAGCATTAGGAAAAGGTATGCTCCAGATGGTTTATAATTGAGCAAGTTGTGTAAGGTGAACTAGAGTTGTGCACTATTTCTGTATATGTTGTCTGTATCTAAAAAACTTAATCATAGAATCACGGAATATGCTAAGTGGGAACCAATCCATCAGGATAATCGAGTCCAACTCCTGGCTCTGTACAGGACATCCCAAGAATCACACCATGTGCCTGAGAGAGTTGTCCAATTGCTTCTTGACCTCAAAACAAGATTGTTGCTGTGACCATGCCTCTCGGGAGCCTGTTCCAGTGCCCAACCACCCTCTGGGTGAAGAACCTTTCCTGATACCTAACCTAAACCTCCCCTGACACAACTTCAGGCTGTTTCTTCGGGTTCTGTCACTGGTCACCAGAGTGAAGAGACTGGTACCTGCCCCTCTGCTTTCTTTCCCTCATGAGCATGTTGAAAGTCTGCCCTCTGTCTCCTCCAGAATGAACAAATTGAGTGACCTCAGCTGTTGCTCCAGCTTCACCTCCAGGCTCTTCACCATCTTCATTGCCTTCCTTTCGATGCTCTCCAAGATCTTAAGATCTTTTTTATATTGTTTTGCCCAAAAAAACCGCACATAATATTTGAGGTGAAACTGCCCCAGTGCAGAGCAGAGCGGGACAATCCCCTCCCTTGCCCGGCTGGTGATGCTGTGCCTGATGCTCCCCAGGACAGGGTTGGCCCTCCTGGCTGCCAGGGCACTGCTGGCTTACGTTCAACTTGCCATCAACTAGGACTCCCAGGTCTCTTTCTGCAGCACGGCTCTTCAGCCTCTCATTCCTGGTCTGTTCACACAACCAGGGTTGCTCCGTTGATGTGTGGCCTTAAATGGTTATACACGTTTTGCTGATTTTAATCTCTGAAAAAGAGATGTGCTTGAATCGATCTATTTGCACCAAAGTTTTCTAAAAAAATTAATGAGAAATTGTCTTCTATAATAATCAGAGAATCACAAATGGTCTAATGAGTCAAAACCCAACGAGTTGCACCCTTTTTTGGAAATATGTTTTAAATATGACAGCTCAGTGATAAAGAGAGTGGGTGTTACCTTGGTTTGTAAGGTTAAGGTTTAGTAAGTGCCATTTTTAATGGTCTGGTTTTGCACCACCAAAATTATCATTAGAGTCTGAGTCTTTACTTTCGGTTCTAAATTAGACATTACAGTGGAATGTGCGTGGGAAATGACTGTGTGGTTTTGATGTGTTAGCTTGGAGAAACCCCAAGTACTAATCCTTTGCAATTTTAGGCAATAGCACTATACAGTAAGTTTTCTTGCATCCTGTTAGGCTAAAGATTATTATATTTGTCTGGTTTACTTTAGAATAGAAAGCACTTCACAGTAGTCCCAAACAGGTTTAAAACCTAGCGTAGAAGTCTAAAAGCCACAACTATCCAGAAAAGATTGGGGGTGTTGCTGATACTGCAGATGTTCAGAGTAGTGAATTTCCCAGTAGATGACATTTGGAAATGGTCCTTAGAAATGTCATATGTGGCATCCTATGAAGGGAAATAACCCTTCCTCAAGTTCCTGTCACTATGATCCGAGGGAAAATTTCTTGATGATAACTCGGGTGGAATTGACTCTCAGAATTTGGAAGAGACACACTGAACAGACATGTGTAAGAATTAAAAGATCAGTAGGAGCATTTGTGACTTACTGTAGAGTTTCAGAATAACATTGAGAAGAACAGAAAAAAATGAGAGGAACCAGGTTTTTACCAAGGCAATGAGAAATACAGAGCTATTTTTCTAGCATCATCTAAACCTTGCTTGCCAGTGAACTGCTATGCTTTTTTAAAGGTTATTCACTTGTCAGACCCTTTAAAAATGGAGCCTTTTAGTTTATTTTCTGTGTCTTCTTGCACAGAGGCTTTGACACCTCAGACATTTATATAGGAAATTCGTTAGATTTCTTCTAAGCATCTATCAGTGATTTATTTACTAGAATAATGGTCTATAAAATGTTAATGGTATTTGTGAAACATTCATAATGTTTGACTGTCATAACCAGATACACTTCCCCTCTTCTCTGTATTCATTGTAGTTAGAGAGAATTAACATCAGCAAGTCAGAAATCTTATTTTAAATAGTTGATCTCACTTTTCTTTAGTACTTCTAATCCTTAGGGATATTAAAATACTCAGCTTTTGGCCAGGTCTAGCTGGGATGTGAAATGCAACCTTTCTTGTCACTAAATGGTGCATTTTGAACAGTATATGTGCCTTAGCCAGATGCTTTTTATTTGATTGGTTTAGGCACTGGTGGATCTTATTAACAAATGATTGTAGGGTTTTAGTTTTTGATTTATCTTGCTGAATTTGGGTGAAATTTTCAGTTCATTTCCAAAACTGCAAGGTTGTGGAATAGATTTTATTGGTGAAACCGAGTATTTTACCTTAAAAATTGTTTAGGCTGCTTTAAGGCATCATCAGGAGTGATGTCTACTTAAACCTGACTTATTAAACAAAGGTAGTAATGTTGATGAATTTTGCAGCTCTGGCAGGTGTCAGGCAGTGGTGGCCTCTGCAGCAGTGCTCCGCACAGGCGCAGCCCACCTTGGGGAAAAGTGCCCAGGGACAAGGCTGGTAGGGCAGGGGTCTGTAAGGAATTGGTGCAGCACAGGTGCTTTGCTCTTCCCCTGCACTGTGTTCATGTGATAATTGAGCTTTTGCTGTAACGATTGACTCTGCAGCATTCCAGCTGGAGCTTGACACCAGGCATGATAAATACGAGCGGCTCGTGAAGCTCAGTCGGGATATAACTATCGAAAGCAAAAGAACGATATTTCTGCTCCACAGATTCACCAGGTGAGTCATATTGAGCATGAAAATGTTGATAGAAACCTGCAGTCTGCCTTGCAGTGTTGTTTGTGAGTAACAGCTGCAATGTTCTGTTGAGAGGAATTTAATTAACTTCCCATAAATATGCCTTAGGGTGGATGCGAGCTAATGAATGCACACTCCAGTTAGAGGATTAAAAGATGCTGGTTCAGGTTTCTGGGTTGGTTTTATTGGTTTATTAAGCCAGTGTTGAACAGTAGAGTGAGCAGCAGATGAGAGCCTTCCAACTTTCAGCAAGCTGTGAGAGAGGAGTGCACACCCTTCCTTCAGGTTACTTGCCCGGGCAGTTCTGTCACTGTTCTGGTTGTTGCACCCCCACCCGAGGTCTTCAATGCAAATAGGAGGTGACCTGGGGTCTGTTTATGTAAATACTACAGCTGGATAGGCTTTTGTGTGAAATTTTGAGCTTCTATAAGTTTAATGTTCTCACGAGCCTTCAAGCAATCTTTGGAAGCCAGAAACAAACTAGAAGAGCAACAGGAAAATTTAAAGCTTTGCATAGCCTGTTGTATAAAGTGTTTGCTGTACGTGACAAACATTGGTCTTGCGTGTTTTAACAGCTCTCCCTGTTCCTTTTCTTCGTAATTTCATTTATTTTAATTTACATTTTGTTACCTATCAGTATATTTATGTTGCAGTAGTAATTATTTGTAGTTACAGTTATAAATGGAGATTATGAAGTTGCCTGCTCTTTAACTTGGTTTTCTTCTTCAAAGAGGTATTGTGATAATTCCAGTAACCTCTACAGGCTTGACTGTAAATAACTACTCCCACTAGGGGCTAGGGAGCTGGGAACTGGTGGAGGAAAGAACGACAACAAAAAAGCTCCTCATTACTCTGAATTTAGATTCCTGTTTTATAAGACATTCCTGATTTTGTGAGAGTGGAAGTTTTCCATGCTGTATTTTGTATTTCCTTCTTTGCTTTTCACAATTATTGTGGCTTTAATTTCAGTGAATGTTACTGTTTGCTTTTAAATGTTTTCTCGAGACAGATCAATCAGTAGTTCCTTAAAGAGACTGTAAACTAATATACCATATAGATTATTTGGGCCCAAGGGAGGAGAAAGTTTAAAGGAAATTAGATAAACTAAACTTTAAATGCCAAGTAGATGTTGTGGTTTTGAATCAGATATTTCAGCTCTTCCTGAACAACATAGTTCATAACTACTTCCTTAAAAAAAAAATCACATGTAGAAGTACATAATGTATTGCATTTTGCAATACTGTCAAGTATTGCAAAATATTAATTTTTTTAAGAGGTTGAAGGACTTCTGTAAATAATGCTAGTTTTCTGGAATATTTTTGAAGCCTTTTTATGTGTTTCTCCTTTTTCTTACTTTAACAATAATCATGACTGTAGTCTGGAATAAACATCATGCTACCAGAACTTTGGCTGGTTGATTATTCTCTTGGTAAGAATCTACGGAATTTCAGAATCTGCAATAGGTATCTATGAAAGTTAAACTTTTTCTCATTTTTCTATCAGCTTTTTCTTGAAGCCGGTAAAAATGTATTGCTAATAAAAGAAAAAGTGTGATGTTTTTTAACTGTTTGCTCATGTTCTGGAAACTGCTCTTTCGGTTTCTGTTTTATGATTGCAGTGCTCCTAATGGGGAAGAAATACTAAGTGAATCTGAAGTCAAGCTAGATGCTGTCCGACGGAAGATCAAGCAGGTTGCACAAGAACTGGTTGGAGAAGACATGTATCAGTTCCACAGAGCTATATCTCCAGGTAAATAATTTTGAAATAGGAGAAGTATGCAGTTTTGAACTAAGCTTAGTTTCTCTTTATGTAGCAATACTTCCTCTTCATGCTGCAGGTCTGAATTTGTTACATTTCTGTGGTTATAAATCAGGACTCAGGTTAATCTTTGTTACTAGCAGAGTTAGCTGTGGTGTTAGAGAAGCTATTGTCCTACAGATTCATTGCAGTTTAAAGGAAGATTTAAATGGGAGTCTACAACTGGAAAAAATTGGACCCTGACCTAAACTGAAGTTGAGAGTAGTTCCAACAAATGTACTGCCTGGTCTTCTCTGACTGAGAGGAATATATGTAGCACACTTGTTTACCCCTCCTGAAAAGTTATAATTTCTACGAGGAGAGTGTAAATGACTATCTTATGAAATTATCAATTTTGAGTGATAAAGTGATTTTGAGTTGATAAAGTTAATGAATTTAAATCCTTAGATTAGCATTTTCTTTCTTCTAGGCTCAGAATGTGCTTCTGCCTCTCTGTTACAAGCTTTAAACCAGTTTGTGTGTTTCAATCGCATCTTTTTCTGCTCCTCTGTAAACAGCAGTCTTTGCTAACATTCTTGAGATATTAAATCTCAGTTCATTCATGACTCTTGGCTGTCAAACAATATTTCTTTGCTGAATCTTTGCTGACAATCTGAATATTACCTAAAATTGCTATGCCTTGATTATGGCAATGCAGGAGTAAAATATGTAACTGCTTCTTTGACATCTTAGTCATGGTATAAAAGTGTCTTGTGTTTTTCAACCTCATTTTTAACGTATTTGGAATTGTGTATATCTTTCCTTGTTTAGGCAAAATTTCTTCAGCTGATGAGAGCTGAAGATTTGCCCTCAATTATTTAATTGTTTAAAAATGTCTATAAGATTGATTTGATAAACCAGCAGCAAATACATGTGTGTAACCTACAAGACAAAGAATGCTCAGGTTAACTTGTACTCATGTCTTACGGAAACTTTCATTTGTTAAGAGTGAGACAGGTCTTGAGTCTCAGTTAGGAATTTGGAACCAGAAGGAGCTTGCCCTGATAGTCTTCAATGGCTCTGATTAATTCCACAGTCCTTTTACCTGTGATGCATTGGGTTGTTCAAATTAGATAGAAGTAGTTTTTCTTAGAGCCCCTTAATCTGTATGTGTCTTGCTGCTCTGTATAACCAAGTACTGTAGTGACACAGTGAAAAGAGATAATTCAAGATGCTGCCAGTACAGATGATCTCAAACTGTGAACAGTATTATTCCATGTGTATTATGAGTACCTTGGCACGTTGAAAATGTCTTTTGATTTTCATTTTAAGTACTGCTTGTAAAAGCTGAGAATCCTTGCATTCAGTTTTATGAACAAAAGTTTTTGAAAGCGTCACTGTGACCTTTAAAGTTTGTAGTCCCATGTGAGCATATAATGCTGTGTCTAGAATAGCAGTGTTTGAGGTCTGCTACCTCATGGATCTTTATGCGACTGTGTGGTGCAAGCTATCAGCCCTGCCATGTGAGCAAGATTCTTACAAGGTAACTGCATCAGCAGTTACTGCATCACTTACTCTGCATCAGCTGCCTCACCTGAACTCTCTCTATTTTGTTTGATATATTTCTTTATGGCAGTAACTTCAAAGAGGGTTACCTGCCTCTAGTGCTGCTGAGCAGCAGTTGGCCTAGAATTAGATTCATTCATCTCACATGTAAGAGAGTGCACCTACATAGCAGACGTATGGAAACTTACTGCACAATAACTTCTGTGTGTACCCATGTTCTTCTCAAACAAGTATGCTAGTTTTCTACATCCAGATTCTCTCCTCTGGATGAAAAAAGGCTACTGGTTTTGTTTCTTTAAAAAATATATCTTTTCAAAAATCAAGTTAGATTTCTTTTTTACATGAAAGACACCTAAACTTAAGCTAGCCATAGCAATCCAAAAATAAAGAAATTATTGAAAAAAAAATTGTTCAGCTTTGCTTTGTGTATTTGGTAAATAGAGACCATCAGCTATGCTGACTTTCCTGCATAATTTATTTCTGACTTCCATAAAGGTAATCATTAATACCAGAATGGACCTGAATAAGCTGTTTAGAAAGCAACTGCAAGTATTCTGTCAGGAACAATTCAGAATTTTTAATAGTTTTTTCCAGAGTTGTAAATCTCAGCTTCTTAAAATGACTAAGATGTATTTGTCCATTTTACAGCAGGACGAGTTACTCTAGAGGAGGTTAGTAGTAGAAATACTTAGTAGATGAGGTTAGAGACCTGCTGCATGTTTATGGTGACTCAATGCCTCCACTGCTGCCAAAACTTTTAGAACAGAATAGGCAAATTCAGATGGACGGGACCTACAATGATCATCCAGTGCCACTGCCTGACCGCTTCAGGGCTGACCAAAAGCCAAAGCAAGTTGTTAAGAGCGTTGTCCAAATGCCTCTACTAAACACTGACAGGCTTGGGGCATCAACCACCTCTCTAGAAAGCCAGTTCCTGTGTTTGACTAACTTGTCAAAAGAAATGCCCCTGCCTGATGCAGCTGAGAGCCATTCCCACACATCCTATCACTGGATGGGGCAGGAGATCAGCACCACCTTCTCCACTTCCCCTCCTCAGGAGCCTGTAGGGAGCAATGAAGTTGCCCCTCATCCTTGTCCTCTCCAAACTAGAGAAGCCCAAAATCATTGACTGCTCCTTATGACACATTTCTTCCCACCTTTTCACCATCTTTGTTGCCCTCCTCTGGATGCCTTCAGGGACCTTCACATCCTTTTTAAATTGTGACACCCAGAAGTGCACACAGTTGCATGTACGGTAGCACATTCTTATCGGTTACGTGGGACTTGGGGTGAGATTGTCATAGAATTAAAGAATTTTCTTACTACAGTCTTAAGAAATCTTAAGGAAATGAATCTTACTGACCTCTCGAGGTAAAAAGAAAGAAAGGCAAGAAGGTATTAGTGTTCTAAATAAGGGGGAGAAGTAGACTCTGCTGTCCATCTTTCCAGCAGTCAGGTGTGTAGTCTCTCAAATACCTAACTTTTGCAGGTTTTTTGGACAGAACTAAAGAGTAGAAATACACAGCACCCCAATGCATTTCTGAAGTTAGAACTGGAAATGGCTGTACTTTTACTTTTTCCCACTCTTCCGGTGAAGTAAATGGCAAGTCTGTGCACTCCCATTAGTTGTATCATGCTGCTTGGCCCTGCGATCTCCCTGTTGTTTCTGTAATTAGGTATTTATGCCTTTTTAAGAAGACTGTTTACAAAATCCAACTGAAATAAGTTGCCTTCATTCTATTTCTGTAGATCATCCACAGCATCTACTTATGTTCTAGCTCTTCTACAGATGCTCCTCTGCAAGGAAAGTTCATGCCAGCTGGTGCCCATGGTGCATGTTTTGTAAGGGAGTGTTAGAATATACCTGTGTGTCACTGGGAAGACAGGGAATGCTTTTAGGCATTGTGTAAATGAGCTTTTGTGCATAACAAGTATAAGATGCTAACTTCTAGCCAGACGTTTATTCTTACCTTAATTAAATCCTCTGCTCTCCAGTTTGTCATTGGGATGGCAAAAAAAAAAAGGAATATGCAGGCTTCAAGACTTGTAGATCTTAATCGTGCTGAAGCTGGGATCAAGGAGGTGCCAGAGATGTGAAGATGCTTGATGTCAGGATTATGAAGCTGGGATAGAAAACCTAGAAACAGGAAGAATGAGGAGACAGTTAGGTGAAGAGCAACTGGGAGAGGGAATGTTTTATTCCACCTGCCCGCCACTGTCTATGAAGAACTGTAATTGGGAGGTTAACAGTGATGAGGGTTAAGAATGTTGCTTTTAGTTTTGATTTAAGTCTAGTGTTTTTTAATTGTTGATTTGCTTTTTTTTCAGTGGAAAAAGCTTGCATGTCTTTTTGAAAATAAATGTAGCTAAGAAAAGTGCTAGATCTTTTGTCTTTATTTATTTCCTAGGGCTGTAAATCTTGACCTTCCTTTAACCTAGTTTTCAGCTCTGATTTTGTATTTTAAAGAAATTCTGGAGAACTAGTTAAAAAGCATTATATGAACAAAAACATTGCCATTAAACTGCTTTTTTCTTCTGAAAAGAATAAAGAAACGCCTATGTCCCATATCTCAAAAGCAGCATGTCTAATTAACCTCAAACTTCCTAAAAATATTCTCCTTTGTCTTGAAATCAAACATGAAACATCCTCCTGTTCCCCACCCTGCCTCTCACTGAAGGAGTAAAAGGGTTCAAAATGGAGTTTATAATGGAAACCACTGTAGTAGCCTTAACTGGGGAATCATGATTGTCTGCATAATAAAGCTGCCTAATACATATTTTATTCAGTATAATAACTGTTAGCCTATAAATAGAAGAATGCTATCAGTATTATGCTTGGGAATATTGTTTGCCACTTGTGATTGTTAAATGCTTTTTTTGGGGTTACTCCAAGCAGTTGTTCTTTTGACTTGAAGATAAAACAATTCTGGCAGAGCACTAAAGGAGTTTCAAGCTTTCCCTCATTAAGAATAGTGCTAATGGCACGCAGGACGTTTCCCCAAAGGACACTTGCATGAGCTCAAACACTGAGTATAGCACTAATTGAACAACAACAAAAACTGATGACTGTTTTCTACACGTTTCTTAACAGTACAGATTGTCCCAGGGGATGATTAAACAAGCAAACAAAGAGATACTGAAATAATGAAGTCTTTTTTTAATGCAGAGCTCTTCATTTGTTATGTTAGAATGTTCTGCTTTGTTGATATTTTTAAAGCTTTACTATTTGTAATATAGAATTCCTGCTCTTTTGGCCCGCTTTGCAGTGTATACCTTATATATCCTGTGAGGAAATATGTACTCGTTCTTTAAAATTGTTGAGAGACACTATGCAAGAAAAGGACTGAAAATGATTGTATGGATTTATGAAAGGAAGGAAGAAATTTTTCAGGATTTTTATTTGTGTGTGTATGTGTTTGAGCATTTATATATATATATATATATATATATATTTAACTCTCAACTACTGAGGGAAATATCAACAGTATACAGAAAAGATCTGTACAGGACTTAAAGACAAGAAAGAAGTGCTCTGCAACATGTGTAGGGTCCTACACTTTGGCTATAGCAACCCCATGCAGTGCTACAGGCTGGAGGAAGAGTAACTGGAAAACTGCCCACTTGAAAAGGACCTGGGGTTTCTGATTGACAGCAACTGAACACGATCCAGTGCGTGCCTGGGTGGCCAGGAAGTCCAGTGGCATCCTGGCCTCTATCACTAATAGTGTGGCCAGCAGGACCAGGGCAGTGATTGTCCCCCTGTATTCAGCACTGGCTGCACCTCAAGTTCTGTGTCCAGTTTTGGACCCATCACTACAAGAAAGACATTGAAGTGCTGGAACTCATGTCCAGAGAAAGGCAATGGAACAAGTGAAAGGTTTGAAGCGCAAGTCTGATGAGGAGTGGCTGAAGGAGCTGGGGTTGTTTAGCCTGGAGAAAAGGAGGCTCTGGGTGGACCTCGCTGCTCTTTACAACTACCTGAAAGGAGGGTGTAGCCAGGTGTTGGGTGGTGTCTTCTCCAAGTAACAAGCAATAGGACGTGAGGAAATGGTCTCAAGTCACTCTAGGGGAAGTTTAGATTGTATATTAGGAAAAATTTAATCATGGGAAGGGTTGTCAAACATTGGAACAGGCTGCCCAGGGAAGTGGTGGAGTCACCATCCGTGGAGGTATTTAAAAGACATGTAGATGTGGCCGCCCTTAGAGACATGGTTTAATGGTGGGCTTGGCAGTGTTGGGTTAGTGGTTGGACTCAATGATCCTAAAAGTCTTTTGCAACCTAAAAAAATCTATGATTCTATGTTAGGATGTATGTAATTATTCAAAGCATGTTCTAAGTCTACTCTGCATAAATGCAAAACTTCTGTAATGCAGGAGGAGAATTAAGGATTGCTTGATAGGTTGGCATTGTGTGGGATTGAATGGAGTACCTTTTTGACATGACTTTGTTAAACAAAATCTCTAGCCATTTGAATGAAGACTTACTCAGTTTTTTGCCCCTTAAGACAAAATACCAAATGGGAAGCCCGTAATTCTTCTGGAGCTTCTTAAGTAGAGTGGCGTGGGGTGATGATGGCAGATGCAAGTAGAGCACTGCTGGCTGACCTTTGCTGTGTGCCTGTGCTTGCAGCAGTGGCGAGTGGAGCGGCGTGCACAGGGAAGCTCATTAGCTGTTTATCATGTCTGCACTTGCTCTCAATAGGATTAGATGATGAGGCTGTAAAATGTCAGCACCTTGTCAAAACTACTGCTCTGTGACTGCTTCTGCTGATGATGATGCAGGAAATTCTGAGTGAAAGTTCAGCACTGACGCAGTCTAACACATCGTTTATCTTGTGCAGGCACTATTTGTATTCTGAGAGATTGATATAATGGAGCTTATTTCTGTCTCCTGCCTTATACCATTTGGAGTCACTTTAGGCGTGTAAGATATTGCAACAAACTGCATTGCTCAATTGGACAAGGCCAACTAAGTCTGCCTGGATGAAAAGGAAATATGTCAGTTGCATTAGAATGCCACTTTTTAACTGCAGTATATAGGACCACCAGGCAGGATGCTGTTAGAAATGCTATGGAGATGAGGGGGGTCTGTCCAAGCAGGCCAACTTTAGATTACTGATGATTAGAATGCAAGCTAAAAGAACTATCCAGTAATGATTTCTGTGTTTACCTGGTTGGTTTTTGGTTTTTTTTTTCTTTTTTTGTTCTTAGCTTTTTAACTCAAAATATGGAAATAAAGTGTTCTACCTTCATAACCACACATGTATTTCTGAAATAATATCAAGGTACATAACATCAAGGATATAATATCACTGTACTGTTCTGCACATCCGGAAAAGGATAAGTAGAACACCTGTTTTTTTCCTTGAGAAACCTTAAAAACTGTAGTTAAAACACATGGCATATTTAATTGTAGGTTGGTAATAGAAAGGAAAAGCTTTGTACTGCAGGAGGAAGGTATCATGAATTGTAAATGTCTCACCCAGGATAAGACCTAAATACACCTAAAACTTGAAAGGAAAGCTGTCCATGAAGGAAGCAATCAGGTTTATGCAAGATGGTGGGAAAACACAGTAACACAGGAACAGGATGTAACTGAAGAATTAATCTTTTTGCTGTTGTAGGTGAGGGGTAAAATGCCAGAAATGGAAACAAAGTTTCCTGATTATACTGGAAAAGTAATGGAATTTGCAGTGAATCAGATAATGGTTATTAGATACAATTTTGTTAATTTCTTTCATTCTGTTTTGTTACTTTCTGTGTTTCTCTGAACTGGTATCCCTGCTTGGTCAAATTGGTTTGGTTTTTTTTCATTCTGCAACTTGCCTATTTGAAATTTGATACCTTCAGTTCCTTGCATTTTACTACCCTTTCATTATTTCTGGTTCATGCCTTTTTCCTGGGTTCTTCTAGGGAAAGGGGAAAAACAGCAACTGCAAAGCCTCTCACTTTGTATTTTCTGCTGCAGGTTTTGTATGTCCACAAAAAATTAAAACAAACCTGCAAAGATGAATGCAAATTCTGACGTGAACAAACTAGGCATGCACTATGTGAGAATTGATTATCAGCTCATCCCTGAATGAGATGTAAATTCAGAGCAGCCTAAGTCCATCCGTAAGAGAAGCTGTGTACAGTCTTTTAAAGATGCATGATCACAAAAAATGTCCTTTCCTACTTCAGACTTTACACCTGAATGTCCTAAAGTCCTGCTGTACTATTATGACAAATACTGCAGTTATTCACATGACAACCTGAAGCTAGTGACTTTGTTTGTCTTTTAATTCCGTTTCATACCTGGCAAATGGAGGAGACCTTGTGCTCTAGCTCTGGAATTTTTTTCAACCCTGCAGCTATTGACATTAGTCATTCACAGACCAGATCTCTCCCGCCTTTGCAGGAACCAAGTGCAGCTGGAACATAAGAGAAGTTAAAAAAAAAAATCTATGAAGCTTTTTAGTTTGTTTATTTAAAATCACACAGGAGAATGTGTCATAGAGGAACTCCATTCCAAGAAACGATCAGGATAGCACATTGTGGTTCAGTTTTTGTTTTACAGTCACGTGGTGAGAAATACAGGTTGGAGAGTGGTGAAGTACCTTGGTGCCATCTCACAGATCTGTGTTTATGGGGATAAATGGCCACTATTGGTTCTTCTGATGTGCTCGTGAGTTGGGTCTATTGCATGGAAACAACATCATCTTAAGAAGAACTTTCACTGTGTTTTAAACTACAGAAGCTGTGTTATGTTAGGTGCTCTTTCTTCTTTGATCGGTGAACATCCTGGCTGAGTCAGAACTTCCTTTCTTTGGTATCTTGAACACTTGCCCTCAAGGCTGTCAGTAGTGTAAAATTTGCCCTCTGACTGAATGACTTTTAAAACTCTGTATTAATTATGAAGGCACTTGGGGGTAGTCAAAGAGATCAGGAAGACTACTTGTCACAGGAATAGGTTTTTTTTTAAGAACTCATGTAGAACATTGGGTGCTCTTCAGAATTACTGTGTTTGGGGCTGGTAAGTTGGAATAAAACCCCAAACTTCAGAACAAAATCCTCGATTACAAAAGTAACTATGGTACATCCCTCAGGTCCCCAAGCAGAAGCAAAATAAAAGTTTGTGAATTTCTCACCCGCAATTATTCATCTGCAAAAAGGCCTATCATTTGTCATATGTCCATGTGTTTTTAATAACAATATAAAAAAGGCTTGATTAATGTGTTCTCTGCAACGAGAGATTAAAATAGTCTTTGCAGTTCTTTGAAGGGTTTTTGTACCTGTTTGGAGACTTAAAGGTGCCTCTTTAAGTCTCAGAGGCACCTGTCTGATAGGGGTTACCTTTTCCCTGAATTTGGTGTGTATTCAACTTTAAACAAAGTGCAAACAATATTAACACTTCAGTAGCTGAAATACATCACTTCAACACAAGCAGCTAGAAGAGAGCAGAACTTTTTGGTGGTTGTAGATGTGTCAAGTAGCAACTGACTAATGAACAAAGCATTCAAGGCTTTATAGAAGAAATTTACATGAATTTAATTATTGGTGTAATAGTAAACCTACGCAGCTTTTGAATTATTACTCAGTCAATAGAAAGATATGTTTTTGTCCAATTTTGTAAGCTCATACAGATTTTAGTTCTAGTACTTTTATTTGTATTTGTTAGTTAGTACTCTTTTATAATCTATGCCTGACTGGAATTACTCTTTTAAGCCATTTTAACAACAGGATGTCCAGAACATTCCTGTCTGTGAGGAGAGCTGGCTTTCAGTGTATGTTATAAAATTAACCTTTGACTTCATGCTCACCATTAACAAAACAGTTTGATTGTTTCATAGCCTCAGCTTTAGTTTAATTACGTAAGTTTTTACCCCTTCTGCCCAGAAAAAGACCTGTGAATCTTAGGAATCATTGTCAAGTATGAAGAGAACTTTAAAGGAATAGATTAAGGTGTGAATTACCAGTTTCGTCTTAATAGGACACTGGATTTAGTTTTTGTATTAATACTTAATTGTGTGTACTTGTTTCAATTGATGACGTACCTGGTTAATTGTTTGCTTATTTCACTCATTCTCCCCTTCATTCATCCATATGCTTCTAGATACAAGTTCTTTAAGTTTACCATGCTCCCAATATTCTGCAGAACTATTTCTCTGTTTGGGATTTCCATGAGAATATGACTTTTTTTCTCGGTTATGGTGGGGATTTCTAGGTTTTGGTGGTGGGGTTTTTTTGTTGTTGCCTTCTTTGGTTTTGGGGGGAGGAGAAAGAAGGGGTGTTTTTTCTGTGTTTGATTTTGGTTTTTTTTAAATGACAATGTAAATTTCCAGTCTAAACATGAGGATAAGATAGAGCCTTGTCTATGCTGTTTTGGTTTTGTAATGAATCAGCAAGTGGGTAGTTTCACATGACTCGCCCTCTAAATAATGTGCCCCACCCTTCATACAGTGATCCTGGAAGAAAGTTTCTGTGTATATCTTCCTACCATCTTTCTAGTGGCTGCTCTTGGCCTGTGATTCCTGCTGCATGGCTTAGGGGAGGAGCTGGGTGAGAGAGCAAAGATTTGTGTCTATCTGCTTGTCTCCTAACCGTCAGCACAGGTTCCTCGCTAAGCAAAAAGATAGAAACAGGACAAAGGGTGAGAAAGAAAATGAGTTTGAGAAGAAATAGGGAGAGAAGCAGGTTATTTGGGAAGATGGCAGGTGGCACTGGCATTGCTAATCTTAACAACCGAGAAGCATGAAATCCATTTGAACCTGTTTTGCAACTGTTGAACCGAGATTTAAAGGAGGAAGTTAAGTAAACAAAATTTTAGGAGGAAACTTTCACCTCTTAATTGATCTGTCATGCTGGGTTGAAACTTCCATGCATGCACATCTCAGGTGGAATTAGATTCTGTTTACCCTGATATGACTCCTCTAATTAAGTAATTTCTATTATTTCCTCATTCTTTAAATAGAACTAGCTTTTCCTCTGTCTTACGCCTTCATTTGACTCTTGGATTGAGTGCTCCAATGACTTTTCTAAAATTATTTTTTATTTAAGAAACCTAATTTCTTGCTAAGTTTCTTAGGGAAACTACTTTTTCTTCTTTCTCAGAGCTTGCATATGTAGTTAAGGCAAAATGTCTTGAATATCAGCTGGCGAAAAAGTGCTCAAGTTTTCAGGCAGAAAAATCTCCTTTATTTATAGATACATGCTCAGAAGATATCTCAGTGTAGCTCTCTAGTTCTTATGTAGAAAATAAATTTTTAAAACATAGAAGAGAGCTGCTATACTGGGTCACTGTCACTTGTGTAGTACAAGCTATTTATATAGAATAAATGTAATAAAATATCAAAATACTTAAGCAGTTACTTTTTTACCTTACATCTCTAATTTTAAGAGGTGGTAGTGAAAATAATACAGTGTTTTTAGTTGGGATTTTTGTCCATGTACTACAAAAAACCTCAAACCCATAAAAGGCAGTCTTACAAGCTATTCCATTACTGGCAGCTCAATGCATAAATAAGCCAATTTTGGAGTAAATCCAAAACAAGAGCATAAGGGGAAAAGTATTGTTGGATGGTGTAGTGAAATGGGACGGGGTTTTTCACCTTGGGAATTATTTGCTGAAAATAGCGGATGTCCTACCATTAAGCTAACGTGTTTAAACATCCTTCTACCTGCACATGGAAATACCCTATTTCAAGGTCTTGGGTCACTGAAATGTCATATTGTAGAAGAAGAGCTTACAAAAAAAAAAAAAAAAGGAAAAAGTAAAATATTAATGTTTTTTGCAAAGTAGTTGTGGCAGGATTTGTTACCTGTCTATTTGTAATGGTAACTTTAATTAGGTTTTGTAAGGCTTACTAAACACTGAGAGAGAGATTCCCTAATTGTGAAAAGGCGACAGTAGATGGCAAACAGACTGTGTGCAATGTTCACATGGTGTTGTTGAACAAAAGGAAGGAGCACAAGGCTGGAACATGTCAGCTAGGGTGGGATGGCAGGAGGAAGCAAAGATCTATGTGTGTAAGTACATATAAATATGCCCACATAAAAAAGTACATAAAGATGAAAGAACAGAGGAGCCAAACACAATGGAAAAGGTCTAAACATGTGTGAAGTAGTAAAGTGGAGTGAGTTGAAAGTGGGAGATCTGACTGATTGAGAAAACTGTTTACCAAAAGGTTTGAGGGCTGATTTGATCTCTCTGAGAGCTGTGAAAAATGCCAAGTTGATTCTTTGTGTGTGATAGTCTTCTCCACAGATAGCAGAGAGAGATTTTCACAGATATTGTCATGTTGAGTGCTGCTGTATCTGGTAGCTTACAGCTTATCAATAGAAAAAGCCAAAATTTCGTAATGGACTACTGGTCCTGTTACATCAGAAGGTAAGTCAGGGAAAGAGTAAATGATGGAATCTACTTCTCTGCAGCTTCTAAAGTTATTTATCTTAACAGATCCTGAGTTGCTTTTATCTAGTATTCTTCTCCTGCTTGTGCACAGAATGCTTTACCTGAATTCTCTTGATTAAATTATGGTGTTTAATTGGCCTTGCAAGCTCCCTGTTTATGTTCTGGTTTGTGAACAGCAGTGCTGAGTGTGACTTTTGTTGATGCTTTTTTTTTTTTTTAATTCTGCTTTTCCCATTGCTGCTGTAGAGTACAGGCTGAATTGCCATTCTGAGTTGCTTCTGCTCAAGCACATATTTAAAAGGAAGAAAAAAAAATGCAGGTCACTTATCATGCTTTCGTGATTGTAGTGTGGAAAGTCTCCTACCCCTTGAGGTTATGTCTAGGTTTTTGGGGGTATTTCCACTCTTGTCTGTTATTCAAATCTATGTTCTCTTCTTTTTGATTTAGACTATTTCTTTGATCCAGGTGAAATATAAATTTGCTTCTTCGTATTTCTATAGGCTGAGGTCCTGGCCCTGTACAGGTTAGTTGAAGGTATTAAGATTATTCTAATGGAAACAGGATTCTACATCCTCATTTTCTCACTGACAAAACTATTGTGTAATCCTGGCCCTCTTACAGCATGATACCTGTTTGCTTCTCTTGCAGTGAAGTCATCCCCTTAAAATGGCTCGGAATAGCTCTGCTAGAACCATCTCTGTCATGTGTCTGTTCCTTTAATGTCCTCTTTGGGCTTTCTCTGTTCATGGGTCAGATATACACAGGCATTGACTTTGTCTCTACAACTTTTTTTAGCTTAGTACTGCCGTGGCTGTTTGTTCCAGCTTTGTTTCTGCCTTTTTTTCCACCAACAGTGCCAGCTTCAGCTTGCTGCTTATGACCTTTTTTCACATGCTTCCTCCAAATCTGCTCTCTGCACACAGGGAAAAACTGACAACCTGTGAAATCTCTGAACATTCAAACTTTTTTTTTAGATCTCACCTTTGCTGTAATGGATAATAAAATCACCATCTGCTAAGCAGGTAGTGAGAGGTAATTGTGGCAGGTAGATATAGATGGCATACAAATCTGGTACAAGCTACATTTGTTATCCCATCTTTTATTCCCTTTCCAACACACCAACTCCTTTTGTCCCCCTGCATGCCTTAATTTTAGAGTGTAAGTTCTTTTGGACAGAGCAGGAATTCATATATTCATAGAATCACAGAACAGTTTGGGTTGGAAGGGATCTCTGGAGATTACCTAGTCCAACCCTCCTGCCAAAGCAGGGTCACCTGTTGGTCCTCTTATTGGACATCACAATCCTGCTTGGTTGGTTTGTTTGGTCTGGACTGATTTGTAACAAGAGATGCTTTGTCTTGAACATGAATTTCACCAAACCTGCATATTTTGAGGAGCCTGATTCCCACAAAATGGAGAAGTGGGAAGTTCAGTTTTAAACAAGTATCTACTACAAGTCCTTCTGGGCAGGGCTGCTCTCGATCTGTTCATCCCCCAGCCTGTGTTGACACTGGGGATCCCCTGACCCAGGTGCAGCAACTTGCACTTGGTCTTGTTAAACTACACAGGATTCCCATGGGCCCGACTTCTCAAGCTTATCCAGATCCCTCTGGATGGCATGCCATCCTTCAGGTGTGTCAGCTGCGCCACTCAGCTCAGTGTCAGCTGCAAATTTGCTGAGGGTGCACTTGATCCCACTGTCTATGACATCGATGCAGGTATTAAACACTACTGGTCCGAGTATGAGCGCCTGGAAACACAGTGGGGAGCTGCTGTTCAGTGCGCCTCTGAGAGTACCTTGATGCTTTATATTGAAATTACAGAAGGTTCTGCATGAGTAATGCCGTTGGAGTAAAAACTTGAACATGTTTGTCTGTGTGCTTGGTCTGACTTTGATACTTCAGAAATGTGCTATGTTAGATTATGTTTCAATGTTATTTCTGGATTATGTTAGTTTTCACTTTCTCCTGGTAACCTTCAAATAGTCTCACTTAAGAGATCTCTTAAAAAATAATTGTGAGCATGGATCATTGCTGGAAAGTTTGAAGCATTAGCTTGATTCTACTGTTTTTGCAGGACTTCAAGAATATGTTGAGGCAGTTTCGTTTCAGTATTTTATCAAAACACGATCTTTGATTAGTGTTGAAGAGGTCAACAAACAACTAATATTTACAGCAGAAGACAGAGAAGAAACAACAAACATGGTAAAAGTTTTTCTTTTCTCAGTTGACAAACATCTTTCTGGGATGGAAATGCAGTGAGAAGGCTTAGTCACATTTTTGGCATCTGATTAAATAAGGCCAGTTAGTGGAACGGGATTAGATATACATGTGGGCTTTGACTCACTTGTTCAAAACATGCTTTTTATTCTGGTAAGTAGTAAACTAAATCTGTGGGATACAAGTTTATAAATTTCACATCCTTTTTATTCAGAGCAGGCTGAACTCTTTCTGGTATGGCAAAGATTCAGGGTAGTGAAATACTAGGTAGCAAATATAGTGGAGGGATTTTTAGCGCCTGGGACTGTCTGTAAGACCTGCTGGTGTATAGTGATGTTGGAGAAGTTGGGGGAGACGTACAAGTGCAAGGCAGGATGAACTCCCTGAACAAAATCTTACTTCTGGTATTGAACTAGTCACTGGAGGCAGTGCTAAAACACCCTGCATGTGTCTTAGCTTCATCATTTGTAACTCTCCTGGAGCTGATTCCTTCCAGAGGACATGCTGGTGTCCCATCATACCTTAGCCCTGATACCATATCTGCTGATTCTTGACTTGCCTGTACTCCTACCCTGCCCTAGAGGGACAAACTACTGTCACTAACCACAGTAAACTGGGTGCAGTTCGATTGTTGGCGGGGGACAACGGTGATTTGGTAGCAATCTACAGAAGTGCACATGCAGTCGAGGTGCAGTCTACACTAATGCTACTCCACATAAATTCCCGAGTCTGCTTCTGCTGAAGAGATTCTGCTGTAAAGCACTTCTCATTCTTTCTTTATTCTCTTGGTAAGATGCTTGCAGAGAAGCCTGATTTTTAGTTTAAATTCATTTGTTTTTACCAGAGGCAAGTCCATTGTGGTACAGGTGTTTTAACATAAGAGTATGAAGTTGTTGACCCCAGTCTGCACGCCTCTGACCAGATCTGTCAATTTGGGTAGATGGCATATTATGGGAACAAGTGAACAGACAGAAACCTGCGTTGTCTCCCATGTTACCAGTATTATGGCAATAAAAAGTATTGGAAACTTGGATATAGGAGCAAACTTGTAACTTTGTAATGGGTTTACTTAATGAGATGTTTGTTTGGTCTTTTAATAAGCTCAGTTGATATAAAACAGATCTGAGAATACTATGTCTTCTTGTAGAGAATATATTTTGAAATTCAAGACACTTTTACAAAATTATATAGTTTGTTTTCATAATGCAGACTATTTTTGATTGATTTGCTAGCTTTGGACAGGCCATTTAGGAAAAAATCAATCAGGCCGAGAGCTGTCAGATGAAAAAAAAAACCCAAACAACTGCATATAAATGTTGCCTCAGAGATGTGATAATTCTGTTTGCAAATAAAGATGGTAGAGTTAGGGTGTGTTTATCATACTTGCTAGAATGAAAATGACATCTCAAGTAGAAATTACCTTCTGATATGCTAGAAGGAGATTAGTACCTCTGAAATCAGACCACGTGGAAGTGCCATGCAATTGAATTTTCCAGAATGTTTTAAATTTCCAGTTATGTTAGATGAGTCAGTGTGTATTTGAACCACTACGGACGGCTATTTCACAGTTCTCTGTGCTGGACTTTCTTCCCTTCTGTCCCCAGACCTCCAATTCCCATGATAAAGAACCCCATACGTGGAGCCTGAAGGTTACACCCGTGGATTACCTGCTGGGAGTGGCTGATCTGACGGGAGAGCTGATGCGGCTGTGCATCAGCAGCGTTGGGAACGGGGACATAGACACGCCCTTTGAACTGAGCCAGTTCTTGCGTCAGATTTACGATGGCTTTACTTTCATTGGCAACACTGGACCTTACGAAGTCTCGAAGAAGCTCTACACCTTGAAACAGAGTCTGGCAAAAGTAGAGAATGCCTGCTACACGTTAAAAGTGCGGGGCTCTGAAATCCCAAAGCACATGCTGGCTGATGTGTTCTCCACCAAAACAGAATTGATTGACCAAGAGGAGGGTCTTCCTTAAAATAAGGAGGCTGTTGCAACTCAGAAGGGAAGAGGACTTAGAGAATGCTCTTTAGTTATGGTTTGTGGGGTTTTGACCCTTCTCAAAGCTTTTTAGGTAGAGACATTTTTAGTTTTATCTATGAGAAGGCTGTTTGCAGTGGTAATTTGTAACCAAAAATACTTTTTATGATGTGCAAGAGAAAAAATGTTTGACTTTGGCCTCTTGGTATGGAATTTCCTGTATTGATCCTTTGTATCTTCTTTCAGAATGACCAAAATTTCCACTGCACTCTACTCCAGCGACTGTCATTTGTGTCCCCTCACCTTGAACTGTTGTTAAAAGTTTTCATCAAGCACAGCAGTGGAAAAAAAATGGTTAGGTGCTCTTACTTAGCATTATCCATACATTTCTGCTGACCCATTTTCTGAGTGTTTGGGTTCTATAGTCATGTCATACCTACAACAGTGCACCTGTGCGTAAGTGCATCCCTTGACTTGGAACTGGGGTGGTCTCAACAGTGCCATGGAATTCAAGTTTTCTCTGATTAGTGCTTTAAAGTATGAAACTAAGTCGACTTTTTGCCAGTTGATAATGAAGCCAATTGCACCAGGTAAATACTGCTGTGAACCTGTTATTTTGGGTCTCTGTTAAAACTGAGCTCTGTTTGAGCTAACACTGGTACTTCACAGTTTTGAGATGAGCTAGAAAATTCACAAAAAATAATTGTGGAATGTATTGTTTTACATTTTTTGTAATACAGTTTAATGCAGAATCTGACGTATTTCTGTTTGTAGACAAAGAAGTTGTCACACAAAGTATGTAATTTGGTGTTAGGACAAGCAGTTTTTGGCCAGAACAGAAGGGTTGTGGTACTGGAAGTCTGTTCTCCATTGTTTATGCTGCCCTGAGGACCTCCAGTGGGATTGAACTGGTATAAGTGAAAAAGAGCTAGCCAAGCTTTAAATATATGTTAGCAGGAACTATATCATGTGCGTGTTCCTGTGGAAAGGAAATTGCAAACAGAAGTAAGGCAGGCATTCTGGTTTCCACATTTATCTTTGAGGAGGGTATGTCACTGTTGGCAAAAAATCAGGGCTTTATGCTGGTGTCTGAAGTTATGAAAGTCTGATAATGTACATAATGCTAAAGGAAAACAGATAAAACAACATGATCTCTAGACTCCAGGAAATAGGCCTCCCAACTGCAATTGAAAATATTGCATGTTTTTTATTTCCACTTCCATATGCTATGATACTGCCAATATTTTTCCCATGAGCATGTCCTGAGTAGCTGGAATCATCTGATATATGGATAGGAATGGGTGAATACATTGCTGTCACATTTCTCCGTTGTTTCCACATAAAGCAGTATGTGGTGGGTTGAACAAGGAGTGGTGTTTTTCCTATTGTTTAATACTATTTTTTACAATAAATTCTGAAAAGTAATCACTGTCTCTATGTTGGTCCTTTTGCCTGTCAGCCCAAGTGGTAAATTACAATTATGGTGCAAGTTTCACACTGTGCAGGAAATCACTTGGAAATTTTGCTCCGTTCCTATATTCCATACCATACTTCAGTGGGCACTTTCTAATCCTGAATCTCTTTTCTCTTTCTCCCTTAACTTTATTCTCTGAAGTCTAAAAAATAGTTAGGATAGAAACTTCATGTGATTCTCTTGAATTAAAAAAATGCAAAGAATTCAGATGACAGAGCAAGTATATCCCTGGAACAAATCTGCACCAGTACCCACATTTTTACATCTCACCTTTTTTCTCCATCTTTTTTTTTTTTCTCTCTGATGAGAGGAGGGAAAGAAAGGAGGATACTTGCGAATAAGGAATAGTTTTGGGGTGTCAAACTATCCTAGATGTATACATCCCTCCCTGAGATGTATACATCTAGCATTTCAGTTGATACGGCTACAGTGGGGTTGTCTCTTTTGGCACAGCTAAATTTACTGCAAGTCATTGCTTGTTTAGTGTAAGTGTGTAGCGAAAGCAGATACTATTAGACGTAGTGTGGGATATTAAACAGAGGTCTGTCTCTTGTCTGTCCTAGCAGCTATCAGGGAGAATTAAAAAATGTTCATGGCACAGTTTGAAAAGGGATGAGATGAATTCCAGCACATTGCACTGCTTGGCTCAGTGACATTCTGCCTCTAGCCACGGAATGAGCACACAGTGGCCTCCACTTTAGTCAGCTCCTGCTTTTATACAGTCATTCATTGTTTTAAAACTACAGATGTCTATAAGGAGTACTGTTTTCCCTCGTGATCTTTAGAAGTAGATGCTCTTTCAACAAACACATACTGGTTCTAATGATTTTGAGGCTTAAATTTTCAGTAAGGCAAGAGAAATTTTTTAATGGCATCCATAATTTCTAAACTTCAGGCTGCCTGCCCATAATCAAAAGCTGTGAATAATTTCTAATAAGGAGCAGAGTGTATGTGGGGTGTATTAAAACACCATCACAGATGGGAAGTACCTAATGGCCTGCAAACCTCCTGCTCAAGGAAATATTTTCCCCAAAAAACAATTGCACTGTAGCTATTTGAAAAGTGACAGACATTTATCAGCAAAACAAGCTGCTAAACAAGCGATGGCAATTTTCCCATTTCTTATCCCATTGCTCTGTGGAGCTATTGATACGCTTGGTCTGTAGCCAGAACAGGACTACGTCATAGCAGATGTTTAACAAGGGCAGCTCTGCGTGCTATAAATCATCTGCCTTTCTGGAATCTCCTTTCTCAGAAATGACTTTTCTTTAAGGGTTCACTATTTTTTTCCTGACTGTTAATTTTCAGTGAGGAAAAACGCACCCGCATTTAGCTTTCCAGAACTTCCAGAGAAGTTATGCAAGAGAAACTTCCTGTTGACAAGACACATATGTCTGTCTACTTAAACTCCTGCTTGGATGTTCGCTGAGTTTATTGAAAATCAAAAGAAAAAAAAAGAAAATAAACCAAACCTTTTACGATATTTAGCATATTAGGTGCTTTACAGAATCCAGGCCAGATTCTGGCACTGCCCTCAAAGAGTTTGCAGTTTAAGAGTAGGTAAAAGGGCAGCCAAGACAAACAAAAGGAAGATGGTAGAAAGGGGAGGAGATAAAGTGTCAGGATTTTTACCAGAAGACAGTGTGTAGTAGGAGGTTGGTTTACCACTTCCCGTTTTGGAAAAGAAACTTGTCAAAACTTAAGGAAGTCTGGAGTGTGACAGTAAAGGGTTAGTTGAGAAGGGTGAAGGCAGTGGAGAGGCAAAATGGAAGGAAGTGAGGTAGAGACAAAGGGGGGAAGAGTGGCAAGGAGAGGGACAGCATGGAGGAAGAGCAGGCTGAGCCACGGGACAGCGGGTGCACATGAAAGTAGGGTGGGACTGGGGAGGACGTGGGACAGGAAGACAGCACTGCAAGAAGTTGGAAACAACACTTTGAAACCAAGTGACTCAGCTATAAAAGAGACTTGGAGTTGACCGAAGGAACTGAATTTAAAATTACCACAAGGTCCCCAATGCATTGATCTAGCCTTGGGCCATAAATAAGGGGAACTTGATTTCCTGAGCAGCTGAGAACCTGCAGGTCTGGGATTGAGCAGGGTTTGCAGGCTTCCAGTCACGCTGCCGCTAATCAACAAGCTCTCAGTTCCCATATGACCCAACTTCCCATCCACATTCCCTTCACTCCCACACTGGTAGCCACAAACCTTGATGCCATCATCTGCAGCTGTTAGAGACATGGTTAGATACAGTTTTTAACATAAAGGAATGCTTACGGTGACCACAGTTTCCCCTTGTGTGCTGTTTACGTGTCCATTTCGCTGGCATTGCTGCTTCAAACCTTTCTCTGTTTCTTCCCTTTCTTTCCTTATCCTTTCTTAGGCTGTACTTTCTTTTGAGCCATTGCCCATGTCCATCTCGTGGTTCAGTTGTTTCCTTGTTTACCTGGAATCCTGGGGTGAAATGTTTCCGTGCAGGAAGAGGAATCGATCTGTTTCTTAGGTAGGGTTGTCTGCTTGCACCTCCAAATTTGGGAATAGTGCTCTGACTCGGGAGGGGAGAGGTCTGGCATTCCTGCCTTCGGATAAGGCCTGGTGCGTATGTCCTACGGCAGCCATGGTGCCATGTGTCAGGATGGGTGGGTGGGTGGGCGGATCTCATGTTGCTTTTGCAGGTGAGCAAACCTTAGTTATTCTGAGGTTTGCAATCATCACGAGCCAAGGAAAATTGCCTACAAATATGAAAGCAGTTTCTTCTCCAGTTCTGAGGAAGGTTGTCTTTGAGGAGTATGATTTCCCACAAATTCTACCTCTTTTTACCTCACCCATCATCCCTTTGAAAGGCCTGTTTGCAGAATGTAGCAGAAGAGACTTGCTGATGACTTCTTCTGGAGCCAGTCAGTGCCTTCCTGAACGGTGGCCAAAAGTGATGTGATTGTTCCTTTCTCAGCTCCTCCCACAAGCCAGGCAGGCTGGCTCTGCTGTCCCTTCAACCACCCGGGGGGGCCAAACTCTGATCCTCCACTATTGGATTTTGCAGACCAGTGACATGTGGGTTCATCCTCTTTTTTTTTCCCCCCCTAGTGTTGTTGTTTTCATGTCATGCAGATGTTCATTCCTCCTAGAGAAAGACACTGTTGTGTGTGCTCTGCTCCTCCACCACCACAATAGGTCAGATGATTTCTTGAACCCATCATGAAATGTTTCTTGGCTACAGGTACAGTGCAGGTTTTGGGGGACATCTTCTAGCTTTGGGCACTTCTCCCACAGTCCTGAGCTTTCCTGCAGGCTTGCAAGTTGCTTTTAATCTGGAAGGGTCCTACTAGTTCCATTAAATTCTTCCTCAAAGTCCTCTCCTCAGATGACCCCAGCAAGAGAAGCTGCAAATACTGATCTGGAAATTGCGCAGGTTTTTGTTAAAATGAGCTTTTCCTGCTGAAGGACAGGCCCCAGGGTGGTGAAGGATGTGCTTGAATAGTCTGGGAGTTTGGATGTCATGGGAACATCAAGTCCCAGGAGTCTCCTTTTAGGAGGGAGTGGGGGTTGTTTCACTCCTTGTAGCAAGGGCAGTGGTAGGTATGTTCTACTTTGCACCTCACACCTAGAAGTAAAGGTGACAGGCAGCAGATGCTGGGGCTGCGAGAGAAAATGAGTAAGATGGAGGCGTGTCAGGCTGAACAGCAAGTCAGCCAGGAGCCTGGAATAAGATATAGCTCTTTAACCTCCGGCCCTGCTCCCACAAAGGCGAGCTCCTTCTGCTCCCAAGAGCCAGCCAAGGCCAGAAGCTGCACCACCAAAATGCCAAGGTCACTCGCATGTACACGAATGTGGCCTGCCACAGGCCTGCATTTATATGTGCCCAGTGAGCAGGGGATGCTGTTGGAAACACTGATGCGGAACCTCCTGCTTGCCTTCATAAAGTCCCAATGCCTCTTATTTTATATTTACTAATTATTTTATTTATGGCTTATATATCGTTGTTGGAGGGCACAGAGAGGAGGGCAGGGTGTGGGCAGGACATCTGCTAACACCTGTTTCCTTTGCCTCCTTCCCAAGCCTTCTGTCCAGCCTTTTCAGCTTTGTCTGCCTGTGATGGCTCCTGGTTGGTGGGCTGTTGGAGAAATGCTGCTTTGCAGGAGCAAAAACCCCAAACTTAACAGGCTTTGTGCTCTTTTGAACTGATTAGGAAAAGCGGGGCAGCTATAAACTTTCAATTTATTTGAGATACATGCTATAACTCCCCTAGGCCTGCCTTCTTACTAAAAGGATGTTAGTCAGTTACTGGAGAACGTATAATTTTTCTGCCACCTAGTGTCCAACCTTTGGAGTGCGCAAGCTTTTGGCTATGAGTTACAAGTTACTTCATTTCTCTTTAAGTACTTATAAATACAATTAGTCATGTGGTGTAAATTTCATTTTTAGACCGAGGTAGGTCTCCAATAGTAATAATTTTTACTCTCCACATACTCTACTATTTGGAAATCTGGAGAGTACCAGAGAAGAGCATATTTCTATTTTATATCTCATCATATGGGTACATGATATTTTGAACACAGGCAAATAAAAAGCCATGAGAAACTTCGACCAGATGCGTTCTTGCAGATTTGTATTATACAAATGTTCTTATTTGAACTAATACTTTGAAGGAGTACCAGTGCTATAAGGATTTGTAGACCAGAGTCCTAAATTCCTTAATTTATGTTCTAATCATGCTACTTTACAAGCAAATGAAGGCCTTTTTTAGCTGTTGAACTCCTGGTATAAAGTCAAATGCTTCTGCATGTGTGAATGTGCCTGCATGCTTCCCTGCCCTGACTGTGGTTGCCACAGAAAACCCTCAGGTAGAAACATGGGAGGCTTCAAACCCATTGTGTGTCTGTAGGATAAAAGAAGTGGCTGTGCTGCGTTCCCTGAAGAGAAGGGGCTGGGGTTGGTGGTTAAGCCCTGGGACATTGCCCAGGTAATGCTAAAGGTGATTTGGTCCCTCACTTTGTCCTAGTCCTTCATCTCTCCCTTGCGCTGTGCTGCTCAGGGGTGCCCCAGGCCAGGAGAGATCTGGCATGCACCACAGCAGAGGGATGATGAAACATCAGGATTTTAAGGGGGATAATACAGCCATAGCTGTCACTTGGATTGCCCCAGTGGAAAGGCACTGATAACAATTGCTTATAAAATTGCGTCAATAGACTTAGAAACGGTGGTTCTGTCACCCTGGAGATTCTTCTTCTAAAGGTCATTCAAGGGTAATTTTAGATCCTTCCCCTACAGGCTACTTTTCACAGGATACCCACTCTGGGACTGATAGCCAGAGAACAGCATAGATTTGTTCTTACACCCACAGTTCCTGCCTGTCCTGTACCCATCTCCAGGGTGGAAGGCTGGCACACTGGAAAAGATCAGGTGAGGCTGGTATGCCTGGACATGTGGCTGCAGACTTCTGTTGCTACCCAGGCATTCTGCAGTACAAAATTAGCCCTGTTTTATGTTATATTGTCACAGCCATATCTAAACATCTTTGGCTTTTTGTAGCTTAGCTGGGGGCCAGATACCTCATTAATGTAAACTGCTTTCTGGATTACAGCCATGAGAGGAAGGAGATGCTGGTTTGTTTTAGAGCAGGGCCTTTGCCTCTGGAAGATCACAGGTTTCAGAGGGATTTCCGTCTTTCTCTGACACAGCTTAACAAAGACAGATTTCATTTGTGAACCTCTGAATGCTCGGGACCCAACATGCATGTGTGTAAAGGTCGGAGGCAGTGCGAGTCCTCTCAGCCCTTAGGATAAACTCCGGTGAGATTCCTGCTGGTGTCTTCAGTAAAAAGGCTCTGAAATCCCCAGCTTCAGCAGGGAAGTTAGTGGCATCCCTAAGCTGCCAAAACTCAACAGCTACATCCTGCAGCTTTGCCTCAGGTCAAAGCTCAAAGCTCTCCCTGAGGTCATCAGGAGCTCTCAGAGCTGAGCTTGATGCTCCCTCTGGGCAGCAGGAAAACTCGGAGATAGGCAACTATGAAGGTGTCTCTGGAACTTGGCAGCCCTTCCCTGGCCTGCCTGTGGCCCTGCTTTTCTGATTCTGGTCTCTTTTGCTTTTGGGAGTCACATTTTGCTGCAGGGTGTTACCATGGACGTTTGCTGATGCAACACCTGAAAATGGGAAAGCTGATATATGAGTACATACTTGGATTTTTGCCTTATTTCCTGTGCACTTCCTTCCCGCTACCCTGTGCACGCATACGGAGCACGCACATAAAGATGTGGAAAAGAAGGTGAGCTATGAGCTGAAAGAATTTGCTCATGGTAAGATATCCACTGTAGTAAAATACAACAGGTAACTAAAAACTATGAAGAAGAGCAACATGGACCTGCAGAGTGACAGGATGGAAAACAGACTAAGCGCAGGAAGATGTGAAGCAATACACAGGGAAAAATAATCCCCATGTACCCCCTTCAAAATATGGGGATGTTTTCCAAGAGAATATCAACTCAATGATTGTCAGTAAGCAAAAAAAGCCAGTCTTATGCTAGGAATTTGGAGGAGTAGGAATAAAGGCAAGGATATGCTGTATAGATGTAACCATATGAACCCCTGGGTTACCTGCTTTTGAGTGTGACTCTGATCCCTTATCTCAGAAAGGATACAGCAGAACTGGAAAAGGTCCAGAGAAAGGCAGAAAGGATGACTAAAGGTAGGGAATAGTTTCTCTGTGAAAGGAAACTGTGCCAGTAAAGCTGGCTGGATAGAGAGGCCTACAGAGTTACATCTGTCATAAAGATGGATAGGGAGCAACTACTCACTGTCTCTGCCAAAAGAAGAATTAGACACCATCAACTGCATCTGGCCATAGCCTGGCTCAGAGCAAGCACCAGTAGCTGTGCCTTGCACAGTAGATGGAGACCTGGGGAACACTTCACCTGTGGATGCTGTGTGGGCCGAAAGCTGAAGCACGCTCAAGGTGGGGCTGAGGAAGCCCTTGGAGAGCGTGAGAGCCACTGCAGGCTACTGACTGAACAAACCAAACTGAGCGGAGGAACCCCCGAGCCCCCTTTGGGCCCAGGCTCCTTTCAGGTGAGTGCTGTGTTTGGCTGGAGGGTGGCCCTGCTGGGAGCTTTGCCCCCCTCCCTCGGCATGGGCGAGCGCTGGGCAGCCCCTACAGGAGCTGAGCACTGCAGCCAAGACCTGCACACCCTGGGGGGGCAGCCTGTGCCCTAGACAGCTGCTGCTGCTGGTGTTTCCCTCCTCGTCTCCCAGGAGAAGAGTGCAGGAGGTCTCTGGAGAGGAGGCCTGGTCTCCTGCCCAGACAGCTGCAAACATGGCAAGGGAGGATGTTGTTGTAAAGGGCTGTGTCTGTACTTACACTCTTACGGTTTTCAGCACAGGAGAATAGAGTTTAAACAAGGTTTCCTGGGACACTGAAGTGTAATGATTTCCACTGGAGCAAGCCATGTCTTACACCTTTCCCCTCAAGCTCCCCCAGGAAACTGGTTAGGTTTGTCATGCAGGGCTCAGGGCTGGGGAAAAGGATGGGAAGAGGCCACAGTACTGAACCCAGTAGGGCACAACCCTGAGAAGTGGTGGGGATCCAGACCGTGCATGCAGCAGGAGAGACCACTTGGGCACCTCAACACAAAACTGCCGCTGGACGTGCTTCAGGCACAGCTCTATGGTGCAAAAAGAACCATGGCAACATCTCCCTGGCTTGACCTGAGCTCCTGCCAAGCCACAAAACTCTCACTGCCTGAGCTTATGCAGGGTTTGATGTCGATGTCCTTAAATTGTTTGTCTCTGTTTGCAACAGGCTTGTATTGATTTAGGTTAATTTGGTTACCCAAAAAAAGGGTTGTGCTGATTGCTCTAAATGGATTAAATAGTGATTTTAGTTAAACTGATGGCAGGCTTGTGTGTAGACAGGGCCTGGAGCTTTGTAAGCTAATGACTTGGCAATAATGCAATGGGTTTTTTTAGACAGCTGAGACCAAGCTGTTGTTTTAAATACAAGACCATAAGTGTTACTATTGCAGTAAATGGTCCCCAAACTTGATAGTTTTCCACTAACTTGGGCTTCTTCTGAATCCTGGCTGATCTCTTTGCTTACTCTCACTTTCCTGATAATAATTTGGGAAGTACTTTTACTCCAAATGGACTTTGCTTTAAGTCCAAGTGCAAAACATGGAAAAGTTCCAGTTTCCGGCAAAAGTTTCCAATTTTTTCACTTTCCTAACCTACTAATTTTTTCATCTTTTTTTTTTTTTGTCAATGGAAAAATGTTTGTCCTCTTTTTTTAATAAAAATTCAGATAGAAGAAAAATGCAAAGGAGGCTAGCTCCTGCCAGCAGCAGGGACCTTTCTCCACAAGTGAAGCCTGAGTGGAGGACAGGTCCAGAAGCAGCCACTGTTCAATCTCTTCACTCAGAAAAATACAAGGGAGAGATCATAATAAAATCATTGAGTGGTTTGGGTTGGAAGGGACCTTAGCCCTTGGGCATTACGTTATTTTGTGCCCATATCAACTCAATGGGAAGAAATAACTGTATCTGCATAAAGCCTTTCCTGCCTGCCTCTGAACCCCCCAGCTGAGCTTCTCCCAAGTGAATCTGCCTTCACGGGTCTTTTCTCTACCAAACTGCAAATCCCATTTTGATTCATCTGCTTTCTCTGTTGATTTTTTTATCTTCAGGTTGGGACTGAAATTAGAAAAGAACATGACTCCAGACAAATGGGTCATGAGCCTTGGTTAGGCTTTGATCTGTAAGGAAGTACTCTAAAGAGGACTGAGAGACTGAATAAGCCTTAGCTCAGAAAACAACAGTCCAGCAGATAGGCTGTGATCCTTTCCTGTCTTAGGCAGGTGTGTGGAAGCAGAAAGTTGATGGCAAGAATGAGAGGAGACTTCATGTCTCAAAGGACAGAAAGAGCAGCAGAAAGGAAAAGCTCAGGGTTTCCAGCTGGACAGCAGCTGGAGACCACAAATCTGAATTATCTAGAGAAATGTGTACATGGTAACCCAGCATACACTGAGACGTTTTTGGCAGACTTTTCTCTACCACTAGTGCAGGTTGGATCCTGGACTATTTTCTGCATTCTTGGATTCTGAAAATTGGATCCCAATAACTTGGAGCACAACAGAGGTGAAGCTGTGGGAGAGGGACATGACACAAATCAGGAAAATCAGGAGTGAGAGTGTTTATGGAGGAGCTGATTTATCCAGAAGAGGTAACAGATTCTTTTGTCCAAGACATAGGCCAAAGAGATCAAGGGAATCAGCACTTTAAAGGCAAGTGGGTTGTGTGTGTCTCGACTGCAGCATCTTGTGTGGGGGGGATGGTCAGGAAGGGGCAGGGAAGGGCCAAAGCACAGCCATGAGGCAGGCCCAAGCCATAAACTCACAGTGTGCTTCTAACCCTGCTGTAATAAGCGTGGTGGAAGCCATCTTCATCTTCAGAGCATCTTCTTCACCTCACCAGAGCAATCTGCCAGTGGATGAAGGTCCTTTTTTCCCTCCTTCTAACCTGCAGCCTGTGCCCAGACATTTGTGCAACCCCTGTGCCTGTGCCTGCACTCATCCCTCTCACATACACTCCCAGTGCCCATGGCCAGGGTGTAGCAGCATCACAGCACATCTTTCGTCTTTCTGTGGCCAAACAGGAGCTGACACTCCACGACACACACAGGATGTGGATACAGACTGCGGCAAAGTGGGGCCCTGGGTCCATGTGCCCACTGACCCCACATTCATATCCATTCATCAGCCAAGACAATGATGGTGATCCAGCCCCCATAAAGTAAACCTCCACCAGAAGCCAGGAGCTTTCCCCCATCTTGTATGTGGCTCTACAGCCCCACTGAGCAAGGCTGAGGGGCTGATCATTGAGGCATCTTATCCAAGCCTAGAGGCTTGAGGGAAGAGATATTTGTCAAATAAAAATTACAGCTCATCTTGCCTTGAACACCTGAAATGTAGGTGAACAAATCTTAATGAAACTGACCAGAACATTTGCACAGAGCTGATGGGGCAGCTAGACTGGGAACAAGGCCATTTATCCCCTCCTTCCGAATGCCATCTGGTGGTGTCTGAGAGCTCCAGAAGACAGCTCCAAAGCTGTTCCAGGCTCACAGCAGAAAAAGCTGCCCATGAGGGATGGATGCCCAGCCCTGGAATGCAGCCCTCTGTGGGCTGTGAGTCATAAAATAAACTCTCCAATCAGAACGGCTGGCTTTGCTACAGAAGACTACAAAGCTCACAATGAGTAAAAGAATATCCTACAAAATCCTTCTTCAGACTTCCCTGAGCCTCTTCCATGAAACAATTAGTGGATGCTCTTGTTTTGAACTCTGTGACTCACTCCTGTAATTCAGTTGTGGCCTGTGATCACTCAGTCACTTAATTCGTCGCGGGGAAACAGGCAATTGTGAGAATTTCCTCTGTGCCTCCCTCGTCCTCTCGCTGCAGCTCTGGGCACATTGTACCGCAGCCTGGATGCTCGAGGGGCGAGCCTGCACATCTGGGAAGCAAGCATCCAGGCTGCTCGTTTCCCAGATGTGCAGGGTCACCCCTCAGGAGTGCTTCCTCACGGTACCAAGTGGTGATCAGGAAGGTTTCTCTAAGAGAAAATGCATCTCACTACGTTTTACAGTACTTAATCCAGCTGCAAGGGTGGTCCTGTTATCAACAGTCTAAATAGTTAAGCTGTGGCTTGGCTCTACCAGAGTTTTATTTCTAATTTGGTGTCTTCACAGTGGGTACATGTGTGTGCACAATTGTAAAAACTCCATTAAAGATAATAGACCCTACTAAAGCAATTACACTGGCTAATGTCTCCCACATTCTTGTCTATTAACCACACTTAACTTTGCCATTCAGCAGTATATTTACTGTTATGAGCCAGTAAGTGACTTTTAATCACTGGATTTGTATAACATGCAGATTTATATAACTTTCCAAGTACATCGTTATGAAAGACATTTAACAATTAAACCAAAAGTGTTTCCAGAGATTTCCAGTACCCACCAAATATGTTTGAAGGCTTCTCTATGCTTATGTTACCTTGGTTGTGCTGAGATAATTTTGGCAGCACAGCAAGGAAAAAGCACTGAATAATTTGCCAACTATTTCATGTCTGAAAGAGAATTGAAAACAGAAAGCTGAAAAATTCCTCCTGCCGGTACCACATGTCAGAAACCGTGCCCTGTGTCTGCTAAATGGTGCTGTATGTTTGTCATGAGGAAAAGACAATTCCACTCTCTGGCTGCCGACTACCAAGTGTGAAATTTCTGCTGTTCCCAGGAATGGCAGAAGGGGCTGTCACAGGGGTGAGCCTGACAGAGCAAACGGCAGTGTCCTTCATGCAGGGCTCCCTCCAGGCCCTGGGGGTGGCTGGGACAGTGACTCTGGTGGCCTCAGGCAGCTGCTGCTCCTTTGCCAAGGCACGGGGATGAGCTTCTCCCCAGGATGCTCAGGCTTGTCACTCGTCTGCTTTTGACTTTCCTCTGCATGATCTCTCAGACACTTTTATCCCCGTAGTCTCTGTTATTTCCCTTTGGCAGTTGCTTTCCCTCTTATAGCTCATGTTAATTCCTTTCTATTTCTTCCCCTTTTTCTCTTTTTCCTTCCCTATTTCTCTTGCTTTTCCCTCTTGCTTTCTGCCAAATCGTAT
Source organism: Oreocharis arfaki (assembly GCA_013398015.1). Taxonomy (NCBI): domain Eukaryota; kingdom Metazoa; phylum Chordata; class Aves; order Passeriformes; family Paramythiidae; genus Oreocharis; species Oreocharis arfaki. Next base: position 310,315 of record VZRR01000422.1, read on the forward strand.
GCACCACTTTTTCCTTTTCTGGTTATTTTTCCCAAGGGCTGAATCACAGCAGTTCTGTTTGCGTGGCCATTTGTATAGCCCAGAGTCATGTCCCACAGTTTGGGGTGCTAACCTGAGGAAGGTGACCTTCCTTGGTTCCCTCTGCAGCCAGCTGGAAGAGATGGGAGCCTCCAGAAGGTGACTCAGGTTTTGAGGCTGTTTTAAGACCTTGTGAAGACTGATGTCCTCCCATGATCTGCCAGTAAGACAGATGAATATCCTAACTTACAGGCTTTGAATTGGGGACCCAAAGTTATGTAGTACAAATCCTATTTTTGCAGAGTTTTGGCATGTCAGATAGACGAGAAGCACAAATCAAGGTATCTTCCCTCTAGCCAGCCTTGCCCTCCCAAGTGCCAGACTCCTGCCCACACCCTGGCAGTCAGGAGAAGTGGCATCTGCAGCACAGCAGCTGACAGAGCCTTGCAACAACTTTCCCCCACCCCAGAGTCCTGTCTCTGCTATAGACAAAGCATTTGGTCCAACTTCAAAAAGCCAAGCAAGCACTTTTGCTCCTGTTCCTTTTTCCCCTCTAAAATAGGTATCGTGCGAGGAACAAGGAAATAAAAGTGAAAAGGGAAACAAAACTTTCATTCTCACGCAGCCATTTAGAAGCAGGCAGTTTCCACTGACTTTCATTTCACCAGGAGAATGTTTCCCAGGGGCTAACTTCAACATTTTGAATGGAGCCACATTTAGCCTTTTCCACAACAAATCACACAGGAACCATGAACTGCAAATGCAGCCTTATCTCCATCCAGACACTTGTTCCCAAAGAGATTTTTCCTGTTTTCTGTGATCAGACCAAGAAAATGGGTGACATTATAACAGCCCTCCCAGAGCACGGTCTGTTGTATACTGAAGTTGCTGACAAGCTGTTTTATGGTAAGGGTCTGTTTTCTCTGTAGAAGTCTGGTCCTATGATCTGTCTGTGAGATTTTGTCACTGGCTTTCCTAGGATTTCACCTCCAGTGCAATTGCAACTTGCTGATCCAAGAATGCAAAAAATTGTTGAAGTTGTATTCTCCCTCCCCTTCCCTGTGCCTCTCTGCCCTGCCTTCCCTTACAAACACTTGTGGGCACAGGAGGGATGACTGCTTCCTCCATCAATGCCCCTTGTCCCAAGGCAGTCTCAGCAGGACACTCTTTCCCACACTTAACCCTTCTCTGCGGATCACTGGTGCAGGGGAGATTGGGTCCACATCCACCTGTTCTTAGGCCAATATGCTCTTGGGAGCATTTTTGGTTAATTTTATTATTGACATAATAAAGTGACGTAATGGACAATTCCTTGTCCTTGTCTCTGACCCAGGGAGCTGCTACAGCTCCCTCTCTGCCCCCTGACTGCTGCTGTGTGCAGCTGACCTGGTGCCTTTGATAATCAAATTTTCATTAGTCTGCTAAGCAAAATGCTGGCATTGAGCCATGGGCAAGTTGCAAAGCTGGTCGAATAATTGGAATAATAATTCACTCATATTGAATGTGGTCCACTTAAAGGTGTTGCTTATTTCCTGAATGGAAATTAATATCTTCTAAGGATTTGGTTTAGATTACTTCACTGCATGGTTTACTTCAGCCGTATAATTTTGCCACTGATACGTAAAGTAGATTCATAAATAGAGCAGCAGAGCCTTGGCTGTGCTCGGAGATAGTGCTGTGCACTAATGTAAATTATAAATGTAGAGCTAGAAAATGTAACAAGCCTGGCTGGCAAACTTCCATGTATTATCTCACAATAATTGTTTCCAGCCAGTAGAGATTTTTTGTATAGCAGAAGACGGGTTATTTATATTATATATTTAGCCTAAAACTGTAATAACATCCTCTGGCAAAAGTATTATCTGATAGTGTCTGAAATGGAATCAGCTTTCCTCTTTTCAGGCATTAATAAATGAAAAATTTGTGTCACCTCATGGCATTTCCTGAATTGGAGAATAAAATGAGGAGGACTTTTTAATTCATATAGTTTACTTCTCAAAAAGTAAATCTATTTTTGACAACCAGAATTTCCTAGAATTGTTGCATGTGGTTTGTATCACCAACCAGAGAAATATTTCCTTGTATAATTCTAATCAGGCAGAGACAACAGTACCACCAGCAGGACTGGCTCCTGGCTTAGCACTCAGGAAAATACCTGTGAACAGGCAAGGCGCGTGAAGGTCACGGGAGAGAGAAGGTTTTTTCCCGTTTCCTCAGAAATGCCTGGATGCCTGCTACATTGCCCATCTGCACATTCTCAGGCAAACCCTGCAGTGGTGAGGATGTGGGCTTTCAACCCCCAGGTGGCAATCCTGCTTTAGTACCCCTCGGATTTCTGGCATGCAGGGAACATGCTTTAGATATTAGAACTTTCACTGCCGTGCATTTCTGTTTAATACATTATTTAAGTAATCCTACACTTACAAGGTATGAAAATGGGAGAAAATGGCCTTCCCCTCTATGGGACCCACTCATGAGAACGGATGTGTACAATGGCCATTCTAAAATGACGTGTTAAAGAAGTAAGGTTTATTTAAATGAGTGCTACAGCCAAATAATGACAACTTCAAATTCAAGCACACATGTGCTGCGAAAAAAATCCCACCATAATAATGACGGCTCAGTAGAAAGTAATTCCATATCCAGACATAAAAAGATTAATAGAGGAATGTTTGTTTACTTAGTGGCTGCAGTGTCGTGTTTAAACCCCGGTTTGTGACAAGCAGTAGATACTAAACAGTGTGAGAAATACATTTGAGGAAATTTGAGATTTGGGGTGATGAGTTCAGTAAAAAGGACAGTTGATGAGAAAAATATGTTTATTCTGTTTTTTAAATCACCAGTGTTCCTGCTTTTGCGTCTCACAGTTTTGTTCTTAGTTGATCTACTGACGTATAATTATGGCTGGTTCCCACTACTATGAGTAAAATCCATTTTTAAAGCCTGCAGAACAGCAGTGTGAATCCTCAGCTTGTTTGCTAGCGATCAGGTATCTCTAGGGAAACTTAATTCTTTTCTTGGACTAATTAAAATTTATGGGAAGTCATTCAGTCAAAATAAACATCGAAAGGCTTAACTCTTTTGAATTGTATATCCACTGGATTAGGACTTCAAACATTTTGAGTTACCCACAATATATGATTATTAATCCCATAAATATTTTGAATTGAGTGATAATGAGCTATCAGCTTTACTCTCGTTTTGAAGTCTACCCTGCCACCAGTTGAGTCACTGTCTTTGGAACAGGATCAGAAAATGATGCCAGTAAAGCCAAAGAGCTGCTCTGTTACGGTTGTAGCTGAATAATGAAACAGGTGGTTCTGGAAAGTGAAATGTATTCACCTGTAACAACAATCACATTAAAGTCTCATCTTTTTCTTTCAGATTTACATGAGTTTGTTTCAAAAAGCTGTTTAATTTTTTCTTTTTTTTTCAAAATCCTGGCTTAGCTGAAGTCTCTAGAAGTTCTGTGGTTTAATAACTGGGTCTAGGACTTTTACCTTTCACATAAGGCAACCTGATTTATTTTATTTCCCTATCTATTAGGAAGATTACCTTTGTGCTAATCACATCACAAAGCATATTCCAGAGGTATTGTAAGTACCCACAGAATAAACTAAAGTACAAATCTGCAGCCATGCTTCAAAAGGTGACATAAAAATGGTTTTTAAAGGGAAGGAGAGAGGATGAGAAGAACAGCTTGAAAAAAATCCGTATTAGAGCATGAGCATGATGTTTTTTTACTCTTCTGATCTATGATAGATGCCACAGTGCCACATGTGAGCCTAGCTTAAAAAGATCAACATGTCTTGATCCTAAAGAGATAAAAATAAATAAGTCTAACATGTCTGGGATTTCCTCATTTTTATGGCAGGCAAAACCTTTTTTTTTTAATTTGACTTCAATTTGCAAGTCGAGTTGGCTTCCCTTCAGTGGCATGTCCTGATGAATACGTTATTTACTACTGCAACAGAAAGGGTCTCTGGTGAAGCAGTGATGGGGCAGAGAGGGAAAAACAAAGATGAATGCAAGAAGAAGAAAGGCAGAGTTTGCAGCTGTGCTATGAGATGAACCAGAGGTCCTAAGGGACAGAGCTACAGGAAATTGCTCTCTATGGCAGCAGGTGCAGGGGGGAGCTCTCATACACTGATGTCAATTGGAAGTGAAGGTACCACACAAAGCAGCAGCTATGTGTAGATAATGAGAAGCTGAGAGGCCAAGACCAGCAGTGGAAAACAGGGGTCAATTTGGAGCTTGCATGAGGGCTCAGGAAGTTGTTCGAGAAGGAAAGAGGCAGCAGCACTGCCTTCAGTACAGAGAGAGTTTGTTAAAATTTGGTGGGATTTCTGATGCAGCATGTAATGCTGTAGCTTCACAGTTGATTTCAGGTAGAGAAAAGTTTTTAGTGTGAAAAGAAAAAAGTTTTGAGTCCACATCTGTTCCTAGTTCATTGTAGAGCCAGAGAAACTCTCCTGCCAACACAAAGCAGGCAGTAGCATGGCAGGCACATGGAAAAGGGAAGGCAGGCACAACTGGAGAAGGAGCAGGCAGGGCCCTGCAGTGGAGGGAGCAGGCAGGACCATTCCTTTTAGTGGCTGTGCTTGTATGTGCCATCATAATGAAAAATGGAAATTGAGAAATAGCAAAATGCTCCAGCTCCCTCCTGACTAATCTAAACTAGAAGACAGAATGACAGTATCCCCCCTGTTAAGTATACTCTTCTGTGTCATTTCTTACATCATCCATCTCAATCCAAACACTTAACTACTGCCCAGGTCTGCTGCTGATGCTGAGTTATTTGAGGTAGCATGAACAAGAGCTGGCTGTGAAGAACAGCAGAAGGACCTTGTGAGGTTGAATAACTGGGCAGTCAAACCACAGATGAAATTCACTGTGTGTAGATTGAATCAGCACCTACTGGAAAAAAAATCCTAGTCTCTCACATTAGATGAAAAGCTCTGAAATGATCACACTGAGGAAGGAAACAGTGGCATTAGTTACATATCAGAAAACATCAGTTAAGTGTGTGGCAGCACTCAGTCAAATGTTACAGACCATTTGTAAAGGAACACAGAACACAACAAGAGACATGAAGATGCCACTGCATGAATCCATAGCAAACTTGAACACTTACTTATTCCCCTCATACCAAAAAGCAGAAAGAGAAAAAAATTAGAGAGGAGGGCTGTGTACGAGGTCAGTCTGATTAGTTTAGCACTGCACAGTTTGGAAAAGGGACTACATGATGTGTTAACACAGGAAATCATCAGAGGCACAGACACATTGGAAAAAATCTGTTTTTTCAAGCACAAAAATCCAGGAGGTCTCAAAGGCAGGGAGCCATAGCCAGGCTCAGATCAAGAGCTGGTGCAGCAGGGGAGACCTGAGGAATCTCTCACCTGAGGGTGCTGTGTGGGCAAAAGCTGCAGCGGGCTTAAGGTGGGGCTGGGCAAGCCCTTGGAGAACCACTGCAGGCTACTGACTGAACAAACCAAACTGAGCGGAGGAAGCCCCTGAGCACACATTGGCCCAAATGTGTCTCCCTCTTTGGAGGGAGAGTCCAAAGAGGAAGTGTTGTGGCTGCTGCCTTGTTCCTGCTCTTGCTGAGACAACTGCCCTAGCTTTGAGCTGGAGGCAAGGCTGTGCTAGATGGGCCCTTTGTCTGCACCCATGCAGCTGCCCTTTCACCCCCAATTTCTTTCTGAATGATGGGAGCCAGCACTGACATCACTTGAATCAGATGCACTGCAGCAAGGCTGAAGGAAGAAGGAGAAGGATGTGTGGCTATTTTTGGCATGCGAGGCACAGCTGCTCGCTGTCTTCTCTCACAAGTCAGGAAGGGCACGGACTGGAACAGGAGGTCAAAACTCTCTTAGCATGTCCTGTATTTCGTAGCAAATTGACTGAAACCAGAGAAAATCAGTAAGGTGACAGTTTTTAGATAAACCTGGGCTTTTTTTAGCAACTTTTCTGAATGTTATGAAAACTTCCTTGTGCACAGGATGATATATTTAACTCACAATTGCATTTCCTGCACCTGGGAAGGAAGGAGCATTCTTGAAGACTGGGATGGATGGAGGCCACCTTGAAGACACTGATTTCATGTACATGATTAATACAGTGTGTATGATGATCTATGAGTGAAGCAGGTACCACTTAAGCAAAGTTAATAAAAGCTGTAGTCAGTTGGCACTCCTAAGCTTATATAGAGCTCATAATCATGAATAACAATAGAAATAAAACTGTCAGTAGAGAAATACTAGGGATAGCAAAAGATGATGTATGTGTCAACCAGGGAGGAGAAGATACATAGGAAATGGTGGAGGACTAAAATTACCTAAAACACAGAACAGGAAAGGGGATTTTAGCAGAAATTCATGTTGCTCCAATGATATGTAAGTTCAAGAGGACAGACTCAGGAAAGGTACAGTGATCTTAGTGATCTTGAAATGATTTGCTGTATATTAAGGGTTAACTCTGGCAGGCAGCTAATCCCCATGCAGCCACTTGCTGACTCACCTCCTGCCCCAATAGGATGGGAGAATCAGAAAGGTAAAAGTGAGAAAACTCATGGGCTGAGGCATAGACAGGTCGATAGGGAAAGCAAAAGCCACATGTGCAAGCAAAGCAAAACACGGAACTCGCTCACCACTTCCCATGGGCCGGCAGGCAATCAGTCATTCCCAGGTAAGCAGGGCTCCATCCTGCATAACAGTGAATTTGGAAGAAAAATGCCATAAATCTGAATGTCCTCTCTTCCTCCTCCTTCCCCCAGCCTTTACTGTTGGGCATGACATCATGTGGACATATGGTTTGTAATATCCCTTGGGTTGTTTAGGTCAGGCTGTCCCAGCTGTGTCCCTTCTTGTATGCCCCAGCCTGCTCACTGGTAGGGCAGTGGTCACCAGACTCTGGTCACTAACCCAAACCAGAGTCCTAAATAAGCTACTATGAACAAAATTGCCTCTATCCCAACAAATCCCATGCATATATACAAATGATAGAACCTTACAACAAAATCAAAAAGCTCTGTGACAAAAAGATGTGTGGAATCAGACAAAAGCAATGAAAACACATACATAGAATTCACAGTATCACAAAATATTCTGAGTTGGAAGAGAACTCATGGGATCATGGAGACCAACTGATGGCCTGGCACAGGACAGTCCCGAGAATCACACCATGTGCCTGAGAGTGTTGTCCAAAGGCTTCTTGAACCCTGTCAGGCTGGTGCTGTGACCAGTTCCCTGGGGGAGCCTGTTCCAGTGCCCAAACACCCTCTGGGTAAAGAACCTCTTTCTAATACCCATCCTAAACCTCCCCTGATGCAGTTTCAGGCCATTCCCTCAGGTTCTGTCACTGGTCACCAGAGAGCAAAGATCAGTGTCTGCCCCTCCTCTTCCCCTCACAAGGAAGCTGTAACTGCAGTGAGGTTTCCCCTCAGTCTCCTCTTCTCCGGGCTCAACAGACCAAGTGACGGCTTCCCCTCAAGGCCCTTCACCATCTTCATTGCCCTCCTCTGGACACCCTCTTAAGAGCTTTATATCATTCTTTTATTGTGNGGGCTCAGCAGACCAAGTGACGGCTTCCCCTCAAGGCCCTTCACCATCTTCATTGCCCTCCTCTGGACACCCTCTAAGAGCTTTATATCATTCTTTTATTGTGGTGCCCAGCACCACATGCTCATGCAAGACTCGAGGTGAGGCCGCCCCAGTGCAGAGCAGAGCGGCACAACCCCCTCCCTTGCCTGGCTGGCGATGCTGTGCCTGATGCCCTCCCGGACACACTTGGCCCTCCTGGCTGCCAGGGCACTGCTGGCTCATATTAAACTTGCCGTTGACCCGGATCTCCAGTTCCCTTTCCATGGTGCTGCTTTCCAACCTCTCATTCCCCAGTCTGTCCGTACATCCAGGGCTGCCCCATCCCAGGTACACTTTCCCTGGTTGAGCTTCAGACAGTTGGTGATTGCCCAGCCCTCTGATTTGTCAGGTCCTTCTACAGGGCCTCCCTCTTCTCCAGGGAGTCAACTGCTCCTCCCAATTTTGTATCTGCAAACTTAGTATCCCTTTAAGTCCTGCCAGAGTAGGGCTCACAAACAGTCACATGATAGCTCTGAGACGAAGCAATGCCCAGTATGGCTAAACTTGAAAATAAATTGTGTTCCAAGAGTATGTTTGGTATATATCTTCGTTGTAGCCATATCCCCGTGATGCTGGGACGTGTGAGATGGAGGGCGTGTGTCTGTATGTGTAGCATAGGGCGTGTCCTTCACCCGGGGTGGAATAACCCCAAGCACTGGTATGGGTTAGGGGCTGACCTGATGGGAAGCAGCTCTGTGGAGAAGGACCTGAAGGTCCTAGTGGACAACAAGCATGTCCATGAGCCATGCCCACACCCATGTGGACAAGAAGACTGATGGAATCCTAGGATGCATTAGGAAGAGCATTGTCAGCAAGTCAGTCCTGCCCCTGTACTCAGCCCTGGTGAGGCCATATCTGGAGCGCTGTGTCCAGTTCTGGGCTCCTCAGTACAAGAGGAACATGGAGCTCCTGGAGTGGGTCCAGTGGAGGGATACAGAAATGATTAAGGGACTACAGCATCTCCCCTATGAGGAAAAGCTGAGGGAGCTGGGCCTGTTAAGACGACTGGGAGGGGACCTTACCCATGTTTTTAAGTACCTGAAGGGAGGGTGCGAAGCAGATGGTGCCAGGCTCTTCTCAGTGGTGCTGAGCAATAGGACAAGAGGCAATGGGCAGAAACCAATATACAGGAAATTCTATCTGAATACGAGTAAGAACTTCTTTACTGTGCGGGCACTAGAACAGATTGTGTCAAGAGGTTGTGGAGTCTCCCTCACTGGAAATATTCCAGAACCATCTGGACACAATCCTGTGCCATGTGTTCTAGGATGACCCTGCTTGAGCAGGGANTGGAGAGGTGCCGGAGGATGAAGTTGTGGGCAGGGAGCCCGGCGGGGCCCCACGCTTGGGGGTAGCCCCTCGCAACCTGCTTCCCATCAGCGGTTTGGGAATTTGGGAAGGATAGCTGGCGTGGGGGCTGGCAGCACCGATGTGCATCACCTGGGAACAGTCCCTCTAGTCCCTGGGGAGACAGGGAGCTCCAGCCTCTCCCCCACTGCCGTCCGGGGATGGAGCGGTGCGAAGAGCTGGATGGAGGGAAAACAAACAGCCCCTGCTGAGGAGTCACTGGATTTTTTCAGCTTCCCGAATGTGTGGAGAGGTCAGGGGCTGAACACGCCGTCTGAGAGGTCAGGGCCCAGCTGGGTGCCAGCCCGGTGGAACCACTTCGGGGCTGGCTGGCAGCTGCCCAGCAGTTTTTGGGCTGTCCCCGATTCCCCTGGGATTCTCTCTCTCTCTTTTGCTTTTTTTTTTTTAATTTTTTTTTTCCGGGGGAAAAAGCCCCCGGATCTTTCATTTCACAGTCCGAAAGTTTTAGGAGTTTTTTAGTCTTTTTTTATTATTATTAATTTTTTTAAGCCCCTGGTGATGTTGGCATTTATTTTGCAGTTAACGCAGTTTAAGGAACGGTCTTGCAACTTTGAAATAACGTAGCTATCATTTTTTAACTCAAAAAATAAGAGACTTTGATTTCACTCCAGCCAGTGTGAATGCAGTAATATTGATACAATGATGTATAGTTTATTTGTTTATTTTTTTAATAACCAGCTGCAAAGAGGGAAGTAATGGTGCTCTTAGATAAGTCACCCACATTATGTCTCCAGTCCGGGCTTAAGGAAGAAAAAGGAAACTACCTTCTCAGCGGACACTCTTATTTTATAAATAACTGAGTTTTATAAGACCATGACCTCTGATGTGGATGAACTGCTCTCCTCTCAGAGCAGCAGCAATCAGCTGGTCTGAGCTAGGGCTGCCATCCTTACCAGCACTGGTGCTGGCAAAAGGCTGGAGTCATGGGGAAATTTTGGAAAAAAACACTTCACCTTTCCCAGGACAACTGGGAAAGAAAGGTCTATTTCTCACTAGGTATGCTGCTGTCTTTTGGGTTGTTTGGGATACGTCGTTCTCCCAGTTCCATGAGTCCACCAAGACTTTCTGCAAACACTTCAGTCGTCCTTGCCAACAGTTTAATAGAAAACAGCTCATTCCTGTTTTGGTAATCCACACAAATCTTTGTGTACAAGTGCTTGAGTAACTTCTTGCTATGCTTTTGAATAGCGATTTAAGAGTTCTACAGTGAAGTGCTTTTGTAATAAAGGCTTTCAAAAATGTGCTGCTGCTAATTAGAAGTATGACAGTTTTCGAAGAAGTGAGTGAAGTCCCCGGGGATGTATTATCTCTGGTTTTGTCCCTTCCTATTGGTTCATTTACTTGCTAATTTGCTATTGGCCTTACAGTAACTCCTGAAAATGGGAGATGTTCTACTTTATTAAACCTTTTCTTGGTGTTTGAATACTAAAGTCCCTTTAATGATGTTGTATTGGTATTACCCCATCTCATTGCTGAAGTTGGAATTGTTGTGGTTCGTTCTGGGAAGGCATTGACAGTGGTTTTCCATTTGAAGCTACAGCACATTTTTTACTATTCATCGGGCTTCTAGGCCCTTATGAAGCTGGAAAGTAGGGGTGTTTAGAATAAATATTTGATTTAAAGGAAAAAAAAAAAGGCTGAGTTTAGAGATTTTTTGGTTACTTAAAATATCGGGCTCGTGGCAAGTTGAAGGAATGTGCAAGAACCACCAGATGCTTATACAGAGTGTTTTGTACACTTGAGATTTCAACCACATCCAATATGCCTTTTTTTCTTCCCAGTGCTTGATACTATCAGAATTATCAATTTTCTGTATAGCTCTCTTTGAGATTGGGCACTGAAAATGGCATGTTCTCATACACAACACTGATGATTACAGTGCAGCAGCACTCTAAAAAACAGTCAGAGGCAAGTATTGTATTACCACTGGCTTCCTCCCTCTTTAAATTTAGATAAATCATCCTTTGTTCTCCTCAGTAAAGTGAAGTCAAAACTTTGGGCCTAAGCTGCTGCTGGTGGAATTGTAGTGGGTCTGTGTAAGAAAAGAGGATTTATTAGCAGCAGGATAAATTGTGATGAACAAGAGGACAGAAAGCACTGCAAACAATGTTTTGTACTGACAAAAGCAAAAACCCTAGAGGTTAATTCTGACTTTGTTCACAGATTAGGCACACTCAGGCTTTTTTTGCTCGCCATAGGTTGGGCCTTTGACAGCTACTGAACCAGCTGACCTTTCAAGTGCAATTTACTCGAGTGTGTGACGCCTCACGAGTGCTCCTTGGGACTTATGATATTTTCTTTTCCCATTTTAGTGTTGTGTTTCTTTGAGCAAACCCCTCTTTCTAATTGAGTAGAGACAGGCTGTGACCTTTTCTGGTTTTGGCCATAATGCATATTAATGACCCCTGTGGAAAGGGGTTTTCTTACCTCCTTTGGAGCATCGGCCTCCAAGGTGAACAGGAAGGGACCTGTGGAGTTGCCATAGTGATTTCCGAGTTCATTCTTAGCATCTTGTGTCTTTTTCCAGAAAGCAGCCCTTTCATGCTGCATCACTTAGATTAGGATTGAACCCAGGGTATGTTGTAATACTATTCAATATTCTTGAAGGAAGACTGCTGCAAAACTCTTATGTATTCGGAATGAATGCGCCCTTTGTAAACCAGCCATCACACGAGGAAAAACTTGGCCCTCTGGCACTGAACAAAGGCTGCTGTTCCTATTTTAAGCAGGGTAGTATCCTTATTTGAAGGTGTTTCCTTAATTCTGTGTAGTGTTAACTATTTAGCTCTCCACGTAATTTTCTTTTTTCTTCTCCTTTAGCCTATAGGTGTGGCTTCCACTAACAGCTCACCTGAAAAATGCTTTCAGGGAGAGATATTTTTTTATCAAGCCTGCCAGCTACTGCTGCTGTGGAAGCTGAGATCCACTATGGACATACTTTGTTTGCTAAACATGAGTTTTTTGTGTGGAAATTGAATTAGCTATTGACATGGAGTTACTTCCCTATTTATTGATGCTGAGAATGTGAAGTGGCTTAATGAGTAATCTGAAGTCTGCAGGCAGAGGGGTGAGATCATGTGCTTGCCTCAAGTAGGGTTTCTTTGTTTGGTGTGATTCCTTTGGGACTTGCAGAGTTTGGATTCTGCCTCTCCTTTGTATGTACTGCAAAATGCTGCTTGCTGTGTTTCAGACCCTCCTTCATCTCACAGCCAAGCTTCCTTCCAGAACACCCTTATTATCTCTGTGTGATATATTTCTAATTGGGACCCAGCTGTTTAATGAGTATGATCAATGGCACTTTTTGATTTTTCTCGCTCCCTCCTCCCTTCCTCTCTTGCTGCTTTACAAATAGGTGTGTTAGTCGCGTCACCACAGTGTTAGGGTAAATTGTCTTGCTATTCTGCTCTTTTTGCCCTCTGTCACTCTGTTTGTTCATAGCAGTGACAAGTGTAAAAAACCCAAACTAAATTAGATTTTACCTTGAATAGTAAATATTTACTACATAAACAGCTGTGTACTCAGAATAAGGGATAGAAAGTGGAAAATGTATTTTCTTAGTAGTGCTTAGCTAGCTCGTTTAGTTTTTAAAGTTGTATGCACTACCTGTGTTTGTGGATTGAATGAAAGATCAACCATGTCAGAGCTACAACTGAACGGAAATTTGTTAAACACACTGCATGTAGGCTTAGATTATAAAATCTCCTTGGGGAAGAGCTGTGTGGGAAAAACGGCCCCTTGAAATTAAGAGCAGAATGAACATGCTGTATGTGAACTTTCCCTGTTCTCTGCAGTGGCTGGAGAGTTGGTTGTTTGGAGGGGTTTACTGTTCTCTTGCTGAAAGTTTTCCTTTGCTGGGCCGAGAGGTCAGCTGGGCAGGAAACCATTACAGAGGGAAATCTCTTAGTAGGGGGACTTTGAGGCAACCTGTGGAGTGAAAAGTCAAGAGGTTGTTAATGAGTATTGCAAAACTAAATAAAATGAAAGGGTTAGTATCTGTGGGAGAGGCAGGAACTGGGGGTTGATATCACTAGATTTTCTGGATTGTTTTGGAAGTCTCTGGAGCTGTGTAAAGTGAGGCATGTGGCATTGGTGTAGCTTTTCAAGACCTTGCTTAATGGTGAAAAATAATACTAATGGAAAATTAGAATCAGATTATAGTGATGTTTTGAATGTGTGTGTAGATAATGAAGTTTGTCAGTGGCTTCACAACTTTGTTGATTAATGGGGTGAGCACCGTAGTCCCTAGCTCAGCTCATCCATCTGACAGCAATTTGAGTTTAAATCATCAGTCAGGCCTTTTGGTCTGAAAAATACGCTCTTAGCAATAAAGGAAACCATTTTTAACATATTTTTGTTTTGCTTTTGGGAAGCCATCAAGTCTCCAGAGAGCATGGGAAGGCAAAGAATAGGTTTTTTTCGTGATAGTAAACTGCTTTCTTGTTGTTTTAGTGGGTTTTTTGTTTCTGTTGCGGTGGTAAGTATTCTTCCTGCTGACATATCAGCTTAGTCTTATGGGTTATCATTGCTGCAGATCTGTAGGCACTTGGAATGATGCTGGGGGAGACTACTTGCAGGGCTGAATGCTTGTAGCCACAGGCTTTTCCTTTGTGTTATGGCTGTCTAATTCTTGTGGTTGGTTGTTCTCCTTCCTCCACACATAAATGTTTTACTTCATGGAAACACCATGAGGTTCAAAGGAAGGAACATCCCTGATCCTGTTCAGGGTGGTAAAATGAGGCAGCCTCAGTTCCATAAAATATCTGACATTTTGTTGTAAGAGCTAGGCTGATCGTACCAACTTAATTTCTCTGTTAGGATTTTTGACAGGGATGGTTACTGAGGCATGGATGAGATTGAATCCCGTTGTGCTGGTCTAAGTTTCAGGTGCTTCCTGTAGCTGATGGCCCGTGGGGATCCAGTTGATGGAGAGAAAGGGGCAGCACAGCTGTTTACTGGGGCTTGGCTTTTGCCATTTGATGAGTAGTGCATTAACCTGTCAGTATTTGCACTAATAGCTCAGGCTGAGCTCTGGCTCTGTTGCATTCCCAGCTCTGCCCCTGAAGAGCCATAGGCACATGCATCTCAGGAGGGCGTGATGCAGAGCTGCTGGGTTGGGTGATACTTTACATTGTTGTAGTAAGATTTGCTTACTGTTAACATGTTTGGTTGCTGGGAGTGATGTGGATAGGGTGCTGGTATCTGTGCTTCAGCAGTGATGTGGAGTCTCAGGGGCATGAAGTGCTCTTGAACACCTCGGATGGTCCCAGGCTATGCTGCCACTGCTGTGGGACAGCACTGTTTTAGCAGGGCACCATGCTGAAACTTTGGTCCTGTCCTGCCAGAATCCTTGTTTAGGAGAGCAGTACACTTTGATTCGCTCAGAGCAGTGAAAGTCTTGAGGAGACCCTCAGTGAAATTGTATAAGAAGGGCCTGGTTACTGTTGCCTGGGGTGCCGCATCAGAGCAGCTGATCCTCTGTGTGGTTTTGCTCCCAAACTAGTTAATAATCAACTGGGATTGTGTTTCCCTTTTCCTGTGGAGCCTGATCATGGTCCTGGCGAGACAGCTGCTGTAGTGTTCCCATGCTTGTGGTCTGCTGGGGACTTGTGCAGACTTAGCTGTGAGAGAAGAGCTGTTCCAGGTAGTGGTTTCCTCTGAGCAGTCCATCAGAACTGGATATCTGCTTCCTATGAGAATGAAGATGGAGGAAAATCCAGTTTTGCCAGGGGGTCTCGAGTTGCTGTAAGGTAAGAAAAGATCAGCTTCCACTTTTTTTTTTTTTTTAATGCAGTGAGCACTAGCAGTAGTGTATTTGTTCTTCTAGCCGATTGAGAATTTTCCTGCTATGGTGCCAGCTTTTGCCAATGACAGAATTTTCCATGGGATCATCTGTTCAAGAGTCAAGTTAGGATCCATTTCATATTAGCCAAGGAGATGCTTTCTGCCCATGTTGAGTATAGTTATGATGCAGATTTGTTATTGTCAATTCCTTTGTGAGGTAGGACTGGGAGGTAAAAACCATCGTTGATGTTTTGGGAAGAATAATCCGTAAGACTTCTGATTGCCATTTGTGAAACCTACTGGCTTGCCCTGTTGCTCTTCAAGGCCTTCTGTTTATCTTTCACAGTGCAGTTAGTAAGGTTTTCCATCTTTGGGTTAAGTAGGCAGTGTATATTCATGTCATTCACTTTCTGAATTAATTTCATATTACTTTAAAATAATTTACCTTTGTTACGAGTAGTGAGCATGGTGGGTAGCAATTGTTTTGCTGTGTTTCTGGTGAGTTTGGTGTGGCACTGAATTTCTTGATGAGAGCCCAAACTTTTCTCCTGGATCTGGATGCACACTCACTTCTTGTGTTACTGCTTCGTGTGCTGCCATGCCCTAGTGAAACTCTGTGTGCTTTGCCTAGGCATGAAGCTGGAAGCCTAGGCATTAAGTGCGACCCTAGCAAGTCTAGGTTGGCTGTGGTTTTAGTGGTGAGAGGCCAGAATGACTGTTCAGTGCAAGCCATGAGAAGTACGTGGATTTGTTGTCTTTCTCGCAGGTCTCTCAAGAGTAATTGCTCTACGTGTTAGCTGTCTAGAAGTGATCTCTAATGGCTCGGAAATCACGATATAAAATATTAGAGGAGTTTTCAAAAGGAGCGTTACGAGGCAGGGAGCAAGTAGGGAATAATACCAGGAGTAATAATAATCAAAATCAAACAGACCAGATAAGGACAACGCAGAGGTCTTAAGGAATCCTGAGTAGCAGTCTGAGTAGATATTTGGAGCACCAACATTCCTAAGTAGTAGAAGAAGAAAGAGACCAGCCCCAAAAATCCCTCAAATTTCTACCAAACAAAGAAAGAAGATAGAGAAGCAAGTGTTTGCTGCTTAATTCAGTTATATATGACATATAGATCTCTGGCAGAGTTATGGCTGCCTGATACATCTGTGTGGCAAAGTGTTCAGGCGTGACTTTTCACATGCTCATGTCATAATTATACCTCATGGACTGGATAGGGTAGAGGCAGTATTCCCTGGGCAGAAGTGGTCTTCCTCCTTCGTTTGCTGGGAAATTTGTGTGAGAGGCAGGTTTTGCTGCAGCTGTTCAGACGTGATGTTAGATTTTTTGTGTGTGTAATGCCCTTGGCACCATTTAAGGGATTATGTTTTTGAAAGGCAAGTGTCTTCAGAGAGTTGTAGTCTCACAGATGGCTCCATCTTGTCTTCCAGTTGGCAAGCAGCCTAGGAATAGGTATCAAAATAATTTTTAATATAGCAAAGAGAAATGCTTGCCAATGTTTGTACAGCCAATAAAAAAGCCTCAGTAATAAAGATTTTGTGAAATAACTGCAGTAGATCAAAGTGACATTTAAGTGATGCTCATGAGCATCATTTAATCACCAGCTAACTACTAAAAGCCTGCTGCTGTGGAGCAATTGGAGTTCCTGCGTTGTTATGCTCTACTGTATCTGTTTTGCTTAAGGCCCTGACCATCACCAAAGCTTGTAATTTCTCTGTGTGTGTGTGGATGATGGATTCTTAAATGCTGTTTGAGAGCGTATTTATCTCTAGTACTGAACTTTATTCTGAATTTTATTTATAGAAAGTCAGCTGTTTTCAGCTTCCAGGATGTGATGGAACTATTGTTTGCTAACTCCTTGTGACTCCTTTGTGGAGTTATAAATCAGAGAAGTTGCTTTCTTGCAAGGTTGGTGGATGCACCTCCACAGATGAAACTCTTGAACTTTTGTTGTGGGTATAGTTAACTGGTGGAATACTGCAAATCCTAAGACATGTATTTAAATCTTCGAGGGTGTTAGGATAGTTTGGATTCAAGGGAACCTCAGATGATCTCTGGTCCAATTCCCTGCTCAAAGCAGGGATGACTCTGGGGTTATGTCAGGTTGTTCAGAGCTTTACCTTGTTGGGCCCTGAAAACTTCCGAGGACTTTACAGCCTCTCTGGCTAGCCTGTGCTAGCCAGGCTGCCCTCAGGGTGAAAATGTTATTCTTTGTATCCAGCTGGAAGCTTTCCTGTTTTTAGTTATGCCCATGTCTTTCTTGTCCTGTCCCTCTGCGCTGCTGTGTATGGATTGCTGTCATCCTCACTATTGTTAAGCAGCATCTTCAGAACATTGTTACTGGTAGAGGGTAGTTAGAGAGTCGTTTCTAACATCTTTAGAAGTCTTGGAGTAGCACATTTGCATTCTTTGATTTGCTTTCCTTCCTATAGCATAAAATAGCACTGTACTTAATGAAATGTACTGTTGCTGCAAATATGTCTTTATACCCAAAGAGGGCATTCTAACCTTAAAGATGCTCTTAGTTCTGCCTTCCTGGCTTTCTCTGGTACAGAGTCCTTGCTTATGAGTCAGACTTTAGGGTTATTTGAGACATTTCATATGTTTTTGTTCATTGAAGCATTATGACACTTTTATTGTTCAGAAATGAAAATCTGTGTGTCTTCTCAGTGTCCCTCATGGTTTTGTTGTCACCTCTTTGTTTTTGTAAGGCTATTCATGCAAGGTGTTCCTGCTCACAGAGGGCTGGAGAGAGAGGATGCTTTCTAGGTTGTGCAATTATTGCAAGTACATTCAACATACTGTAAGTTTTCCTTTCTGCCTAGTCAGGAGACAGTTTAAAAGGTTTCCAGCATAAAGGTAGCACCGTTTCACTCAGTAATTAAAGGAGCCTGTCAATTAACTCCTTATGTCTATAGACTATCTTAGTGGGTTTACTTGACACAGATACTTTATAAATCTATAATTCAGTCTCAGATCTCTGACTTGTTTAGATTTGGAGTACAAAAATGTAGACAGGTGCAAGTCATTATAGACAAAGAGTCCTCTAAATTTGATATTTGTATTTGCTTCATGTTTCTGGTGAAAACGTAAGTTAAACTTGAAGTTTCCAGTAAAAATTCACTGGGCAGAATACCATTATTACAGGATCTGCCTCAAGGGGACCTGCAACTCTAAGGTTTGATAGCTTAGATAATATAAAATTCTATCCAAGTGCTGCTTTTAAATCTTCAACCTTTTCCATGAAGACAGGAGTTCTAAAGGTACAAAGCTTTAAGTGTATTCTGATAGTGAAAATAGTGAGCTGTCTTTCAGGAGTCCTGTGTTAGTCCTTTGTTCTGTCTTGGGCATGCCTTGTGACCGGTGTAAGTTGTGTAGCTTCTCACAGGGTCTGCTTCAACTACGAAGTAAATACCTCAGGTTACTGCTGTACCTCAGAACTTAGGAGATCAAATGTCTCTGAAATTGCATCGCTTTCCTCGAAAGGAAGCCACCGAAGTTCTGCCAGCTGCTTTTCTTAATAACAATACTTGTCAGGAGTACTGCGTGGAAACCTCAAAGAAGCAGAAGAAATCCCTAATTACACAGGGACCTATCCCATACACCTGAAAGGGATATGCAAATATGAGCTACCTTGCACAGGATCCTGCTGATCCTGGATTCTGAATTCAGATTTTCTAAAGCAAATAATAAATTAGAAAACCCCAACGTTGGAAGTAATGAGTTAACAATCTGTATTTATTCTGGAAAACAATCTGAATGACACTCAAAGTTTTCCTCTGCCAAACTTTTTTGTTACTGAAGCAGATCTATTCAGGTGTGTGTGTTTAACACCATATGGTACATTCTGCACCTTCCTTATCCACTTAAAATGCTAAGATGGATCCAGAATATGTTGACCTGAAAAACTGTTCATTGGCTTATTCTTTCAATACAGAGAATATTTTTGAAAGATCTGATTTTTGTGTTGACTTCACTTTTTATTTTTTTTAGCTTGAAGTATTTTACTAAAACTTTGTTTCAGTGCAGTATCCCACGGAGTCCCTGTCACCCAAGAAACAAGCTATCTCTCACGTAAGGGTACAATTTCTTTGAAGATTAAAGTTGTGCTTTCATTTACTTTGGTAATAAAAGCAGATGGGTAAGGTTCAATGAAACGTGGCAGATATTATGGGTTTGTACTTAGGGAGTAGTATCTACATGAATCACAAACAACATGTGACAGAGATATGTTAAAAAAACCTTCTGGCAGAAGTCTCTGCTTTTGTTGAGCAGCACAGACACGTGTTAGTAAGAGTAGCCTGTATTATTAGCTAATGTGTGTTAGCCCAGGGAGAATGTCAGAGTAAATTGTGACAGGTAATTGTCTTGATTTCTTAGACATGAATAGCAGTGATTTACAGTCATGGGAAAGAAGCTCTCACGAGAGTGTTTTCATTGAGATGATCTCTAAGGGGATGAATGGAGTCAGTGTGCCTTTAGAGTGAGGTTTGGTTCAGATTGTCATACAAGCTCTGTGTGCTGTGAAAGATGTAAGAGAAACCCTGAGAACTGTCTGAAGTTCTGGTAGCTAAAACGCTAAGCAACTGGAGGGAAGCGATGAAATCATTGAACACAGCTGAAGTGGGGCTGGGCTTCTTTTAAATGCACCTGGGAAAGCCTAGAAACTTCTGAGCCCTGCTGATGGACAATGTGAGGCACGAGGGTTCTCCACCTAGGACGGGATAGGGTGAGCTGAGGAGCTGGAGGGCCTGGAAGCTCACATGAGGGGGATTTTTGGGGTAAGTTGAGACATATTGTTTGCTGTTGAGAGGGTGATGCTGTTAAGGGGGGCGGAAGGAGGCTTGTGCATGTTGGGGTCATGACAAAAAGGATAAATTGGAAAGCACCAGAGAGGTGGTATTGAGGAAATTGATATTGGGAAAGAGAGTATCTCTCTTTGGCTTAGAGTATGGTTCAGGAGCTTTGTGGGTGGTTATCATTCTAGACTGTGAAGTGTGACCTATCCAGAGTTTTGTCAAAGTTCCAGAGCAGCAATGGGAAAGATTCTGGATCAACTCTCTTTTTCACTTGAAGAGAAATGAGCCCCCGGTTTGGAAGGCGTAACTGGGGAGCAATGATTGAAATGCAGTGCAAGTTGGTGTAAAAGAAGGCAGGGTTTGATGGGAGTGGTGGAAAGTGTGTGCAGTGTTGGTATCAGCAGTTAGGATGGAGACCTCAAAAAGGAGTGAATGACAGTCAAAGTAGATCTGCTGGTGGTATCCTCCCTCAATCTGGAGTGTGAGTGGCTGCTGCTTGACTGTATCCCCTGATCCTTGTCTGCTTCTGGTGGCCATGGCTTTTGAAGGTGCGTGAACAGGCTTTGGTCCCCTTGAGTCTTCAGTCTCTGGTCATGGTGTGAGGTGTGTGGGGTTACTCTCAGCTCCTGCCTGGAGCTGAGCCGGCAGTTGCTCAGAACTCCATGTTCCTGTCGTACTGGGTGATTTGGGTTGGAAATAGCAAGTTTGGCCTCTAATGCCAGGGCTCCTACATGGGAAGGTATGGAGAGCTAGCTGTCTGGTGCTGGTGGGTGCCTCCTTTGAGTGCTCTCTACCTGTTTATTGAGGTCTTCTCAACCTCTGTATTGACAGCTGTCCCTCTGTGTTGCCACATCTGCTAAATTCTGTAATTCAGTGCAATTACCTTCTAGAGAGAAACTGTTCTTCCCTGCAATGTTAATT
The DNA here is from genome assembly GCA_013398015.1 of Oreocharis arfaki. Taxonomy (NCBI): domain Eukaryota; kingdom Metazoa; phylum Chordata; class Aves; order Passeriformes; family Paramythiidae; genus Oreocharis; species Oreocharis arfaki. The sequence goes on from VZRR01000422.1 coordinate 330,851, forward strand.
TTTAAAAACTTTTTGAAAAGATACCTGTTTTGCTCTAGGCGGAGTGACTTCTGACCTACAGCATTTAGAAGGAGCTGTGATTTCTGCTAGAAGTGTTCTTGCCCGTGGTTAGTATTCTGCTGCAGTTTCAGCAATCTCTGCTGTAGTATTTCTTCCATAGCCTGTTCGTGGATAATCTCAGAATTTCATCTGAACGACCTACTTTTTCCTCCGTGCTAGAGGAAAAGGATATAGCTGACGTCTTCACTTTTGTGTTCTGGGGCCCAGTAAAACCAACTTCCAGCTTCTGTTTTGTCTGTCTACAGCCTTGGGTAAGGGTTGTAAAGGCCAGGCCATATTCTCAGTGAAGGTCTCAAAAGGGATATTGTGTGTGTCTTTCCCGCTTGCCAGTGAAGGTCTCCAAGGGAGCTGCGCTCTGCTTGCTGGAGCACGGTTTCACCCCTCACAGGCTATGACATCTGCAGACTGATGATGCTGAGCAACCTGCTGGCATTTGGCAAGGACTTGCATTACCTGAAGCTGCTTGTGCAGGCATTGAGGACACGAGAGGGGTGCTGCAGGCTGTGCCTCGTGGGTTCGCCGGAGAATCTTCGTCTCGCCCCTCGGAGCGGCGGTGTATTGTCAGCGGGCAGAAGCACACTTCACACAATTGCTGCTGCACAGAGCAGACACTACCCGAGTACAGAAATTCTGTGGGAGCATAAAGAATTGCAGGGCTTCATGTAAAGCCCTGAGACATTGTTCTCAAGGGAGTGGGGTGAGGGACCAGCACGACTTCTTTGCCTTTCTCCTAGCTACTGGCTGGCCTCGTGTCCTGTGCACTGCTGTAACTGCAGTTTGTGTCCGTGCCTGGCTTTTGCAGGCTCTTGTATTTAATCTGCATCCTAAGGGGCTGTGCTTTCTGTGAGAATTTAGTGCTCAGCTTTCCTGATGTCTGGAGCTCCATTCCATCTCCGTTGTTGCCTAGACAGCATGGACATTGCATCTGACAGCCTGATTGGGGCTACAAGGTGAACTTCCTTCAGCAGCCAAAGGAGGAGCATTTGTCCTGGGACTTTGGTATTAAATTGTGAAGCTAAAAGCCTTCTGACTCCTCACCCTTGGCAATATAGGAGCTGCCACGTTGTTTTATTTTCTTTATATGTGATCACTACTGAGCTGTTAGGAGAAAATTACTTTCTATTTCAGTAAACTCAATTCTGGTTTCAGACTGACTGTGCATCAGATGCTTAATTTGGAACCCACTCTCTTGGTAAAATTAAAAATTCAAATCTCCAAGCTGGAGCATTCAAACTGTGCTTGAATTAGAAATTGACTGCTGTCAATGTGCTCTCACACTTCACTTTTTTTTTTTTTAATTCCTCCCTCCCCTCCCCCCTGATGAGTTTTATATTGGAGTCTTGCTGTAGATGATCTGACTGAGCAGAAGTAGTGGGAATCCACACTGTCACTCTGTAGACAGAGTGATGAAAGAGAAGTGTGGTGTGTTAAATCGACCATTTTTGAAAAGGACTGCTGTGTACTGATTTCATAGTTTCATGTGTGTTTGGTGAAATGATTTTATGAGATACGACTGCAGACCCATTAAGTGTTGTTGGCAAATTAATTTATGACCTAAGAAAACTTCACAGTTTCTATGCAATGTCCTCACTCCCCTATTTCTGTGTAACATTTAAAGCTGTTATCAGATCTTGACTTGAAAGAACCAGAGTGTTCTCTCCACCTAAGACATTTGCATGGACTGCCTCTACAGACTTTTGTATTGAAACTGAGAACAAAAGAATTTTTCCCCAGGAAGAAAAACAACAAACCATACACACACCCACACCCTACCTCCTGAAATAAGTATCTGTGTTGAGAATATTCTCTGTAGGCTTGCAACTTGTGTGTCCATCTGCCTCTTTGGAAAGTGGATAAATTATTCTTAATAACTTAACTGTAAGTTAAAAGGAGATTTGCCCACAGGTTTGAAAAAAGTTGGGCTGGATGTTTCTGGGGAAGTGTCTTCTGTTACTCACTGTGCCGAAGGCACCCAGTGCTGGTACTGGCTAGTTTTTCCAGACCTGCTTGTGTTCTCCCCTGGGATGTTTTGTTGTCCATCAGATGGCTGACAGGATGGATCACCGTGCTGGGGGTAGGGTTAGTGATGACTGGGGAGCCTGAGAGCTGTTCTGTTAGGCAGCTGGTGATGTGAGTTTGGCAGTTCTAGCTGGCCAAGGCAGGTATCAGTGGGTTGGGTGTAATACATCAGTGAGCTATGTAAGGAGGTTTGGAAAGTGATTGGGTTGAGGCTGATCAACCAGAGATGAATTTGGGAAGTGAGGTGTAGTAACAAATATGTAATTAAGGAAAGGGTTATTTCTTATTCCCCTGACTAAATAGGCGATTGTTACTGACATGGGAAGTGTTTGTTATTTACCAACTTACTTTTTGGTAGACTTTTTTTTTATTTCTTAGTGTTAATGCAAGACCAGGTTTAAACTGCTTTTTTATTTTTTGAGGTGTGAAAAATTTGATGGGCGTATTAATATCAGCTGATGTGATTCTAATTCTAGAGAGAGGTGCTGCAAGTTCATCAAATGGCTTAAAATGAGTTGTTGCATTAAGGAGGTAAGTGGCTTGATTGTAACAACTCAATGACATGTGTTATGGGAGTGTGTCAATAAAAACACAATTATTTAAACCCTGGCTAAAGAAGAGCACTCAGGCTTTTACAATGCACAGCTCTTTGAAGTGTTTTTTAATGAAGAATGGAAACTGACGTGCATTTAATGACCTCAGAGAATATGTTATTTGCGATGTTTCGGAAATTTAACAGTTGAATAACTGAACCCAGTCTGTGACCTTAGAGATCACAGAGCGCCTTGGCAAGGAAATAATTTTTATCATTATATCCAATACAATGTAGCTCAGCCATGCTTGCCTTCTATAGATACACTTTATAAAACTCTAGATAAACCACAGTTACAGTTAACACTCAGTAAGTGAGATGAAAAAGCAGAGCGAGACCTTTTAATTTCCAGAGTTATGGAAACCTTTATTTGAAAGTGACTTTCTTTGAAAGCTTATTTGTGCAAAGGGATGGTGCTTATTTGTTTCACCATAGGCTGTGTTGAGGTCAGTGCCATCTTATTTTGCATATTTAGTGGTGTCTTTGAAATTCGGTAAATGAGTCAAACTATAACTGGTTAGGAACCTGCAACATTTTACATATTTCTGTGACATAGGAACTGAGGTCATAGTTATTGTCATGTCAGATTAATCTCCAAGAATGGTTCATTTTTTGTTTCTGATAGGTTAAATATTTGTGTGTATGTTTGCAAATAATGAATATTTGAAACTCACTTACTGTGTTTGTATATAGTTTGATGCAGGTGTTTAAGGCTTCCTTAATAGAAGCAACACTACAGAATTTGCTTGGAGCAGTGCTTTGATAGTTGGTTTTGAATGTGACCAAATACCTTTTCTTCCACATCACAGTTACCACCCACAAATGCACTGAAGATGAATTCGTTATTCTAATAAAAATGAACTGTGTATAATATAGGTGTATTCAGACAGTTGAGCTATCTTTAAAACTGCATTTATAATTTCTCACTTTCAAGGAGAACTTAAATGAACTTGCAAGCATTCTGCATCACATGCTGGAAGCAGGAGTAAGGAGGTGATCACAGTTTCTGTACTGATCTATAAAATTCTATTGGTCTTAATGAAAACGTGAGGTATTTACACCTTTTCATCCACAGATGCTATTAGAACATTTGGTCAAAAAACCTGAACTGCCACTTTCGTGGCTGAAAACGAAGACTGGTGATGTAAAATAAATTAGATGACTGTTTTGCTGTCCTTTAGTGTCAGGCTGGGTACAAGGGAATGTGCTCTTTCCATCAGTGGGAAATGCTCTTAGGCTTCACCTCTCCCTCTTTCATCTCACTGGTGCAACTAAGATGTGAACAGCATTGCTTTGCAGCAATAGGCTGTTTTCTTTTTCCCTCTGCTCTGGACCTGAACTGTTATTTTTTTATGTGATGTTGGTCATTAGGAAAGATTGCTGTGGTGAAAGAGCTGTTAAGAATATTTCTGAGCTTTCGTAATTGAATTTGAAGTAATTTGCAAATATCTACCATTAAATATGTACATCATCTTCTAAGATTGTAAAATATCTATTTTAAAAAGTTGATTTTTAATAATACAATTGAAAGGCTCTTCCATTTGTGGCTTTTCTCTCTTTCTAAATGTGTGTCTCATACAATGCATGACACACTGTAGTGTAGGGTTTTAAAATTGCCTTTGGTTGTTTCCATTCTGATAATCTTATAGTTAATTGTCAACAGTTATTTGATGTTCTTCAAACTGAGGTAATGGTGGGAAGAATTTAGGGACTATCTTTTTTTTTTTTTCCAATAAGCCAGCTGAATTGGTTCAGTGTAATTTCCCTGATGTGCAGAAAAGCAAGCTACGGTTGGAAGGCTATGCAGAGAACATTTACATAACTGTAGTTCAGATATGTGATAATACACCACTGCAATTATTCTAATCTTGAGAACAGGGACATGGCACAAGGGTAAACAGTGCCCAAACAGTACGCCCAAGGCAGTAGTAACTTCCTGGCTGGGTTTTGTGGTGGCTGAGGGCACTGTGAGTGCTCTCTAGCTGGAGCTGGGGATCAGGCTGGGGCCTCCCTTATCCTTTGGGGAAGGTGTGAGTGTCCATGTTCGTGTTGGTCCCAGCTCTGTCTCTGTCCACTGTGCCTTGCTCTCAGGGGCAGCCACACTGGGGCGAAGGACCTGCAGCTCTATCCTTGTAGCATCCTCTGGATGGCTCGTGGCTTGGCCTGACTATCATCCTGAGTGTAACTCGGGCAGTGCTCTGTTCTGATACCCAGGTGAGCGATTTGTGCTGCTGGACTCACCAGGAGACAGACCTGGAGTCCGTGAAGGGACTGAATACCAAACCTGCCTAGAGGGTTACCTGTGAACCTTTTGAGGAGTGCAGAGATGCGTGGGCTGGGTGTGATCTCATTCAGGATACTGGAATTGTACCCCTTTGGCTCCAATAATTTTTAGAATTGCATCCAGTTCGCTTGGTGCAAATATCTGGTGCTTTGGCCAATTTAAACCTTATTTATATTAGCTTAGTTTAAATTTGGTTTAAAGAGCTGTAATTATCTGTCTACTTTAGAAATTTATAGTGATTTAGTGAGATCAATTTTAAATTGATTTTAATTAAACCAGAGAACCTTTTGTGTTTTTAGAGACAAAGCCTGTGACAGGCCTTTTTAAATGGCCATGGAGTATATGCAGCCTTAGAATGACTTTTTTATGCATGACTGATTTCTTATGCTGAAGTCAAATTTAGGCTATTGTTTTGTATATAAACTAAAAGAAGTAAATTTTAAAGAACATTTTGTTCAGTTTTTGTTCCCTTGCTCTGAGAGTGATTCCTGTTTGTTAAGACTTCTATTAAATTACTCCCAGTACAGCATTTCACTGTCTTTAGAGTAGACAGGCTGATGGACTCCATGACCTTTTTTACTTCTGATTTCTGTGATGCTTTTTTTCCTCAGACAAAAGAGAATGTAAGAGGCTGCTGGGATATTCTAATTTATGGTGATAGGAAGCAGAATACAGAAGCTTAACTGCAGTCCCATGGTGAGATGTGCCACTATTCTAGTATATGGAAAATGTATAAATTGCTTTTGTTGAAGGTTATTTGGAGAGAATGTAATGAATGTTGGGAAAATTCTCCTGGGACATTTCAGCTCTAATGCTTAAATTCTTGTATAGGATGTCATCGTAGTGAGGTGTGCATGAGGCCTGTGTTAGGAGCTGCTGATCTATCAGTGTAAAAGCTGACAAAGGGTTGTGGTTAGAGAGGAATGTTAAATGTAAAGAAAGAAATCAGAAACTTGTGTTTTTGGAAGATCTCTGTGTGGGTGATAAGAATATTTTTAACACCCGGATGATTCTGTTTCAGTGAGTAGAGAGGGCAGCTGATAAAGGGCATAATTCAGCTAGGCATCAGATCCCCTTGAAGGGTGATTCTGGCAAATAGGTCCAGTCATTATCTTTTTGTGTTACAAAATGGGTGATAGTGCAGAGCTTGTATTCACATTGATTCCCATTGTGCAGGACAGACAAATGGAATATCTTTAAACTAGCAGTAAACACATGAGAAAATGAAGGTAGTCACCATATAATCTTTTACCAATATTACATATATAAAAATATAGAGAAAACACAGACATTACATTCTGATCTCCCACTTTTAGTGTTCACTGTGATCTTTTTGTCTTGTTTGGGTGTGGGGTTTTTTTTTTGTTTGTTTGTTTTCCTAATCTCTGCAAACAGCAAATTTGTCTTTTCACCTATGTAAGTAAAGTATGTGTAAGGAAATCAAATTACGGAGTAGAGGCTGCTTCTTAATGATATTAATACTTCAGTAATGCTATGAATTACTACTTTTCTAGGATTGGTGGTTCTTTGTGCAAAGCTTTTTCTTTAACTTTACATTTTGGACAATAGGTAGAATCATAAATCTAACTGACAACTTGTACAGTATCTCATTAGAGCAGCATCTGCAACCACGGGGTGTTACAGTTGCGTCTATTATGGCAGCAGACCCTGAACCACTTGGTACTCAGGGTGTTAAAACACAGATGAGAACACAAGAGACTGAATGCTCAGCAACAACAGGTTATGAACAAAATTTCTTTGTGTTTATGGTTCTCAGCTTTTTTGTATGCAGATTCAGTCCTATCTTAGATGTGCTTGTGAGTCTGAAATAATTTTGGATCAGAGAAACTTGAAGGAGGTTTCTGCTTCAGTGTGCTGTTAAGCAAGTTGAGAATGGAAAAGCAGAGTGATATTGTGAATACGGAAGGTGATGTGATTCATTGTACCCGGGTTTGTGTCCTGATGGAGGAGCTTGGTAGTGAGTTCACTTAATAACAGGTGCAAACTCTTTAGAGAGTGAATGAATACACTCAGTGTTCTCTATCTGCAGTATGGGCAGTGTCTGTGTTTTGTTGAAATGGAAAACAATGTGCTGCTTGAAATTTCAGATGCTACGGTATGTTAAGAAAACTGCAGAAACTCCTACTGACTTTTTCTTCCCCCCAGGTGATCACCAGCAATTAATGCCGGCGGGCTCTCTCCGTAAAAAGAAGCTGGCAAAAAGGCCTGGGTACATGAGGCCAGAAGCTCAGCGACAGATGGAGTTTCAGTCCGTGGGTGCCTGCACAGGGTTCAGCCCAGCAGAGCTCCAGCATGGCAGGCAGCACTGTGGGGGCTCTGAGAGCTGTGCTCTGCACGGGCAGTGCCAAAATAACCTGGAATTCCTGTGCTGTAGTGCAGTGAGTAGTGCTGTAGCTCCTGCTAATGGGGTAATGACATCGGCCGCTACTGGAAATACGCCAGGATGCCACAAAAATCTTTCGTGTTGCAATAGTCCACGGTCAAATAGCCCAGAGATAGGGGTTTGCCCTGCTGCCACAACAGGTGAAGGAGATGCTTCTGCTGTGTGCTGTACACAGCAGAAAAGCCGCAGCACTAAAGTGAGCAAGCCCCCAAACATGTATGCTTTGGATCAGACAGAAGTGAATAACAACTGTGAATATCAAAACAGGGATGGTATTTCTCATTCTGCTGGTGCACATGATAGCTTTAGGTCAAATTTCAGCTTCATACAGCTCTCCCTGAACTCGGCCTCTGGAGTAAATGATGTTGAAGGCAAATCTATTGAGGAAGCTGAGATCATTCTATGTCCCAAAACCACAGGAAATCCGCAGAAGCCGGAAGAGATGGCACAAACTCATGAGCACTTGGGAGATTTGTGTTGCTTCTCCAGGTCCAGTGAGGATTTGCCACATGAACGTGAGAGCCCAGTGAATGATAAATTACAAGACTGTGAGACTGTCTCTCTCTCGGATATAGATGCAACATTTTCGTATTCTACAGATTCCTCGGACGCAGCATCTGCTGGCTCTTCTGTCACCTCAGGCTATGAAAGCAGCTTTACTGTTAGTGACCATAACTGGGATACTTTGATGAAAAAATATGAAACAGTGCTACAGGATTGCTTGCTTGGCAACCGCAGTATGTTAAAGGTCAGTAATCTCACTTTGGTTTTGATTCCTCTTCTGCAAAGTGTTTTTTATTTATAGTGCCAAAATCAAAGTTTTTGTAGGAGTTCAGATACTACTGGCTTTTGTGGCCTTTGTTCAGAGTTTTACAGTAGTGCTCTGCGTGACAAAAATGAGATAACAGGTTTTGTTTGGTTCTTTAAAAATAGGTGATATTGTTGCAGTACCCTATTCTATGTTCTACTAAAACTTTAATCCTCTCATTTCTAACATCACACATCAGTTTCCGACTTCAATAAGTACCATTTCTTTTCACAGGTGGCTGTTTTGTCTGCAGTTGGGAGTATATGTAGTATGAAATTAGGGAGTGGTAAGAACTCTTTTCTTGAAGTATCATGATTTAACAACACTAAACTTTTTAATTGGAAATATTTAAGTTGAGCTGAAGATTTTTAGGAATTAGGCAACTTTGTGAAATTAGTGTGTAATCTAATAGGTGCTCTCCCCACATGAAGAAAAATGGGGGTCAAGTCCCTCTCTGTCTCCAGGTGGGAACTGAACGTTTTTGCTTTTCCCCTTCCGCTCCAGAGGAGTAGTGGGCTGGTGAGACAGGAGTCTTTTTGCATATATGTATATACTCAGATTTATAGCTACAACGTATGCAGGCAGTGTCATTCACCGTGTTCTTTATAGGAGAGGGGTGGGGAAACTTTAAGAAGGATCAGCTGTGTTATATTTTTATGATGGTAGGGTGGGCATTGGAGGAAAACCATTCTGAGCTTACCTGATCAAAGGAGCCAAGTATTGGCTTTATTGTGCACACAGGAAACAGTAATCTGGAAATTAATATGGACATGATGGATTTCACTAATTTGTTCAAGGTGCACTGAGTGGGCAGTGGGGGTTTTGTTGGAGTTTTTTTTGTCGAGTTTTTTGGTTAGTTGGTTTCTAATTTTATTTTAGTTGTCTCACTTGTGCCTGAGTTTCTTGGTCACTTTTCAGAAACTCAGATCTTTGTAACTTTTCAGCTCAGACACATACCTGCTGAGATGCACTGTATTGTCTTTAGGCCTAATGAAACAGCCTGCTCTGGGGAGACTTTGCGCAAACCTGCTGTCTGGGTAAGACAGAAGGCTGAGAAACATGTGTTCTTTCTTTGCTTACCATGACATCTGACCTGGGCTTATGATGCTCTCTAATACTTTCTTTTCATATGTAACGTGTGTAGAACTAGGTTCTCATATTTACAGATTTCACACACACTGACGTGGAGCAGTTTCTTTGGTTTAACGCCTGGAATTGCAACGTGCCCATAGTCTGGAATGGTTTGGGAAACTAATTCACCTCAAATTTGGGAATAGATAATGCAGTCAAAATAGGAAATTATTTTTCTTTTTTTTTCAGTATTGCTTATTTGCTAGGCACAAAAGAAACGTTGCTATCTTTAATTTCTGCATTCATTAATTCATTGAATAGAGAATCGAGGATTTGTGCCCTCAGATGTCTTTGCCCTTGGTTAGCCAGTTTTGTATGTTTAATTTGAAGCACCTTCCTATTGTAACGATAATGAGTAAGTCTCAAAGTTTTCAGACAGGAACAAAGGCAACGCTAGTCGAGAAAAGGAGACAATACCGAAGTTGTTAAAATAATGCTTTGTCTGTTCTTAAAAAGTGATCTTCATCTGGTACATGTATAGGACATTCCACGCTGAAGCAGAAGCAGGTCTTTGATTAGTTGAGCTCCAAATGTCTCCCCAGCCTGCAAATGGAAAGCACTTTACAGTGGCAGCATCAGTCAGTTTGCCGTGGGCATGCCTGGGCTGCGGCACCCAAGCAGCCTTTAAATGACCTGCCACTGTGGCGCATGATGGAATAAACACTGCCAGCAGCAGCAGAGCTGCAGTCTCGGTATAGATGGTTGTTATACATCATGTATATGAAAAAAGTGTCACTTGAATCATTCCTACTGCAGGCTGCTTTAAAACTCTATGAAAAGTCAGGAATAAAACACAGAAAATAATTTATAATGAGGATTCAGAGCTCTTCCCTTCAGTATCATTCGCATTCCTCACCAGCCGCAGAGGAAAAAGATTGGAGTTTCAGGAAGTGAAAACCAAAATAAAGTAAAGCATAGAGGAAATGGGAATGTATGCAGTATTTTTTGTTTTTCTTCTAGAGCATCCTACAGCCTTTTATTAATAAAATATTTTTGGATATTTTTCTGGCTTTACTTTTATGGTTTTCTTTCTAGTCCGCTTTCATGTGCTGTACTTAGAGGGATATCCTGAATTTAAAGGTTTATGTGTTGATGGTCTCATTTGTGTGTTGATATGTAGTCTTGATAACTGAGTGCTTCTCTCGAGTTGTTGACTGGCTGTACCTATATTTCTCTATGAAATTTGGAGTTTAAATATGGGGATTGAATATGAAAGAGCTTCAGGGAGAAGGGAAATATTTTGTAAGTGCAGGATATTTAAAGCATGGATTCTAATGCTCTCCCAAGCACTTTCAGGCTTTGGACTTCGAGAGTATATGCTGCTTCTTTCTCCAGGCTCACCTTTTTCAGTACTGATAGTGGCTCGTTTGGTACAGGTTGTGCATTAATTTAATAAGAAACACATTCCAGTCTTGTAACTGCAGCCGTGTTAGGCTGTGTCTGTCATGGCAATGAGGAGAGGATTAAACTTACCTTCTAACCAATTTCTTTTAACAGCAAAAACTTGTAAAGGCCTTACAAATTTTTAGTAAATTTAAAACTTTGGTCCAGATTCCTGATGTTAATGAAGAGAAGCATTAACATTATTATGGTAAGTTTCCTTTGGAGTGTGAGAGAGCACTCTGTATGTGGTTTAGGTATTCTTGGTGTTCTGTTTTTTTCCCTTATCTAGCATTTGCATTGCAAAAATGCAAATATCAGCATTATGTAGATAAGTCTAAATTGTATTTTAATGAAACTTTTTTGGCTGCATGTGAACACTCTTTTCCGACCCATAACATGAGTATACCTGTTCTGAAATATTCATACTGCATTTCTATCTACAGAATAGAATGTGGTTTGCATCTGGAAATTTTATTTGTTCTATGCAAAACTCAGGTAAAAAATTGTCAGAATGAGCTTGGGAACACACTGAGTACAATGTGATCAGAAGTAGATGTTGTGCTGACAGAATCCTTTAATATTTGTACTTTCATTTATTCAAAGGGTGAAAAATATCCTGTGATCACACGATCTCCTTTGCTTTTCAAGAAATACCATTTGTTATTTTCTGTATGTGTTTGGACTAAAGCCATGCTTGGCTCAAGTAGCTGCAGTTCAGCTGACTTCCAAATAGGTCTGTCTACTTAACAGATACTGGGCTTAACTATCAAAATTTGGCCATTGTAGTGATGTAGTAATCCATTAAATTTGTATTACGTAGAAGTTAGTAGTCTATGTATTTTTAAATGCAGCTTCTTCATGATTAACTTTTTTTTCTTTGCGTAGTTAAAATCCTTGATCTTACGACTTCAGAGGCTTCAGGAAAAAGCAATAGAGGAAGATGACTATGATAGAGGTGAGAATTGCTCCTTCCTACTCCCCACTGGATCCTGCTGCCTTTTTTTTTCTTTCCTTCTTCCTCTATTAGTTTTATTTTATATTTCCTACATAGCAGTGAGTAGATGTGGAAAACTAGTTCAATGAACTGTATTGTTTATTCTGTTGTATGGCAGGAAACAAATTAAAGTAGGTCAGCAGCAGGTAGCAACAGTTTTTATTTTCTTGGGCCGCATCACCATGTGGGAAGGTTGAAATCCAAATACCTAACATCTGGATCAGCTGTTTTGAAGCAGGATGACTTAAAAAAAATGCAGAAATGAGTGGAAGCTTCAGAAGGAGAAAGGATAGGCACTGGCTACTGACAGTGAGATTTGCTGCTTGCCACATTTAGTCATGACACTACAACAGGGCTCGTAGAAATAAGGTCAGTAGCTATTACAGAAGTGAATGATACTGTCCTGTGGGATTAAGTTGAAGTCCACTGAGTTCAATCAAAATCAGCTAGAGAATATGGTGGTGATACAGCTGCTGGCAAATACCTATCTCTGAATAATGCTTTTTCTTTCAAATGCCTTGGCACCTCTGATAAGCTTTGTGTGTGTACACATTAATAATTAGGGCATCTATTAACACACATTGCGTTTCTTATTGTTTCCTGTTACGGTAGTCTGTGTTCAGGTACTCATATTTTGATAATCTTGAGGTTCTAAGTTAAATTCTTCTTGCTTGATCTACATTTAGTTGGAAGAGCCTGCAAACGTTTCACTAAAATCTGCATGGTTACTTCAGGGAATAAGGGCAGAAAAAGACAGCTCCTTTCCTGCCACTTTTATGTTCTTGGCTTTTAGGAATTGGGCAGTGGTCAGACTCGTGGTTTGCCTCTCAAAATTAATGTGTGATGCTTTGCAGTTGTCCCATGACTTTGTTTTCCTGCCCCCGAAGCTGTCCCCAAGATGATGAAAATGTGTGTCTGGGGTGTTGGTGTGTAGCGCTTTTGCAAGAGTGATTCTGTTGGCCTCTTAAAGGCCTGCCTCTCTATAGGAGAAGAGTCTGCTACTGCCACAAGTCGTTCTTTTAGTGAGGCATCTCCTAAAGGGGAAAACCTTTAGGTATGTTGAAATCTGAGGATGTAGTAGATACTTATGGGTTTAATCTCTGTCAAATAGACATTATTGATGTGTGTGCTTTACATGTGTAGCACTCATAACTCTTCCTTTTCAAGTGCCTGTGGGTTGAGCTCACAGTTGGAGACTTCCCAACAGCTGTACACTCTGTGTGCATGGTTACCACAGATTCCAGCTGGGATTCTCTAGGCAGTCAGCCAGTCTGGCAGTACTATTTCAGTGTATCAGGTGTGACATCTTCATGTGATGCCATATAGTCGTTGACCCCAAGGAAAAATGATGACTTGTGTTGAATGTCACACAGAACGCTCTCGTGTAGTTTTCCTGGGCACTAGTCTCGTATCCTTAAAACAGGACCAGTCATCTGTTGACCATCACTTCATCCTTTACCCTTTTCAGTTCCACCCTAGTTATCAAGCAGGGTTAGCACAGAGGGTGGTTTGCAGAATCTTGCATTAATTCCCCTTGGAAAAGTGGTCTGGCTGACATGCCAGAAATATCACCAGGTGTTGTGGGCACAGAGAGAAGAAGTGGTGAGGAGAATCCACAGGTGGGATTGCTGTTTTCTGTGCTAAGTCTAACATAAACAGACAGAAAGCATTTGTCCTGGTATAGGACTAGATGCTGAGGTGCTTGAGCAACTTTGACTTGGGTCCTTCCATCCCTTTGAAAACTAGAAGTCCATCTTGACACTGTTGCTCTCAGAAAATGACATGCTTCATGCCTGCATGCAACCAGGCATCCTTAATTTTATCAATTCCTAGCTTTTGAGTCCTTGACCTGCTTTCTGTCATACTGGCTTTTGTTCCACTTCTGGTACAACTATCAACTGGGGATTTTTTTAATGACTGCTTTTCATAATTTTCATGGTAGCTGAACTGGCTTCCTCAGTTTTCCTTTTGTGAAACACAGGTAGTGTATCTTCAAGGTAAGACTTGCATGGAGAAGGTGCAGTGCTGCAAAGAGAATCAGAGCTGTGACCTTCCTTCCTCATCTTGCAGTGGCAAAGCTTTCCACCTTTGCTTTTAGAGCTGTGTTGCTGCTCCTGGTGGAGAACAAAGTCTTCCCTGGCATGAAGTTTGAAAGCTTGTTTAAGAGCTTACAGATGGGCCCAGTACCAATTTCTGTTCAAGTGAAATCTGTAATTAGCCTTCTTTGAAGGGATCTTATTGCCAAATATTGCTAGCAGGGAATGGAATTGCTACATGTGCGGAGCCATGATGTGGGGCATAAATGGGGCTCCCATATTATCAGGGAGCAGGAGAAATGGACATGGTGCATGGGGAGGGCTGAGGACATTTTAACCATAATGCTAGAAAGAAAATTACTGATCCTGTAATTTGGGGAATGACTGAGAATAGAGTGAGTCCTCTGTTAAGAGCAGAACCGTTTTGAACCAGAGATGATGGTAGTGCTCTGTGTGGTGACAACACAGGTCTTGCTCATTTGGAAGCGCTGCAGGGGAAAGGATAGATGTAGTGTCATGAGAATAGCTGTGAAATGCCCTGGACATGGAAGAGGTGAGTAGACAGGAAGGAGAGCAGGCAGAGGAGGGGTATGTGTGGCTAGACTCCCAAGGGGAAAATTAAATTTCCAATAAATGCATTATCATGTGCAACTACTGCTTTGTTGGTAGAGTCTCCTCTCCAGCTTCGACCACAGTCAAGAAACTCAAGAGATTTTCTGACTCCTGCTCTTTAAGAGTCATCTAGTCTTGCAGGGAAGGCTTCTTGGTGGGAGGGAGATGTGTTAGCCCTTAAAACTCCTCGAAGTGCTCAGAACTGGTTTCTGCTGTCTGACACTGCAAACTTCGCACCTTAAGGAAAGGCAAGCCTCACAGGTTTGACACTGTTGCTTTCCTGCTCTACAGAGCTTTTTGAAAGCTCCTGTAGTTTATGGTAATCATTGAAACTGAATTATAAGTAAAGTGGTGTCCCTACAGAGCGGGAAAAGGGATGCACTGTGTTTTCAGTTGTGGCAGCAAGACTAGGAAATGACACAGAAGTAAAGGCAAGCTTTTCCCTCTGCAAAGCCATGGACAAATACACGTTGTTGCAAACAGCTCGGGATTAAGGATATATTTGTTTTTCCCCCTTGCAGAAACACAGGACAAATGCATGATGTTTGAGCTGTTAAGAGAGCATGATGTCTGCCAGGTTAATGTTAATGAATTAGTATTTATTTCCTGAATGAGGGATGATTTTTCTGAGGACAGCCACAACCCTTCATTGTTGTTTAAGAGACAAGGGAATACCCATTTAAGTCTTCAGCTTGTTTCTTCCCAGTTTCTCCTTTCTTTAGGTGAATCTATTTGCTTTGTCTTCTTCCTCCCCTTGAGCTGGAGAGGTGCACAGCAGAAAGGACTCTTGCCATTTGCTTACCTGTGCTGTGCCTTCTGAAAGACCTGCCTTGGCATGGTTAGGGTGTTGGTGTAGAGGAGCTTCAGTCAGTCTTTCAGATAACTACATTTTTCCCTATACCTTCTGGCAGTGCCAGGTGTGTGGGGTGGGGGATGTGTTTATTCCAAGAGCGTTGGAGGCTGCCCAGGGTAGAGGCCACCCCCGTGTCCTACATTGGTGCTCGTTTGCTAGAGGTCACGGTGCTGTGAAACCTGCAGGGTGTTTTCATGCTGTAGTTGTCAAGGGTTGTTTCAAATGCAGATGTTCCTCGGCTGTGAAATGCATATTCATTGAGAAAATTATCCTCAGTCCTGGTATGATTTTAAAGAGGATGAGGATGTTATGTTTTTTATTGCTCTTGCTGTTTTTAGGTGCTGAAATATCAAGAATTAAGTGATTTTTTTTCCCTGTATTTCCTTGTGATCTCCTCTTGATGGCCACATTACTGTATATTTTCGAAGCAGGTACCGTACCAGGGGAATATAAGCATTTTGCCTTGCATAGCATATAGGAAAAATCGGTCTGTTCTCCAAGGATCACTTGGAGTGTTGTCATGGCTCATTATTCATGATGGAGCTTGACAGCTCCAAGGTTAAACACACTGCTGAATACAGGAGGGAAAAAAAAAGGACTGTGTATTTTATGTCTGTGGGAGTTGTGCTTGCAGTGGGAGCAAGTGTATTTTGCTCAGTACAAATCTATTGCCCAAACATTTGAGAACCTTTTTCCTGTTCTTTGCTGCTTGAGCTCCTCAACCTTGCCTGGTGCAAGAGGCAAGTGGATTGGTAACTGTCAGGACCAAGTCTTGCTGCTGAACTCCGCTGCTGGCTCACACATCATCCTGTTACTCAGAAAAAAGTTTCTGCAGAACTACTGATTCTTTTAAATTATTGTAATTATTTTTTAGAGAAAATTTTTCTTTGCAGATGCATTGCTTGCAGCTGGCAGGGAATGCTAATTCCCCCATGCAATTCAGAGTTAGGGTTCTTCAGTGAAGGTCATTGAGCAGATCAGAGCAACTCCTTGTCAGTCCAGCATGACAGGAGGAACACAGAAACGTTTATGCCTGTGGTGGTGAAATTTATCCTATCTCAGCAATAAAGATTCATGCTGTAGACACATTAAATGTTGTGTAAGCCTTCAGTTTTTTTAGGTGAGTTCTCAAAGGATGAGCTGTGGGAATTGGTGAACTGCCATGGACTTGTGCACTGTGCGCTCTGCAGAAAAATAGTGTTTGCAGTTTTCTTTATTTTTTGCTCTTTGCTTGTGCTCTTTAAGACCTCTTAGTACCAATCATCCTTTCCATGTCTCAGGATCTGCAGGGCATCAAGGACAGAACCCTATGGTGTGCAGGAGTTTGAGTCTCATTTTGCACATTTTCCCTTAATCACAAGAATAGGAAGGTAAAGGAAAGATTTAATAGCTGTTAGTCTCCTGTAGGTTTACACTATAAGAGGTGCTGTTGCTCACTTGAACCAGCTATTTGTTTTAAGGCAACTGCAGAGAGAGTAAATGAGGGAGAATCATGTTAGGTAATGCTTGGGTTGAAAACGTTAAGTGGCACTCAGAGGAAGGCCTTTGCCACTTCTTAATAGTGGTACTTGCAAATGCTGAATTTTGCAAAAACTCTGAACACCTGGCCAGATGTGTAGCTGTTTGATCTTTACAAGTTTCTTTTTGCAGTTTAAACTGGAACAGTAGTTTTCCCGGTTTGAAGTACTATTTCTAGTCATGGCTCTTAAACATTTGAACTAATTTGATATTCAAGCAGGTGGGTGGTGTGTTGTTCTTTTTGTTGTCTTTTTTGTTTGTTTGTTTAATTTCTTTTTTTTTGGAAGAGCTGTTTGTAGATGAGGGTTGGATAGAATCCCTGCTTTACTGTGCTTCTATTATTTTGAACTAAAATGCTTGCTTGACAGATGGCTGCTATAACAGGACACAGAAACGAAGGCAACTTGGCTTCCTTCTGAGGAAGGACAGGGAATTTGAGAGAAGCTATATCTGGAAATAACTCTCGAAGAACATGTTACTTTGGATTGGACTTGTTTCAGTGTGGCGTGTACCTTTGGAAGTTGAATCTTAAACCTAGCTGCATATTTAGTGAAGCTCTCTAGCTGAGGCTGCTGGCTAAATAAGTAGTGGTGAGTGCTGGAGGAGCAGAGCTGTCGTGGCACAGGACACTTACTGCAAGCTTGTAACTTGCAGTTGCAGCCCACTGACTTGTCAATGGGCTTGGGGTGGATGGAACAAATAGGGCTTTCTGTTATGCCACACGGTCAGAGCCTTGTCTCACCACAAGCTTGTAGAAGCTTCCTGAAGTCTGTGGATAAGTCTTCTGGGTTTCAGTTTTCATTTTTATAACCTTCCTGTAAAGCTGTTAATAGGATAGGGCCAGAAAAAGGGCCTGTAAAAATTCTCAAACCCAAATCCTTGTGGCATGGATCTTGTTTATCTTGTCTTACTCTGATGAATTCAAATAACCTCCCCAAAAGAGTTTGGATGGGTAAGGATAGTAAGTGCATATCTGAAGTATAAATTAGACTTAATTTACCTTGCAACAAAACAGGGGCAGCACAAGCCTTGCACTTCTACCTTCTTGTCCGTGCTTCTCTAAGATAGCAGACTGAAATGAAAATATAGAAGTCTTTTTGCACATATCCGTCTTCTGTTTGGTGCTGGTTGAAACTGTGGACCAAAATGCTGTTGTTCAAATGCTTCATCTTGGCTTCTGTCCACAAGCAGCAGTAACAACATCACTGTTTATTTTTATGCAAGCTGTGTTAGGCCTACGCAGTTGCTGTTGTGTTGGGTTTGTTTTTTTTAATTGCAAAACTAAGCAGGGGTCACAATTTAAAAGTATGAATTTCCTTATCTCACTGTCAGGTAGACAACTGGAAAAACTTCTTTTCATACTAAAATAGCAGTGACCAATGCTGATGAGAGAGAGGTCTGGTATGCATTTCTGGGTACTTTCACTTCTTGTTTTTACTCATTACATATGAAACACATGCATCTTCAGCAGGTTCTTGAAATGCTTTTGATGTGAATCTTTATTTTAGACCAGTTTTTCTGTTTCACATCAATGAGGGTCTTTGAGGTAGAACTGGATCTCGCTGTTGGTTTGGTTATACCCCCACATTGAAAATGCCGTCATGTTTCTGTATCTTGAATTCCTTAGCCAATACTGGAGTAGAAACTGCTGTAGTCATGCAATATCTTGCTTAAACTGTGCAGCCTAAGTATTTTTAGGAAGTGGTAGTATTTTATGGGATTCTGCTATGCTCTTGTATTTTAATCTTGGCCAGAGTGAAGAGGTTCAGCTACATCTTGTGTTTCTGGAAGCTGCCTGACAAAAGGAAAATTGCTGAAGTTTTGGCATACAGAGTGCTTGGAAGCTTTCTCTGCTCCTGGCCATCTGCTGTCTAAAACTGACACTGCCGGCCACCCTCCGAGGGTAGTCGGGCTCCGTTTCTCAGTCCATGATGCAGCCAAGCTGTTCCCAGACAGCCTGGCTAGTCTTTTACAAACAAACAATCAATGACAAAAATACGAACAAAATAAGCAATTATGGGTAATTTAAGATCTTACTTGCTGAATTGCTGTTTAAAGCACTGCATTCTGATGGGTGTAACTTGGGAGAAGTGTTGATGTGCTATCTGGACGGTACCCACTGAGTGAGTGACATGGCTCTCCTGATACCCAGCCAGCCCATCTGCTTCCTTTGCACTTGAAAACAAATTTTATATTCTGGACAGACTTACCTTTCCCTAGCTCTTTAGAAATATTAGCTCCAGATAAGAAATTCGTGTTCCATTTGCAATATGACCACTGGAGACAGCATGACTATTAAATTGACCAACAACTAGAAATTGATTTTGCTGCTGTTGTCTTACACTTAGGATATAAAAACTTTAAGGGAAGGGGGACACCTGCTCTTTTCAATTATTATCTGCTTAATAAATGAATGGACATGGGCAGAAACTTCTAGGTGTCATGATAATGCAATTTCTGTGTGAATTTGGATTAAAAAGATGCTGAATGAACGTGACTACCATTTGAAAGCAAACATGAAAATCTTCCAGTGTGAGTCCTCTGTAGGGAAATGATAATTCTCCTTGCTGATTGTTGGATGGTGTCTGGTCAAATTCCTTAGCAGAATCTTTTTATTGGAGACCTCTGCAGCCCTTCCATTGCTTTCCAAACTCCTCTGCAAAGTGGGATTGCCTCAAGTCAATTAACTTCGGCTTTCTCTTCAGATTTCCCTCTTCTCCTCCATGTCCGCCTGTCCAGGCTGAACTGTCCATGCTGGGATGTGTTCATAGTTCTCCAGGTGTGTCTGCTCTCCAATGCTTCACTGCCCTGCCTTTGGCATGTGCAAGCTTCTCTGTGTTCCTTTCTTATCATTAGCCTGTGGAAGGTAAAAGTAGCAAATATGGTGTTTCATGGATATCTTTATTGCTCTTAGGACAGCGATAGGGTTGTGGCAGTAAGCATTAATAAAAATAGCCAAATGGGGAAATTTCAAATTCCTACCATTCTTAAACAATAGCAAGTGTTGGACAAAGAGTCAGTGAGTCTATAGGAAATGCTGACACTGGGAGCATCCATACTGATGTCAGGTAATGTGAGCTTTAAACTTGCCTACCAGTTTAAGGCTGGTCAAGATTCCTGGTGAGTTTTGATTTGAAGTGTGGAAATTAATTGGGACATCTTTGTGCTCACCGAGATTTTTTTAAAGTGTGGAAAAGTAGATGAAATTAATAAGTTGAATTGGTTTGGTATATGGCAAAGCTGGAAAAAAAGCAAGGTGATGTGAATTGGAGGTGTAATTTCAGCATGATGTTGGAACCAAATACAAATCAAGATGTGCAGCCCTTTTTGCTTAGATCACGACAGAATGTACTGTTGATCTGATTTATTTGTGGGTGTTCATTCATGTGTGCCTCTGGCAGTGCCAAGTGCCCCTGTATGCCCCCTGCTAATAACTCCCTGGAGAAATAACATCTTGGAGAAAAAGCTTTGACCCTGGGGTTGGTAGAAGCTCTCCAGAGGTCATCCAGCTTCTTGAGAAACTCAGTCAGGGGAAGGAAAGAACAAAACCCATTTGGGTTTACATGTGCTGTGGCACCATACAGAGAATCTGTTGCCTTGCACCAGTGTCAGGGAACGTGTTATGTATTGAAGCATTTGGGATAATGGTGTCAAGAATAAGACCTGCTTATAAATGAGTGGGTTTTTATCTGATTTTTTTTTTTTCATGATGTGCTGTACCTAAAATATTTCTATGCTGTCCTAATATCCAACCCTAAATTTGGAATAGGATGTTCTAAGATCAGGAATTGCAGTGTCTAAATTTCAGACATTTCAGTTTCTGCCTCTTGCCTGAAGAAACTTTCGGGGGTATGGTGCAAAGAGGTACTAACTGATGTGTTCTGAAAAACTGGCGTACTTGAGTTACACTGAGTGAGAACACACAGGAGACATCTTGAACTTGACAGGAGTAACAATAAAACTTGAATACTTAAGAAGCACTCTTGAACAAATGTATTTTGTAAGATTTTTGTCCAACTCTAGGATCTCAGTTGTGCAAAACATATGGGAAATTTTTCTTTGTTTTCTTAGTGTGGTGAGGCAAATGAGATTAGTGTTTAACTATAGATACAGGTGTTGACCTTCTGGAGTTAAATACACTCATTCTCAGTGTGGGAATTAGCAGGGCCATGACTTCCAGACAGAGTTTGTCACACAGAAACTGTGGAGTTTAGGAGTCTGACCATAGTCAGATAAGCTTTTATACACACTAGTGTGGAAGAGTTTGCATGCCTGAAAGTTTGTCTTACTGTTCTAACTTAACTAGTTGCCCTGGCTGACTAGTTAGCAGGACAAGCCTTGTGCTACCTGTTTTGTTTTGATAAGTGCATGCTGTGATAAGTGCATTATAGGCAATAGTGTGGTGCTGTGATGTGTGTGAGGGGAAAAGATCTAGCTTTGCTTTATGAAATAGTAGACTCCATGCTTGCCTTTGAAACTTCACAGTGAGAATGACATTTGCCTCTCTAAAAGCTTTGTAGTAGTTGGTATTTGATAATATCAAGTGAGTTACCAGTTTTACTTGCTTCATTAAATCTGAAAAACCAAGAGAACATATAGATAACTAAAATCACTATCTAGGAAGGGTTTCTTTTCATGAAAAAGAAATACTAGAAAATTGGCAAGTCAAAAGCAAGTAGTTTGGAATTTCCTATTACGCGTACCAATAGCAGTAAAACAAATGTTGCTGGAATAGAAAATATTTCTAGAGACTTCTGGAGGAACTTTTGTTAGCAAAGTTCTTCTGAAAGCACAAGTGGAAAAGCTGGTGTCACTAAATGGTGTGAACTTTTTTTTTTTTTTTAAATATTTAGTTTTCCTTATAGAGGTGAAGATCAGCCATGCAGTCACACCACTGATCTGTCACTTCTAGAGTTGTGCATAATTTGAAATTAATTATGACATAGAAAAGGGCATATGAATAGGGTTGTGAATATCAGCCCGATTCTGGAGCTCAATTCTACTTTACCTTTTTTTGAAGTAAATTATTTTTAGTCGTAAGAGATTTATAGTTTTAAAGTGAAATGTATGTTTATACCCCCCCCCTTCCCCCAGGCAATACAACCTGTAAGTTAATTTTTCTTGTGTTATCAAATGAGTATGAAATGCTCTCATGTATTTTTCATTTTTGGTAAATAAAGCACGTGATGTAATGGGATGACTTTTGGCTGCAGATCTGCACTGGGCTGAAGCTCTTTTCAGGCTGAATCCTGAGTGACAGCAAGAACTTTTTCAGTGGGAACCATTTAAAATTAAATGTCTCTCTTAATTACAAGCACATAGGAATGCAGAGAGAAAAGATTGCTGCTGTACCCCATAACACAGTGCAAATCCTTGTAGTAGGGTTATTGCTGAAAAGTCCTGATCTATCAAATACCACTCAAGGGGAACTGATTTCTCAATCCTTAATCTGAGCAAGAGTCAAACTGGTGAACTGTAAGCAGAAAGCTCAATAGCCCATTAGTAGTTCTGCTGAGGTCTTGTGTTTACAGGTTTGAGAAAGCAGCCCTGGTGACTTAAGGAAGCTTCACTGATTCTGACCTCCTTCAAATGTGTAGAAGCAGTATCTGCTGCACTGTATTCACAGGCCAAATGCCATGCTTTGTTGCCCATGTTCATAGAGAATCTGCTGTCCTGGCCTTTCCAAGAACAAACAAAAGGAATAAAACAGAAAGCTCAGCTCTTGTAAGTGCACAGCAGTAATTAAAATCAAACTCAAATTCATATTGAAGTGCAGGAGTGTTGGTTGGAAATATTTTAATTATGACCTTTATGTGGTAGAGAGAACTCTTTTGAGCAAGAGCTCAAATAGTTCCATTCACAGACAGGCTTCAACAGCTGGTTATTCTAGTGCTGTCTAATAATAATGAAAATAGTGAGGAGTTCTTAACAAAGAGGTTCTGGTCAGGCTCTGTCACTTGCCTTGCAGAACCTAGGGTAAGAAGACTCAAAATGTATGTGTAAAAAAGAAAAAATAATCATTATGTTGTGTAAAATGACAAGATCTTCCAGGGGAAGAAATGCTGAAGATGCTGAGGAGAATAAAACCAAGAAGTGTTTGGGGAGGAAAAGAAAGTCTAAAGTAGAATTACTTCAGAATTAGAATTCAGTTCTGTTTCAGAGCACTGTGCCTGCAGAAGCACTGCTACTAGAATGGTTTTCTGATATAATTATTCTGCCATCACAAATCTGTTCATGTCTGCCTGTAGAGAAGTCTGAGTTTGGTGCAGTTTTATATTTCCTGTCTCAGGTGCTTGTTTCCCCACTTGTAACTCCCAGGACTTATTATGAGGAATACATAGGATGCTGTTATTTCATTTAAATGGCTCTTGCTTTTTTTTTTTTGAACATTTTTGGAAACAATCGTGAAGTTCCAAGTAAGAAGGAGGAGAAATCTGGCAGAGAAACAAATAATCTTTGCTCCCCATGTCATACACTGTTGCTGCTTTGCTTGTTGAGTGAACCTGCCTGACTGCATACAAGAGGTGTTTCTCTCTGCCCTGCTCCTGCTTTCTGTAGGTGTTGTACTGACTGACCCGCTCAGGCTGAAAATATAGGGACAGCCTTATGTGCTAAAATTATTCCATTGTTGTTGCTTCTCTCAGGGGAAGAAAAAAGACAAGAAATCCTTTCCTTTTCAATCAAGCAAGGAGAAGGCAAGGCTGCCTGTCTGTGTGTGAATGGCTAATGCCTCACCAGTGCAAACAGATGGGAGTTACTTGGGAACAGTGTGGGCAGCAAAGCAGCTGAGCTGTATTTGACTTACTTTCTTTACTTGTGACACACTTGTTTGTTGAATGTAGGAAAAAAATATATTCATTATGTCAAAAAATGTGAAATGAAGCTTTTTTGGCTTGTAAAGTGTCCTGAAAAATGCTGCTTTTGCTCAGATGAGAAAAAAACAATGAATTCAGTTGCTATTCAAACCAGAGCTCAGTTCTGTGATGAGTGCAGGAAGTGTAGGTCGTGTGAGAGGTGGAATCCTTCAGGGGGATAATGTAGCTGGCCTGGTTCTGCTGGAGAAGTGTCTGCTGGGCTGTAGCTTGAAGGAAGCAAACTTGAACTTTGACTTTAACAGGCCTTGCTGAGAGGTTTCTTGTACCTCCATGTGTGCTCCTGTAGGGACTGTGCTATTGGTGATGTTCGCCACCTTTCCTGGCCTCCCTTGGGTGCAAGCAGCAGCATCGTTTCTCCTGTCTCTCTGAAGTCAAGGGCCAAGTTTGCCTTGCATGCTGTGCCTGCTTTTAATTTGTCTAGAAGCCCTTTTTTTCCCCAGCTTGAATTTTATAATGTATAATTCCTTAATAGAAACCTCCTTATGAGGCCTCTAATTGTTCAGGGCGAATGCTGGTAAGAGCAACTAATAGTGAACTGAATGTTTGCTTACAAAATCAATTTTGATTTCTGAAGTTGGGAAAATCAGTTCTTCAGGGAATCGTGCGCTTCTTGATTCTAAACACTCCTGGCTCTCCCTTTCCTAAGAGGCAACCTTTCCTCTATTTCCATTGGAAAAGTGAACTTCTGTGCTCCCAGTTCCTGGCTCTGGAGTCCAGTGTGCTGCCTGGCCTTCTCTAGGCTTCCCCAAGTCCGTTCTTCCTGTAACAGAAGTGGGCAGCTCAGTGGCTTGTGTGCCTTCCCCACTGCTGGAGCAGGATCCTAGAAGCTGTTGTGTTCCTAGCCAAGAGCAATGAGGGGTTTTTGAATTTCTTTCATGTGAGGCAGATGCCTTTAGGGTTCACATTTCTCTGTCTGTAGGAAGATCTGAAGAGCTGTTTGGATGGCTGGTTGTTCAGGTATGTGTAGTTGATGCCTATTAGAGCTAAAGAGTGTCTTCTTTCTCGTGCTTTTTTTATACAATCCTAATTTCTTTTCCCCTATCCATTACAAAATTACACTTCGTATCTGCTCAGAATTACCTAAGTCCATTTTTAATATCCAAGATTTATCTGTCTTGTAATGCAACAGCACACATTGTTCCTTATATCTCCAATGCCTACCTAAAAGAAATATTGCTGAAAGTTACCTGGGGTGCAGAACTTTTTAAGAACCCTTGAGAAAGCAAAGAAAGCATTTTTACAGCCCTGTTAGGTGACCAGAAAGGCTCCCTTTAGCAAAGTAGACTGGATAACCTTTGGAAGAATCAAGAAAACAGTGTGAAATACCAGATTTTTTCTTCTCAGTTCTCATCTGCAGGCCAATTGACTCTTGACAGTTGGAGGTCTTTTTTGAAGTGATGTGTAGCATGCAAACCTATCATCTTGTCTTCCAAGCAAGTAGACAAATGATACTGAGGTCAGTTAAAAGTCACAAAAAATACCAATCATCCCTTCTATGCAAAGGGGTTTAAAGTAACAGCCCAAACCAACTTGCAATAGAGAGATAGAGAGACTTCCTTGATGTTAATATTCTGCTCAGCCAAGATTAACTGCTGCAGACTTCTTTTGAAGGTTAGGATGAAGCTGGTGCTATGCTTATTTCCTATCAAAGAATGTTCTTGGGAGCTCAGGGTAAGGTCAAAAAGTTGAATGAATATTTCATTACTGCCAACTCTCATGAAGTTCATGGCTGTCCTGCTTTACAACTTTTTCCCACTTTACTCAGGACTTGTCAGCCCACACCTGGAGTACTGAGTTCAGTTTTGGTCCCTGGTACACAAAAAAAGATGTGGACAGGCTGGAGAGGGTCCAGAGAAGGACCATAAAGATGACCAGAGGACTGGAAGCCTTCAATGTGAGGAAAGGCTGAGAGAACTGGGTTTGTTCAGCCTTTAGAAAAAAAGGCTTAGGGGAAGACCTTGTCACCATGTTCCCATATTTAAAAGGTGGCTACAAAGAAGATGGACAGTCCCTTTTTGCGAGGAATCCCATGAAAAGACAAGGAGTAATGGGTGCTAATTACTCCTAGAGAGTAACAGTGCCAGTTGGATGCAAGGAAAAATTTTCACAATGAGACCAATCAGTCATTGGAATAACCTCTTTAGGGAAGTGGTGCATTTCCCAGTGTTGGATACCTTTAAGGTTCAGCTGGGCAAGGTCCTGGGCTGTCTTGTCTAGACTGTGCATCTCTAAGAGAGGTTGGATCAGGTGATCGTTGAGGTACCTTCCAACCTGGTGTTCCATTCTGCTTTCTTCTATTGGTGAGGAGCCTAATTTGTCCTCAAACAACTGTTTGAGAAAATCCTGTAGATTTGAGATACGTTTAGCAGTATTGTGATGTGTTCAGAGCTGAACTGCCTGTGCATAGCCTTTGTGCAGGTGGTGCTCTCACCATGCTTTGTTTTTGATCAGTATTTAAATGGCCTCTTCCTTTATTGCTCAGCTGCTTCCAAGCATAAGCACCTGCTTGTTACTGAAAACTGTGGGGATGACCATAGTGGACAAGGAAGTGCTAATTACTGGGGTGACACCAGCGGGAAATATGGATCTCTGAGAGCGGCGGTCTCGGGGTGGATTTTGCCCTCTGGTGTTTTGCGCTTGTTAATTCAGAAATACTCTGCTTGGGGTCCCTTCCTGGCAAAAGGGCTGTCAAACAGCTATTTGCTTACTGCCTTAACCTTGTCCATGAGGAGTTGCCAGGGCTCCTACTGTGAAAATTCAGCTCCAGCAGATGCTGTTTTAGAAATAAAGCCAAACTAGGAACGGAGAAGAAGCCACAGTCCTAGACGATGTCTTAATATCTGAGTATCTTAATCCTTTTCTTACATAATAAGCAATTTAAAGAGTCAGGTTGAGTACAAGAACAAGTAATGGTTTGTTTGTCTTCCAGAGGAAAATCTGTGAAACTGGATGGAGTGACCAGGAATGCCTGAATTGAACAAGAGATATTTTTGCTGCTTATAACAGAATTAATTTCTCACTTTTTGACTTTTATGCTAATTATCTTGTTTAATAACAGTGGAGGAAGAAGGTAAATGTGGTGACAGTGAAAATGATGTGGCATCGGGGAGAACTTCTGTAGAATTTATTTTTTTTTTAAAACAAAGGCTTTTGATCATTGGTGAAGCTCAGTAACTGGGATATAATGTAGGAGATAAGGCAGTTGTACAGAGGGAAGTATTCAATAGTTTTTTTTAAAGAATAACATTAGAATTCTACCTTCTTTGAAAATTTATGCAAATACTTTGTTGCATTTTTTATTACACTCTTTCATATATTTGACACATTGCCTATTGTACCTGATTTTACCTTCTGCCTAAATGTGTTTAAAAAAGTTATTTCTGGAAAGTTTTTTTGAAAGTTAGAATGAGGGGATTTTGTCCGAGGGTTTATTTCTAAATGTTCATCATAGCGTAATTCCATTAAATGTAAGACATAGCAGCCTGGTAATTTCTGGAGCTTGCTGAAAGATGTCTGTAGGATTTCCCAGCACCAGGGGTGGGTGCAGTATTGCAGAGGCTGGCAGGCTGCCCTATAGGCTTTTTTCTTCATCCTTTGAAGTGTTGCAACATCCAGCTGTCGCTGCTGCAGGCAGGATCCTGTGCTGGGTGGACCCAAGTCTGATCTAGTCTGGCAATTCTTGTCCCTTCAAGACTGTTTTGGTTTCTTCTGTTGGTGTAATATGCCCATGTTTTGTTATATGAACTTATTGTGCTGGCAAAAGTACAAGTTAGCCTCTGTAAACTTTTTTCTTAGTTCTTTATAATGAGAAATAATTTTTTTTCCTGCAACTTAGGCTCATGTAACCACTCCAGCCTGCTGATAGACTGTGCATCTGAGAACCCCATCGGCTTCAGTGGATATCAGATTCTTTATATTTAGGTTCTGGATCCATACGTTTTCACTTCTTCAGATAGGAGACAGCTGGCCAAGGGCAAATTTAATTTACACAGTATGCATCTATTTGATGAAGTTCCCAAGTAAACAAATAACATCTTCCAGAAGGGGGGGTGAGGTGGTATTCTCCAGAACATTGTATTGTGTCAATGCAGTTACAGCTAAAGCATCTACATTGAGGGACATTCATCAAAAACAGTGCTTTGTTAGCCTAAAACACTTAAAAATTATATTCTGTCTCTTACTGAGAAGCTGTTTTCTTTTGGGCTTTCTTTACTGCAGCCGCTTGCAGCCTGACAATCTGATGCTGCCATCATTCATGGTGCTTGTCACTGAAGAAACTGTCGTGGCTCTCTAAGGTCTTGATAGTGTTGTTATTGAGTATATTTGAATAACTATTGAATTTGACACAGTTAGGAAACCTGCCAGAGGGTAAAACAAACATCACTTTCATTCTTGCTTGTGGCAGCTGAAGTGGCGGTGAAGAGGTCTGAAGAATGCCACTCTGTCCCTTTGCCAGCTTCCAGCTTTCTCTTCCCTATGGAAGTGAAAACCTATGAAAGGAGATACATGCTACTGTGCTATACCAGATTTTTTCTTTTCAATGGAGAGATAATGCTCTGAACAAGGCATATGTGGCTTCAGATACCTGTTACTATATCTCTTAGAGTACTTAGTGACGGGATGGCCTGATTCTGTTCTTAATGATGGTTTAATTTCCATTAGTCTCATTCCGGAAATGTTCAGGTAGTTAATGTTTATTCTGTGTCTTAGGGACAGAGTTGTCAGAGCTGTCTCTGGCTAACTTTGTTTCTTTAACAGAATGTTGTTTGTTTTTGTTTTAATCTAAATCTTTTCTGGGATGCAGGCAGTTTTTAGTTCTATTCAGCTTATATCTGGAAAGTCTAGTAAGACCTAAGCTGCTTTGCAGTAAATATGGAAGCCCAGTGCTTACAGTCAGGGCATTGATTGCATGATTATTTTATTTTTGCTTGTTTTGGAGTTGACTCTAAAATATTTCTGCCACTCTTCCCAGTAAGTGCCAAATTTCTTCCAAACTTATCTTGATGATGCAGGATCTGAATCTTAAGCAATACTGTTGAGTTTTCAATCTTTTGTTAGTAATGGAAGCTGAGAATAAACTGAGTTGTGCATGAATTGAGTGGTGGAGGGGTGTAGTGAGATGAGGAGAACCTGAACATCTTCCTTTCCCTTCTCCTCCATCATTGCACAAGACTACTTCAGGCTTCCTCGGGTGACAAGGGTCAAGTGTCTGTGTGGGTTGGGTTGTTGATCACTTAGCCTTAGGATTTCAGCTTCAGCATTAAAGCAGCCTGATGCCAGCTTCTGTATTGGTATAGGTTAATTCTATATTTTACAGCACACTGCAATGTTATAAATGATTAAGTGATACTTTTTGAAGAAGAAGAAAAAGGTTTTGATAAGACAGGAATAGGGAGCTAAAAAAAAGAAAATCCCAAACCCACAACAGGTTTTTTTTTTGTTTTGTTTTAGTCTGCATAGTCATATTTGCTTTTTGGTATTTTAACTTCAGGCTATTTCCGTTTGCTTCAGGTGAGCTGTCCATAAAATGGGTGTATCATCACTTGCCATGCCACAGTCCTTCAAGTTCTAATTAAATACTCCAAAGCCCACTGAACTCCAGTCATGAAATGACAGTAATGTTAGTTTGTCATGTCTTGGGAAAAAATGAAGTACTTGAACTCTTTTTTTTTTTTTTTTTTCTATGGTGTAGATTACAGCCAAGTTATTTTCTGTAGTAGCAATTATTGGATGGAGTGACCTTTAGCAATCTAGACATTGATGTAGTGGAAGGGACATTTTTCCACTTGACCTTTATGCAATGTGTCGGCTTGTCCTGTAGTGCCAAATGAGGTGCAATTGACAGATTTGATGGAACACTAACTTGACGGGAGCTTATTGTTTGGAAGCAGTTATGTGTAGGAAATGTGGAGCCTCTAGTAAATAACGTGATAAAAGCTATTTGCATGTCTTTTATCACTAAGGAACAACTTGCTTAGAAATGACCGCTGCCTAAATTGCAATTTGAATGCTGGTTAACTGAGATTCCAGTAAACCTTATCAAAGTGATATTTCAGAGTGATATCTATCGGCTTAACTTTTTATTTCTGCATTGCTTTGTAACCAAATAACAACAGTTTTCTATATTTTAATCTTGCTAGTTGTTTCATAAAAAGAAAAGAGGAATAAAAGTCAGATAAACAGTTTTCAGTGTATGACAAGGAAGCCATGACTTTCAGGAGGATGGCCTTGTTTGTGTGTGTGTGTGTGTATATGCAGTCTACCCATAGATATGTGTGTATATATATGTGTATAAATAGCTTTCTTGGCTATTTATTAATATATTAGAGAAAAAATGGCCAGATATAATTTGGGAAGAGAGGAGGTTCAGTTGTGGGGAGGAGTGAGGAGCGGTAAGCACGCTCTGGAGTGAGGATAGTGGATAGTGTGAAGAGAACGATAAAAGCAGAACCAAACCATCCTGCCCCACTGCTCCACCCAGGAAGTGCAGATGTCAGCTCCTCTTCAGATCTGTTAAAATAAAGCAGGGAGAGGATTGTGCTTGTTGAGGAGAAATTTAAAAGCAGAGAACAAAAGTCAGTTATTTCAGGTGTCTTGTTCTAACCCAGTATCTCTTTCTGCTCTGGTGGAAGGCTCTGGATATTTCCTGCAAATAAGATAATTCCATCTCCAAAATGGATAAGAAAAAGTTGTAGTGGAACTCAGGATCTACCTGAGACTATTTAAGTAATGAATTATCATGGCTTTTTATAACCATTGAGCAGCAGGACTGAGAAAAGAGCAGCAAATGCCATCTGTCTGATCTACATATTTTGCCACAGTTCTTAAGCTCTCCGTTGAGGTAAAGTAAAAAGGAGCTGAATGGGTGTGGGAGGGGAAAGTAGCTCAGCTCTTTTTTGTTGCATTTGCAGGAGATACTTTGAAAGGGGAAGAAAAATTAGGTGTTTATAGAGGTTGCTGTTAACAACAGACACATTAACATATTCCCTGTTACTTCAAAGACAATCTGCTCAAGCAGTTTTAATAGCAGGGGATGCTGCTGGACAGAGTCAAGGTGGGAGGCTGGATAGAAATGTTTATTTTGCTGTGGTAAAACAGGTTGTGTGGGGGTACTGGCATAGAATGAAATTCATAGCAAGATTCACTACTGTAGCAATGCTATTTGATTGTAACTCACAAAGGAAGTACAGATTAGTTATTGTGATGCTGTATGCTAATAAAAACTATTTTCTTGTAAAGTTTTCATTTGTAGCTAATGCATACCACAAAAGATAGCAGGCTTTAGTGCATTTATTTTACATGCTTTTAGGAGATGTGCTGCAGGGGCTGCAAGCAGCACCTGCATCTGGTGAGCTGCAATTCTGGGCTCTACAGCAGGATCACACTTGAAATATATTCTGCCTTTTGTATATGGGTTCACATAAAAATAGCAGATCTCTCATTCTTTCTGGAGCATCTGCTTTTCTGAGCCCCTTCTGGAGAGCATGACAATATCCAAATCCCTCTCCCCAGGCTCGGTTTCTAGCTATGCATCCATCAGAGTCCTACTCTTCTCCTCTTTCGCCTTCTTACCTGGCTCTGTCAACACAGACACTGGTCTGGCAGCTTTCACTTCCAGCCTCTGGAGGCCCTGCTCGACAGGGGGAGGTGCTGCTGGAGGCAGTGACCCTTCATGGGCTCAGGCTGGGTAAGGCAGTGAGCCTGTATGTAAAATTTTCAAGTCTTGTAGCTTGAAGTGTGAGGACCAGTGAAGGTGCCTTGGCACGGCTTCATTCCACCCGTGTTGGGCGTTTGAGAGGCTCTTCTGTGGATCTCCATGCTGGACGAGGTTGGACTTGTTGCAGTGGCTGTCATTGGGTGGTTGCTGCTGCTCCTTGGTGAACACCGTCCAGCCAGGCCTCTGATTGCACTCAGTGGTTGATGGGTGTTGTCTCATCCATAACTGCTTTGCTGAAGGGCACCAAAGTAGAGTTAAAGAGCTGTGGAGCTTCCTTAGAGAGCCTTTGTTCTTCCCCCTGCTGACCTCCTCCTGTGCAGCTCTACCCACTGTCCTGTGTGCTTGAGGAATGATGGTTCTTACACCTGAAACACTTCCAGGAGCTCAGAGCCAGGATGAAAGGAATATTGTAAATGTAAAATGCTAAAGTGCATATGAGAAAGGAAGGCAGGTGGGGAATAATGATTTAAATAAAAAAAAAAAAAGACTCCAGGATGCCTTTGTTAAAACAGGGAAGATGATGGGCTTCATCTGCTTTAGAAATGAGAAGATTAGGAGGTGAGTCCAGTGTGTGAGAGTCTCTTATATGGAACAGAGTCTGAAAAGCTCAAATTATGAAAGGGTTAAAACAAGGTTTCTTATGCAAGGAGCAGTTCAGATCGTGTAATTACACCTGTCCTTTTATCTGAAGATCTCACACAGGTGTTAATTAAGCCTAATGAGGCCCCTATGGAGCAATTGTTGCTATCTGTGTTTTTACAGATGGAGGACCTAGAAATAAGGTTATTGGTTTGAGACCTTGTAATGCAGCACTGTAGAAATTGGTGTTCATCGGAGAATACCCAGTGTGACTTGAAGCCACCTGGCACAGTCGTGGCAGAACCAACCCATTCCATGAAACCACTCTGTATATCCCAAATGTTTTCTCTTTGCCTGAAAATGCAGGTATGTGTAAAATGCATAAATGTGTAAAATGTAACATGCATAGAAAGAAACTGTGGACTAAGAAAAGTTGCTATTTCTAGATGGGCCATCTTGATTATGCCTGTAACTACTCCTGGGTTTTCCTTTTTTTGTTTTTTGATTTTTTGGTTAGCATCCAGTGTTTTGTGAGTCTTATGGGAACCAGGAATAAAGATAATATAGCTATGTTGAGTTTTCCTATGCTAATTCCTTTCATGTGTTCATGTAAATCTTTTCAATGCAGAGCAGACAGATTGTTTTGTCAGCTTCCCACAGGGAAATCAAACAACTCTTAATTGTTGTTTTGCTTCCAGTAATACTCCTAAGCTGTTGATAATTCCGCAAAAGAATTCTGTAAAAGTACTGGTGGATAGATGAGGATGGGGAAACAGAGAATTTTGAGATATTCTTACACTGCTTTATTGGTAGAATGTTGGATTTTTTGAGCAAATCATCCAAGCTTTTCATCATCTTCTGACCATACCCCACATAATGTGGGTTGGTTGCCTGCCTTGTATTTAGTTGTTCTATTCTTTGTCCCTGGTGGTGGAATTTGGGCAGCTCCAAGACTAAGCTTGACAAAATTGCTACCTTTGCTGTGTCTGGAAGCCTCTGTAACAGGTTGATTGTGGTGGTGGCATTGACTCTCCCAGTGCCATGATGTGTTGGTAGCGATCTTTTTCAGGGAGGTGCTGCCTCTGAGTTGTCAGCTCAACAAAACACAAGTAATTTCTACGATAAGAGCCTGTAAAGCTGCCAACATGAAATACAGCTTGATAGCAGAGGAAATGTCTCCTCCGAAGTTATCTCAGTGAGATGTGGCTTTGATACAGTTCAGCCTGGGACTGTTTCTGCAGAGAAGTTCACTTCGTGCAGTGCTCTGAACCCCACGAACTTTCTGGGTTTTTTTTTACAGGATTTGGTGACATTTTGGGAATGTCAAGAATGTAGGATGTTTTGAAATTCAGGATCAATAGGACAAAGTGTACTTGAGATTAATTTCCAGAGGGACAAAAAATAGAAAAGGGTATGCAGCTTTTACATTTGCTATTTTATATTTTTTTGGCCTTCCAAAGGAAGTTGCAGGATCCACCTACAGTTGTCACTGCCCAAAATTATTTGTGTATATGCTTTGGTACCAGAAACAGACTTGGGAAGGCAATGTTGAAGATGGTAGTCAAGAAATAGACAAGAGCTTAGTATTTGTATCTGTAAGCTAAATAAACTGTAGGTGTAAGTCGGATAGCTAAAAATTATATTTTTTCTGTTTTTGGAAAAGAAAGAAGACTAGAGAAGCAGATGCTAGCTGGAAGATGTGGGAAGGGGACAGAGGATCGAGGGGCAGAAACAATGAGAGGAGAAACTGGGGTGTAAGGATGCCTGTGAATTGCAGAGAGGGAATTGGTTAATAATGGCAGGTTCAAATGGAAGTGCAGGAAATAAGTCACCAAATATTAAGAGTCAGCAGCTGTTCTGTGTTTAAGTGATTTTCTTTGTCATTGAATTCCGATTCCTGGAGGTGGTGGAAATCATTGGATCTGACTAGATACAAGGAACAAATTTTTTTGGTTGAAACAGTGGAACAGATTGTGCAGGGAGGTGATGGATGGATGCCCCATCTCCGGCAGCACTGAAGGTCAGGCTGGATGGGAGCTCTGAGCAACCTGATCTAGTTAAGATATCTCTGATTATTGCAGTGGGGTTGGACTAGATGACCTTAAAGGTCCCTTTCAACTCAAACCATGGTATGGTTCTGTGAAATTCTAACTTTTGTGAACCCATTTTTAGTTTTGACGGTGAGAATAATCTAAGAACAAATGGCAAATGTTGTAAACCATTCTCTCTTATTGCTTGATTTCTTAGGATATGGCCCTTTCTGAATAAGGTAGAACAGTGTAACTTCTGGGTGCTAGAACAGTGATGGAGGGTAGAAATTAGAAAAATGGCTAGGCTGAACTAAGTTAGCATCTTTTATTTGTCATTTTTAATTTGATTTTATTTTCTTAAATAGTTTTAAAACAGTTTTTGGTTTCTCATCTAGTGATGCAGAGTGCTTGGGGAAGGCTGTCAGCTTAATTTGATCGTAAAGTTTTAGTTCTTGAAGAGCACCGGGAATAAGGAGGAAACAGTGAAATTAGATTTATATATTTGAGATTATGTAGACTGTTAAATGCAAGAGTGGAGACCTGGAATACAAGCAAATATTGAGCAGTATTGTGGGAGCTCAAGAAGGGGAATGCAGGGAACAAGAAGGGCAGAAAAAAGATTGCTTTAACCTAAAGTAAAATTCTGGCATCCAGGCGCTCATCCATAATGAATGGATGTACTGTTTTCAGCTCTGTTACCACAAAGACTTACTTTATCTTCTCTCTTGCCTTTTCTTTCTAGAAGCTTCAAGTTTTCTTGTAGGTTTCCCCACCACAGTTTTCAGAGCAATTGCTTTGGGGCTGCATGTGCCCATTTATATTCTCTTCATAGTTCTCTGTGTATGATACTCAATCAATAAGAAATAGCGTTTTATACCTTTTCATCAGTGTGCCTTGCCACAGAAGGAAGGTAATGTTGCCTAATTGTGTTTTGTTTTGATGGTGTTGATCTGTAGCTGGTGGCTTAGAGCAGAGCTGCAAGCTGATTTCTTCCCCTATTATAGTCCTTCGGAAACATAGCACAATTTAATATACACCACACTTCAAAATTTGTGCTGTTTTCTTTCAAACTTCAAGCAACTCTACATCTACTCATTGATGTTTCTTAGCCTAGACTTTGTGCTGCTTTGTTCTGTGTTTTTGCAACATGGCTTTTAAAAGGATGAAGATAAGCCTCTGTGAAACATTGCTTATATTATCTATACTACTTTGTGACTTTTCTCACACAAAAATTAAAGTCTTTCAAACAGTATGCTTTAGGATGGTGTTCTCAATATATTCAGGTTAGGCAATAATAAAGGATCCTTTTCTTTGTTTGACAGCTGGAACAAAGCACTTTACATTCACAGTATGTGCTTAAATAGGGCTTGGTATGAAAAAGTCCCAACATAATCAGATTGTCTCTAGTTATAAAATCCTTGCTATAAAAGCCCAGATATAGACCATCCAACTTTAAAATTTATTTCTGGAGTATTTAGAACTTTATAAAAATGACAGGTATCTCACAATATAATGCAATTAGTTGTCGAGCATTGCACTGTTTACTGTTAATTGACTTACCTGTTTTCTAATCAATCCATGGCATTTGTTCAGAGGCAGTGAAGGAAGACAGGTGTTGGCTTAGAGATTCTTGGAGAAGGAAAGGGACCTGGTGAACTGGGATTGAATCGTCTACAGCTGACATTAATATACAGCTGACAGGTCTTGTGTATGAACTGCACTGGTTGGAAACATCCACCAAACCTTTTCTTATACCATCTCCAATAAAAGAAGGAGCTGTATTGCAAGCCAAGGAGCTTTGCATTGATTTCTGCCAGCTTCCTTGTCTTGAGAGACCTCTTTCAGAGTAGAATTTAATTCACAGTAGTTGTCTGTGCCATTGTGCTGCATAGCCTGACATTTTTAAAGATACTGATTTGACCTAGAGTCAGTGGTATGTGTTTTTCTTTATTTCTCTAAAATCTCATATGCAGTGACAGTACTGTCAGCACTGCTTGCAGAATAATGTTGGTATCAAATAAAGTGCACAAGCAATCCGCTTATTTTATCCCTTTTAATGTAGCTTTTGATGTTACAGTAAATTATTTTTATTGTAAAGTCATATTGGAAATGTAAGGATCTTGGTGGTTTCATTGGAAACGCTATGAAAGACTGAAGAGCAAACAGTCAGTGGGGCATTGTTTAATTTGTATTGTGAGCTGCCTAAAGGAGCCATGATGTCTCCAATGTTCACATGCCTATCTGTGAACTCTTGTGGTGTTTGAAGGAATTTACAAATGCAGCAAATCTGAGGAGAAGACTATCGGGGATAGAAACTGTATGGAATTGTACTTTTCATGCAGTTACAAAGATGAGTTACAAAGGTTGTCACATACAGAAAACTACTCACTATTTCACTAACTGTTATGCATGTCAGGCACATTAAAAAATGTGATTACTCCAGCATT
Source organism: Oreocharis arfaki (assembly GCA_013398015.1). NCBI lineage: Eukaryota > Metazoa > Chordata > Aves > Passeriformes > Paramythiidae > Oreocharis > Oreocharis arfaki. The sequence continues at coordinate 367,193 of VZRR01000422.1, forward strand.
TAGAAAATTATGGAAGTAGTTAGTTTACGCTCTAATGTGAAATACTTATGAAGGTCTTAATATTAAAAATGTTGCTATTAAAGATACTTTCAGAAGTGTCAGATTAAGAGCAATGGAGATTAAGCTGTTTCTAGTACAATGAAATTATTGCCCCTGGTTTCTACCCAGAGTGTAGGTCTGATGCACTGTTCTCTCCATTTGCCCCCTCAGCTGTCATTTATTTTTGTGGATTGTAGATTTGTTGAAGTAGGTTTTTCCCCCCCGCCCTGCTGTTGTCTGAGCCTAGTACAATTGGAACCTCCATTGGAGGCTCCTCTGTGAGTGGCAAATAACTACTTTGCTTTCAGAATAGTTGTGTTACAGGAAATTGCAATGTAAATTTATCCAAATAGTCCTGAAGTCCTTAAACTTAGCCCAGAAATAACAGCTGTGAGGATAGTTCACCCTGTATCATTGCTGGGTGAGGAGAAAGTAACATGAGAAAGCAAAATTTTTCTAATGTAGGCCAAGTAACTAAAGAGATTCGTTGTCCAAGTCAGGACTCGGATATTTTCCTGCTAGGCTCTCAATCCTGTTATTTCCCAGAGGTGTGCTGGACAAAGCCCTTCTGGCTTTGTGGCTTCTTGCTTATGTTCCTGCTGATGTTGGAAGTAACTGTACCTACACTCTAACAAAACCCGTGGAGTTCTAAGGCTTGTGCCCATAAATCTGTTTAACTGTTGTTATTGAGGGCCAGAGAACACATTACAGATCTGAGTGACAGTCTGTCAGTCATGTTGCTGCTGTGAGTATTCTATGGAGTGGGAGCACTGGTCAAAATTTGTGATAAAAGCCTGCCCCAGGCTTTGCACTAGTGCCTTTCTGGGGAGAAGTTTCATATACAGCACAGACTTTCCAATGTCAAGATGTAAACTGTAGGTGGAAATCTGAGTGCTGTGCTTTGGAGGAAGCATGTGTAAAACTTTTAAGAATGTAGCTTTTTGTTCAAAGCTAAATGAATGCTCTTAAATTCAATATAAATTAGAGGAGAGAAATTAAATATCTGCCAACGTGTCAAACTTCCTTTTGTAATAGCAGCAAAAAAGTGTCTGTTCTTGTATATTTTAAAGCTTTCAGACTCCCCAACTCTGCTGCAACACAGATGTTCAATACACTAAATTCTGAAATGTTATATATTTTAAGGAGGAAGCAATTTCCTGAGTTATAATTGGTATGAACTGATGGGTGGAAAATGCAGAGCTTGCTGGGAAAAAGCAGAGAGCAGGCTTGAGCTGTCCTCCATCTTAAGAAATCCTGTAGACAGTGTTGTCCAATGCTTCTCTTGAAGGGACTATTTTGGAGTTCCAGGTTTCCTTCCTTTTCCTCCCCCACCTGATTTATGTTTAGTAGTGTCTTGTTGCTAGGAAAGGAGAAGGAATTAGAGGATAGGCAGCTGATGCTGACTGCAGCAGGGGGAGCTTATGGCATCACATGTTACATCAGGTCATTTTGGGGTGTTTTGGTTACTCTGGTGCCTAGAGTCTGTCAGGGGATGTAGGAGACTTACTCTCTTGTACTCTTCTGGTTGCTAGTCTTTTAACTTAAAATAGCACCAGAATTGGAGGCAATGATCAGTCGAGCATCTCAGCAGGAATTAGAAGGGTTTGTCATCTGTACTAAGAGTGGCAAATAACTGAGGAATACACACAAAACGAGGAATTATGGAGTTGTAGCTCCTGCAGATTTTGACCCTCCTGCTTTGGGGTGGATTTTGTGGCAGTAGCTTCTGACTCCAAAGGGTATTCAGCAGGCAGGAGTTTGGTTTGTTCCACTGTTCTTCAGGGTAGTCTTGATAGTTCAGGAGCGGAGCTGGAGTGCAAAATTTCACAAAGTTACCTTTTTGACTGGAATGGAAAAAGTTGAGTGGTGGGTAAGCGGGATAATTACATTTGCGTTTTGCTCTACCTTTTTATGAGCTGAACATGGATGTTTGGCTGTGGTACCCAGGGGTTTATAGCCTTGTCTGGAAAGCTTTAGCCTCTGCTTACTGGCCTTCCCAGGAAGTGCTTTTTCCACTGACTGCTGGACCTATTTAATGGATCCTGGCCCAAATATAATTTTAGTTCAGATTAGGTGCATGAGTCTTTGAAAGGAATCTCCCAGTTGTCCCATATACTCTGCTTTTGTTTACACTGTAGAGCAGTCTTGTAGTACAATGCGTTGGTTTTCTTTCAGGCGAGTCAAAGTCTGAAGATGTGCTGCAGGGGTACCTGAGGGGTTTAACTATCTGTCCTTTGGTCCATGGCATTAGACTAAACCTAGTTTGAAATGCAGATGCTGGGGCCTCAATACTGAACTGTTTTGCTCTGCAGGTGTTCTCATTCCACCTAGTCAGTAGGGTAGTCATAACTCTGCTACTCCTGTTTCTTCAGTGGTGTCTGTCCCCAGCCCCATGACTTCTTGGAGTCAGCCTTGCCCAGGTGTGCAATTTGACTTTGCAGTAGGTTTCTTTTGCTGTTTTCCACGTGCGGGGTTGAATTGAAGGTAGAAAAGGTTTTGGTCTCTACTGATGACCAGACAGCACATGGTGAGGGCTAGCTGTTCAACTATCCAAGAGTAATCTGCAGCTCCATTTTATACATATCAAGTGTGTTTATTTTCGACTGTGTATGTTTGGTACTGTTAAATGGTTAATTATTTTATCCTTAAGTTAACAGCAGATAAAAATTCCAGGTGCTCGTAATGCCTTCAGTTCTTATCGCACTGTATGTCTTTACGTGTCATATTTGGATATTAACTGATCTGCATTTTCTCCTGCAAGTTATTTTGCAGGAGGCCAATGCTAGTAACTGGGCTGTAGACACTTTGCTTATTAGTCTGCTCTCCACATGTGTTTCAGTCACATATTCAAGCTCCACATTAGACTCCTTAAGTTACCAAATGGGGTATGTGTTTAAATAATTCATGATTCAATTTTTATATTCTCTGTTATAGTGTCTTTTGGGGACCAAAAGCATAGATAGCCTGAGAAGAGAGAAGTTTCTGGTGGATAGATGTCCACCAGTTGCTGATTTTATTTCTTCCCCCCACTTAAAGCAGCAAAGAGATCTAAGAGTAGTGTCTTGCACAGCAAGTCTTTTAGCTGACAGACAATAGGGATTCAGGAATAGAAAGGGGGCACTTTGCACCTTGGTTCTTAGTCTCCTCTCTAAAGTCCTGTTACTGTGTGTGGTTTTGGATACAGACTGCTAGAGGTCTGGATCTGATCCTTGGGCTTCTTTGATTCTTGAAAAATAAATAACCGTCTTTGGTGCTGAGCATACAAGACACTTCAGTCATCTTGGACTCTTAAAGTTCTTAAGAAGGTGGATGGTGGGGAGATGACATGTCTCCAGAAGCATCTAGCAGGCAAGAAAAAACATTTTAGAGCTGCAGTGTGTGATTTATTCTTATAAATCCTACACAAATCCTGTTTTAGGGCCTTCAGATTTTGGGGGGGAAGCAAGGGCAGAAGGGAAGAGGTTGTTTACTGAATTGTGGAGCAAGATCAAATGACCTTCCCTAGTTGAACTAGCTGAAGAAACACTTTTTTAATGTCCAGCAATTTGTAGAATAGCATGATTGATTATCTTCCCACTTATTAGCACAGATATAAATAAACATAAATATATGCAGTACACAGCAAATGAAGTTCTGTTCTTACTGAGATTATTTTCTTAAATGTTTTTCAAATGATGATAAATAGTTCTGATAAAGTGAACTTTTTCTTCGGAGGAATAAAACCAATGTTTAGAGTATGTAAAAAGTAGAGAGGTAGCCACATGTTCTCACATGGTCAATTAGAAATTATGGAAATTGCTTCCTTTTCTCAAAGCTATTACAAATCATGATCTTTGGAGACACTACTGTTTTCTGACTGCTGCTTGTTTAATTGAGAACAGCAGTTAGTCAGCATCTTCCAGGCCTGTAGTCTGGGCTGGCTTTAAAGTGAGTGGGATGTCTGAAGTACACAGGCAGTAGTGGATTGCACAGTAATGGATTGCAATGAAGGGTAATTTAAGAGTTAACTTTTACTGATTGTTCTGAAGTAGGAGCTTGATCTAGGGTATCTGTAGGACTCTGCAAGGCAGCAAGCTGGCACCAGAATACAGTGAAATAAAAGGCTGATAAAGAGAATTAGGCCTCATTTTAAATGCTTCTGTAAAACAGTATGTGTTGATTACATGAAAGTTTGGTCATTTAAGAACTTCATCAAATGGGGGGATTGCTTTTGGCATGTAAGCTGTGTGTTAAGTAACTTTTTTTGAAGTGAAGTATGGGAGAGAGAAAGTATTAAGACTTTTTTTGTGATGGAGAGATCTGAGTGCACATGGTTTCTCTTGGTGTCTCAGTCTATTCACTCACTATTCTCAGTGAGTTCTTGGATTCTGTGGAGGTCTTTTCTGTGTTAGAATAACATGCTTAAAAGACTAAAATGGAAGTAAAAGAAAGTTGTGTCTGTGAGTCTGATGACTTAGCAATAGCAAAGGCCTTTTGTGTCTGCTTCTTGGCTGAAAAATCCTAGAAAATATGGTGGAAGAGATCACACAGAATCACGCAGAATATTCTGAGCTGGAAAAAGGATTATCAAAGTCCAGCTCCTAGCCCTGCACAGGACAGACCAAAGAATCACATTGTGTGCCTGAGAGCATTGTGCAAACACTTATTGAATTCTGTCAGACTTGGTGCCATGACAGCTTCCCTGGGGAGCCCATTTCAGTGCCCAAACACCCTCTCTGTGAAGAACCTTTTTCTAACATCCAACCTAAACCTCCCAACTCAACTTCAGGCCGTTCCCTTGGGTCCTGTCACAGATCATCACAGAGCAGAGATCAGTGCCTGCCCTTCCTCTTCCCCTCACAAGGAAGCTGTAACTGCAATGAGGTCTCCCCTCAGTCTCCTCTTCTCCAGGCTGAGTAGAGCAAGTGACCTCAGCTGCTCCTCAAATGGCCTTCCCTCAAGGCCCTTTGTTGCCCTCCTTTGGACACTCTCTAACAGTTCATGTCTTTCTTACATTGTTTTGCCCCAAACTGCACACAACATTCAAGGTGAGGCTGCCCCAGTGCAAAGCAGAGTGGGACAATCCCCTCCCTTGCCTGGCTGGTGATGCTGTGCCTGATGCTCCCCAGGACAGGGTTGGCTCTCCTGGCTGCCAGGGCACTGCTGGCTCATGTTCAACTTGTCATTGAATAGGACCCCCTGGCCCATTTCTACGGCACTGCTTTCCAAACTCTCATTCCCCAGTCTGTCTGTACATCCAGGGCTTCCCCATCCCAGGTTCAGAATCTGGCACTTTCCCTTGTTAAAACAAGAGAATGCATTTGGTTTTTCTAGCCTCAGCCTTAAAACTCTGCCAAAGCTATTCCTGAGAGATATCTGTCTGACCTGAAAACCAGCACTGGTGGAGATTTGCTGTCTAACCCTTGCAGTTAGATTTAGTGCTTCACTATATCTAATGTTTTTTTCCTCATATCCTTTGCTGCAACTCAGGTTTGTTACTGAGGATTCAGGTTCTAAGGGAACACTGTATTACTGCTTTCTTTGCAGCCTGCTGGCTTGTAGTAGTACTGGAATTACCTCAGTCTTTATCTCTGCTAGTCTGAGGAACCCTGCTTATTGCCCTCTTTCACATCCTGTTGGCTAGACTTCTGATAATTTCCATTACTTGTGCTTGATCCAAATTTCTCTTGAGCTGCAGCACTGAAAGCTGATTGAGATGAGCCTTATTTGCATGGTTCCCTGCTCTGCAGCTGTCACTGAGGCTTTTGGGTCTCTCCATGCACTGAAGATATCAGCTGGGTCAAATGGCAGGGGAGAGGCTCTTTCCAGGAGAGGGGCCTAAAAGCTGAGTGCTGCAGTGTTCAGCTCAGTGGTGCTGGAGTCTCTGAAGACATAACCCTTAACTGTGGTGTTGAAAAGATAAAAAGGATAAAAAATCATTTAGTGCAGAGAGATAAGTGGATATGACCAGCCATATTACTTATAAGAAGCCAGTGGAACAAATTATTTAGAAACGTCTGTTAGTAGAAACTAATTGAATAATGTGTAGATTGGAATATATAAAGCAGGATGCAGCCAAGACTTAATGAGAGAGAGAGAAAGAATTGGCATGTGGATCCTCTCATCTGTTTTCCTTCCCAAAATAGCCTGTTTCTAGGGCCAGGAAGGGTAGGAGTAGAAGGATGAAACAACTGGACACACAAACACAGTTAAGCATAATTATGTCGAAGAACAATGGCGACATTGTTCCATTGCTGTAGAGGGTTGCCACGGCTCCCAGCAAGCCCAGTGGTGAAGGGTGTGAGTAAAAGGAAGTGTTTCCACATGGTTTGGCGTTCAGTGGTCACTGGTCACAATCCAACCCTTTCAACCCTTACTATTCTGTTTGTAAGAGTGGTGTTTTTGATGGCTGAGTTTGAAATGCCAAATGGCATATTAGTATGCAAGTGCTGATTTGTTTTTCTGGTCAAAATATGGGGTTGGGAATCTTAGCTCAAATTTCAGTTTCAGTGTGGTGATAGGGATAGGGTGAATCTGCTTAGCTGTGGCCCCTGAGAAATGCATCACAGATTGGTTCACCTCCACTACTTTGCAGGACATTGGTACGCACGTGGGTGCGTGTGGGGTAGGGTGCTCATTTCAGCAAGGGTCTTCTGACATTTTGCATCCCAATGATAACACCAAAGTGAGTTTACCCTGGAACAGCGTGCTGGGACAGGGAGAAGATCTAGTCTTATTAGTAAGGTTTCTGTCTTTATTCCACCCCGTTGTCTCAGAAGCAGAATGGATGGAGATAAATACTAACGATAGATTATTGTACAAATGCATCATTTTGCTAAACCAGCAAAGGTAAGCAACTTCTCTTCTTAAATCCCCTCAGAGGATAAAGAAAGAAAATAAGCAATAAAAAGCATGCACATATGGATGCTATTCTGGTAGTAACATATTGTATTGAAAATGTTGAAAGGATTGCTAATCACACAAAATTGTAGGCAGTGAGGTCATGAGCAAAGTGCTGAACTGTAAAGGTTTTCCATTTGTGGTTTAGCTCCAAACTCTCTAATTTGACTAATGTATCATCAAAGGTGTTCTATCTTGGACTGGCAGGCTTGTTATCTGTTGTGTGTGATTTTGTTGGTATAGTGGCACAAGAGAAGATACATGTACTGGAATTAATAACTAGTAGTTGGAATGATGTTCCTTTGTTTTCTACACGGGGACAGAAAACAAATAAGTAACATACATAGGGAAGTGGTTACTCTAAGAAATGTGTAGGGTTGTGGTAGAATCAAAGCAATCTCTTGGGGACTACTGTTATTTTTATCTAAAGTTGAAGGTATATCTTTTTTGTTTTGGATGATAAACTGAGCGTAATTCAGGAGAGCCCGGAATGTGGTAATTGTTTAATTGCTATAATTGCGCGTGCATTTTCTGCTTAAGTACACTGCTAAATCATGTGTGATTCTTCAGCTCTAATAACAATACAATTTTTTTATAAAGTCAAAATTTAAATATATAACTGCTATTTAAGCTTTAAGACAAACTGAAGCAGCAAAGAGTAACACTTTTCCTAGAATTTAATTCTCAGCTGTTGCTCTGGGAAGAGCATGGATGATAACTTTGAGCCAATTCTTTGGAGCCCTATGAAATTAAAAAAGTGCTGGGAAGCCTGCAGTTTTGTCCTTGTCATAGAAAAAAATAGCTTGGCATCTTGGTTATTTGATGTTTTACATTGCCGTCTTGTTAATTTGTCCTTGAGCAGAACAGACTGATATATTTTGTGAAAAGAGGAAGAAGAGCTATCAGAGAGGTGGATTTTACTTTTTTTTGAGAGAATTTTTTCTCCCCCAGGTGAAACAGGACCCTTTTGTCACTGTTTAACTTTTTTTTTTTTTTTAATTTATTTTCTAGCTGACAAATTTAAACAGAAACTGGAAGAACTGGAGAAGGAGAAAAATTCTTTAAAATTTCAGCTTCCTTCAAGGCATCCTTCAGTTAGCAGTTTTTTGGATAGGTTCATGACCCAAGTTCAGGCAACATTGCGCTGGGCTGCTGATCATTGGTAAGTTTGTTGATTCATTGTTGTGTAAAATGATGCTTCTCTTTTTCTCAAAATGCAGAACTCAACTTACGAATAATTTTAATAAAGAGTTTTAATGACCTCCTAACGTGTCAATATGGAGCTTGTCTATGAAAATCCCACCCTGCCTCCCTTTTTTTCGTTCTACAATTCTTTCAGAATTCCCCTGAAAAACATTAATCATGATGAACTGACAAATTAAACAGAAAGTTTCTCATTGATGTTGAGTGGGAATGGGATTGAATCCTTGACACGGCAGCTTGAGCATACAACAGCAACGCAGCTTGAGCAACGCTTCCCTGTGGAGTTAATTCTGATGCTCCCTTTCAGGCAGTGAAAGGATATTTAAATATAAAGTAAAAATCAGATTATGTTTTGATACGAATAGATCTCTGGGAGCTTCCTTTTGTGTGCCACTTCTTTGATAGCAATACTGAGCTCAGCACTGTACAAAGTCACAAAAATAAAATCTGAACCTTGTCTTGAAGGGATAACTTCAAAGATGGGGGGAATGAGAGATGTGTTGGATGGCCCAAGAGGGGTAGTTAATTTAGGACAAAAAAAATTGTCTCTGTTTCCTGGTCTGTCTTCATCCATGCTCCTAGTTATTGTTGTTAGAAGAGTATACTTTATAGGTGTTGAAAGCTATTCTCAAATGCAATAACACAAACGAAAGAAAAGAAGCCTTTTGTTTTCTGGCAGCTTGTTCATGTAAAGGCTACAGTGTGCTAGTCAATACATTTGGGTGTAATTTTTGATAGACATGAAAATTAGAAAAATTCAGTACAGATAATATGATTTTATTTTGTGAAATTGGAGAATTTGAAGGTATTTTTAGCCTCTACTTATAGCATCTAGTAATAAGTGTTGTTTAAAACAAGCTGCACTCCTTCAGAGCTGTTTCCTTCTACCCTCTGAGGCTCTAAGAGGCTGTTTTACCATTCCTTAAAGATCAGGATACACCATTCTCTATTTTGTCATTAAGATGTGTTTGCTCTATGCATTAATTTGTAATAATTTTGGCATTAGAGATGTTGTCTTCTTTGTCACAGAAATTGAGTGACTAAGGCATCCCTCAGATACAGTTTGCTTATTTTTATCCTATATAATGTGTATATGATACTTTTATATATAAAACAGATGTTATAACGTATGTATGAAAGTGTTCCTGTTCTTTGGATGGTTAGATGTGTAACTCTTCTCTTTGCACAGGTTGGAGCAGTGCCGTTCTTCAGAGTCACATGGATATCCTCTTCCCTTTTCTGTCTTGTGCACACTCCTTTATTTGAGCTTAAGTTTGAATACTGCTGTTGTGACACCCTTTTATTTTGTTTGCTTGATTCTTGTAGCCTTTTACACTGCTTTGTCTGTGGTCTGACTCGTTGATACAGCAAGAGTACCCTTTGTCTTCTGTCCAGGGGTTTAAGTCCTTTCTGTTCCAACAGTGTTTTTAGATAGCACAGTGGAAAACATAACTGCTTCTTCAAGGAAAATTTGTAGGCTTCAGTTTTTGTTTTCATTTTGAATTGGAACAAAAAAAATATACCCAAGAAGACTTTTTTTTTCACCTGGAAAATTAAAAAGATGATCAGACTAGCCTCGGAAGACGAGATCATTGTGATTTTACTGTAGTTAAGTCAGTCTCATCTTTTTGCAATATTCTGCAATGAAAAGTATGTATGGCAGCTTATTTAAGATATGAAGCTGAAATTCATGCCACAGTTTAGTTTTACTTGATTAAATTATGAGATGAGTTTTTAAGCGAATGCATTTGATGTTGACACAGGATATTGGGGACATGTAGTGGGAGCCAGATTTGGTTACGTTTACCTTAGGAACAACAAATTCTGTGGTTGTGCAATCAGTCAGGTTTGGTGAGATCAGAGAGATCTGGTTTCTCTTCCACCAGTCCCAAGTAGACAGATACACATGGAATTTCCAAGAAGGTTCTGAAAATAAACTATGTTTATAATGGAGTTTTTTCTAAATTTCAATCAGCCACTTGGAAATTTATTATGTACCTCTGTAGGAATGATGCAGCTCCAGCTTGAAGAAGGTGGCTTCAGAGCTGCTGGGAAGTGTGGCTGGTCAGAGCCACAGGAACCTGTGATGATTGTAAGGCACAGTGATGGCCTAGCACCTCATAACAAGGACGTGTCTTTGATGCATGCTGTTAGTACAGAAATGCAGTTACACTGTAATTATGTCTATCTTGCTTAATGATACCTGTGTTAGTGTTGAGGCTTTATTTTGCTTTTTCAGTGTATTCTGCAGCCCACAGAGAGAGAGTAAATCATGTGTCGTTTGCTGGTCCTGCAGAACAGATGAAAACCTCTTATTCTACACACTTGTTAAACACCTGTGCATGGAGATCGTAATTGCGTGGTTAATCATGCTTAAACCAGACTTATGATGTGTATTTTATATGTGGCATGGATGTATTTGCTTTGCAAGGTTACAGTGGGAAGTCATGCCTCAAAACCACTCTGTTTGAGACACAGTATTTTTTAAACAAGATACTGAAATGAATCTGTACTCTTTATGTAGAGATGCATGCACTCGTCTCTAGAGATGAGCACAGAAATGCAATTGCCTTTGCAAGTGCAAATGCCCTTACGAGGGAACATGGAAGGCAAAATGGATTTGTGTTGTTTGCAGGTGCATTTTGAGAGGCTGTTTGTGCAATTGATACTTAACATAATGTGCTGATTACCTTTGAGTCCAGTCATGCAAAGATTTACAACTGAGGGTTGTACAGATGACTGGGAGGAAGCCCCCTGACTGTGATTTTGAAAGAACTCGCTGTGCAAGAGAGAAGTAAGATTTGGCATTGTGGAGCAAACACTCCAGATGATCTCTAATGTAGTCCCAAAAGCTGACAGAAGCTGCAAAAATGGCTTTGGCAAGTTTCTAAACTTCTGTCTAAGAGATTTTTCTCTGTATTGATAGAAACTACATGCCTTAGTTTTGTCTCTTTCAAGGCAGTGATGGATAAATTTCTGAAATATGATAAAGCTGGGGGAAGCCTGAAGCTATACAAGCTTTCAATTTTCTTTCTTCCTCGTGTTGTAAAAACAGTGTAAATGTTTGAGATAATAAAGGAAGATATGCCAAGGGAAAAAAATCTCTTGTTCTCTGACTGTATCTGTTTGAGATGTAATCCTTCTGGTGGTGGAGTGTTATGACTCTGAAGGTAACATGTAGCTTTCTGATCTGTTTAATCCTTGAGACACTGAAACTCATGAAAACCACTAATTTTTAGCTTTTGTCATGTTTTTTTCAAAGGGTTAGACATGAAGAAAATGGTCTTTGTCATGAAAAAGAGCATAGACTTTTGAGATCAACTTACCAGGAGAGGATGCAGGTTTCGGCCACAAAACGAAACCAGCTTTTTCAAGAAAAGAAACGGTTACAGGTAACAGGACTGCAAAGTTGTGTATAAGAACCTTTTTCCTGTGTGGGGAAAACCTTGTAAGCTGTCATACAGAATTAAATGAATTTATTGTAATAGCGACTTTGCTTCTGTGTAGTAATTAGAGCCTTGGCTGGAGTCCAGTCGATAATCTAAGTGATGATTGGAGATGGCAGCCACAGGAGTTGTGTTAATCTCATTACAGAGATGCAGAGCTGGAAGGTTTGGTGGCTTATGTGCGTGCTTAAACTTTCCTCATTATCTCTTTAAGCGTGCTCTTTGTTGTAATTTGACATTTTAATACTACACCGATCTTCTGAAGTTTTTATTTGAAGACAAAAAGTTTTCATCAGTTTCTGGTTAGAATTTACTATAAATACGTGATTTACCAGCTTTTATTCCTGAAAGATGATTGATGCTTTTCATAAGGATGAAGGAATCATCACGGAGCAGTCAGCATTTGCTAACAATAGCTTTACACTGACACGTGATGTCACAATGTGATAGTTTGGCAAATGGAATGTTTCAAGATGGCATTTGTCCAATTTTAAGTCTGCAAGCCTTTTAAGCAAAATTTAGCCCTTTCTTTTCACCATCCTTCAAAAATCTCGATCTGCTGTCTAGTTATGTGCCTCTTAAACCTTGGTGATCACACTCAGCAATGTGGCACCTTAGAGACCCAGTAGACCTAGTTTTCCTTTTTTCTGTGGTTTTTGTCTTGTAATCTTTTTTTGTGGTATTTTCATTCCTTTGGTGGATCCAATAGTATAGTCATCTCTGCGTGGGTACACACATAAATTTACATGTATAAAAAGCCTGCAAAGAAATAAAGAACATCTTATGTGGTCGTTGCAAAATTGTATTTAGGTGAAGAAATGTCTTTTTTATCCTACTCATCACCATTTTATTTTTCAGATTTATTTCATCAATATGTTAGAGGAGACATACTGTAGTTCAGCATTCAGTGTGTAGCAAACTTTTTAAATCTAGACATGCAAGAGCCACCTCAAGATATTGAACTGAAACCTGCTGTACTTAAGACCCCACAACAGCTAATTTTTACACTTGCTCAAGCTGAATCTTTATTCCTATGTAGTTATACTAGGGAAAAATTACTTACATCATTGTAAAGGCATGCTATTTATTAGCATTTTATCAAAATTACCAGGAATTCAAGGTTCTGGGGAAGACTGACCCATGGTGGTTGGTTGCACCCAGCATCCCCTAAGGATTGTCCTGCCCAAGATCTTGCATGATGGGAAATAATCTTTGTTTCCCTCAGCCCCACTTTTCTTTACTTTTTCTTCTGCCCTCTCTCCTGTTGGCTCTGCATTTGTCTTCAGGGATTTGAAAACCTGTGGTAGTATCTATAATTACGTATTACTGTTTCTACTGCAATCTCTACTGCATGGAGACCATCAGTCCATAAGTCAAGCTGGAGGTTTACGGTCAGTACTGATTAGCTGTCACGTTGGAAATCTCAGTTTGAACTCAAATCTGCGAAGTAAAACTCCAGCTTATGTTTAGTGAGATGAATATCATCTGCTGCTCCATGCTGAAACTTTAAGCCCTTTTTATCTGTCCCTGGAGGCTGACCAAGAGCATGCTAAAGGCTTCTTTGCATTTCTGGAAAAGAATGCAGGAGAATTCCAGTTTACTGATTAAAATTTCCATGCTCCCAAGAATGCCTGTGAACTATTCCTGAGCAGATCAGCTTTCTTTCTGTGAATGCAGATTGTGTGCTTCTGCTATCTATTTATGTTGTACATTTCAGTACCAAAAATGTGATTGTAAAACCAGATTCCCTTCATCTTCCTTTCTGTTCCCCTGTAGGTTGCTTATTGCAGTGACTGCAATTACTACATTTTCACAGAATATGGAGGTCTCTGTATTAAGTAGGGCCTATTAAGATTTTGGCAGTATTCCCAAGCCAGTAGCACAGAGACAGAATTGTCCTTTGTGCACACTAAAACCCTAATTTGAGACTGAAAGAGACAAAACTGATGTTTTTGGTCTGCTGACCTTTCTGTCCTTGAAAAACTCCTGTGGGTTGAAACATGGGCCACACCATTCTCTTGTTCCTGTGTCTAAAACCAAAGAAGGAGGAAAATAATTGATGAACCTAGTGTGCAGGACTATTATAAGTTTAAATTTTGGAGCTAGTCAACCTTTGAACATGCAGGACTGTTCCTTCTTGTTTTAAGTGATACTTGGGAAGCTGGTTACAGTGCAGCAAACCTGAAAGTACGTTTGTTAAAATGAGCATTAATGAACTAAACGTGTAAATTGCATTGAAAACATTAAAATAATGTTAAGTTTATGAAGTGAAGCTCTAAAAAAGCGAAGAAATGCCAAAGTCTGTTATCTGTGCATAGTATGTATGTTTCATAAGAGTCTGTAATACCAAAGTATGCAGTTTTTTTTTCCCTAGATCGCTACCTCATACGTCGATGAAAATGAAGTGTCTGTTCAGATATTCAGAATACTGTTTTTTTTTTTTTCATTACTCAGTATTTGACCCCTTTTACTGTGTGCTGCTCAAACCTTCTTTTGAATACAAATTTATTAATTTGTGGGTGGGCTCTTTCTGCAGTATTAATCTACATGGCTTCTTAGTGATTCAAACCCACTTACTTTTATCTCTGTAACACCATTTCAGGTGTTATTGCCATTTGCTCAGATGGAGGATGGATAAGTGAATTGCCATAAAAAGCCGTATGGTTGTTTCTAACGTCAGTTTTGTAATGCCTAGTTATTTATTTATTAAAGATTTGGTTTTGGGTTTCTGGCTTTTTGTTTTTCATTTTTAGTTTTAGCTGGACTGAATGTGGCCAGAGCATGGAACTGAGATTTGATTTCTGTTGAGATACTATAGACAGCATGTCAGAGACCTCTTGCAGGTTGTATAGAAATGATGAACATACGGTGGCCATGTGTGGAGATAATAGTTTAAGTGGCTTGCAAAGTTTCACAGAGACAGTAAGAAATGTAAGAATAGAATCAAATTCTCCAGTATGGTATTCAACTAGTTCGATGACAACTTTAACTCAGCAGCCCAGATTCCTTCAAGAAGTGCTTCTTCCTTGGATGCAAGCTATCTGTTGGGATTTCAAGGAAAAACCTGTGCAAGGATGATGTACAAATTTGTGAAGGTTTTTTTTTATTTTTGGGCTCCTTGCCGCAGGAAAGACATTGAGGTGCTGGAGCATGTCCAGAGAAGTTCAGTGAAGCTGGTGAAGGGTCTGGAGCACAAGTCTGATGAGGAGCAGCTGAGGGAGCTGGGAGTGTTTAGGCTGGAGAAAAGGAGAGTCAGGGGGCACCTTGTCACTCTCTACCTGAAAGGAGGTTGTAGCCAGGTTGGTCTCTTCTCCCAGGTAACAAGTGACATGACAAGAGGAAATGGCCTCAATCTGTACCAGGAGAGACTAAGATTGGACATGAGAAAGAATTTCCTCACTGAAAGGGTGGTCAGGCTTTAGGCCAGGCTGCCCAGGGCGGTGGTAGGGTCACCATCCCCAGAAATGGTCAAGAAATGGCTTGACATGGCGTTTAGTGCTGTGGTTTATTTGACAAGGTGCTATTTGGTCAAAGGTTGGACACAATGATCTTGGAACTCTTTTCCAGCATTAATGATTCTACAATTCCATGATTCTATAAATTATTCTTTGGTCTTGCAAGGAACATCAATGTCATAATGCACACAGTTTGAACCTCTAGAAAAATGAGTGCAACGGAGGTTGAAGTTCTGTCCATTTTTGAGTAAAGGGAAGGATTTTTTGCTTTTAGTTTGAAGGAAATGTTGAGTATCCAAAGGGCTGGTTAGATTGTCAGTGGTTCTCTGCTTGCATCCTGTCCTTTATATCAAATTGGAACAATTAGACAAACCATTGCAGGGATATTCTGCAGGATAGATGTTTGATCACTTCAGCTGCCAGCCTGTAGAACAAGATTCTGTTGCCATGGGTGATCTGACATTGGTTTTTTTGGTGGAAGTTTTTATCTTTTGAACTTGGTAAATACCTATGTATTTTAAAAGTAAAAGGTGGTTGACAGTAGGTGTTGGAAAAGGAGCCTGAAGTGTGGTATTGAAATGGAGGTGGTGAGTTTCAGCCTGTTGGAATCAACAGTATTTAGGGTTTCTAAATACAACCCACATAAGAATTTTTGTGTGTCAGCAAGAGGATGTCTCATTTAATGTTTGGTAAATTGGACAAATGTAATTCATACTACTTCTGACACTTACAGTTTCTTTTCTTAATGGGGAAATGGATTTCTTTTATAGGGTTCATAGTAAATTTTGGTTTCTGTTCTATGCAGAAAGAAATTGAAGATCTCCGAACAAGACTGGCCATATTAGAAGGAAAAGATCAACAGCTAAGAAGAGAAATTGAAGAACAAGATAGGCTTATTCAGTCACAGGACTGTGAACTGGCTGCTTTACTTGGCTGCGTTTCTTTAAGAGAGCTGCAGGAAATAAGCAAGGCTGTGGATGACACTTTAGCATCCTCCTATCGAATTCCATTCAGTTTAGATCTTCCAGGAGCAATAAAGAGGTATTTAAATTTCAATTTTGATGTAGAATCTTGTATCTTCCTGCATATTCTGCTGAATTGGTTGTCAGTTGTTGTCCTCATCACTGTGACAGCTAATTATCTGGATTTAGACACTTTAAAACTTTCTAAGAAGAGATGTTGGAGTTCTAATATTGATGTACTTCCTCAGAAGAGTTTGTAGTTGTTTTAGTGTCTTGCACTTAATGTTCTCTTATGGTGAAGACCCACCTACAGATAGCATATGTATCCATCAACTGTTCATTCCTATCATCAGCTTACACTATTTCTTGTTAACGGGTGGAATTCTTTCCCCAGTTTGTTAATGCAGTAATTAAAACATATTTCTCACTGAATGGAAGTGTGTACTAGGCACCATTCAAATAAATGTTAGAGATGCTTCTTGCTTCCGTGAACTTGTAATTAGAATAAAGTCCGATGTGATGAAGAGTGCTAGACCCAGACAGGGGACGCAAGGCAGTGAGGAAGAGGATGCAGTATGAAGAATTTTGGGACACTCACAATTAAATGTACAGCATATAGATCCTTTAAATGGAAAAGTAGCTACTCTTGGCAGTCTTTTGGAAATAACCTCATCTTTATTTAAAAAAGCAATTGAAGTGCTGAAACTGTACTGGATGTTGGTGATGGGACTTTGAAAGTGGTACTGCTGCAGAGTCACCAAGAGAAAATAAGATTCTTGTTTATCCTAACTTACTTTTCTTCCAGATAAGCAATAACTATGTTGCTTGCAATTTTTTTCTCCCATCATGTTTATTGGATTTAGTTTGGTTGTATTAACATTCATGAGAAATTTCTGCTCATGTGTGCTAATTTATACAGTTTTTTTTAAAGTCAGCAGAACATTTTGTAGAGGATATATTCTTCTCTTTTGACATTTGTTTAAAATTTTAAATTAGGTTATGGGAAATAGTTTGTTGCATTAAGTTTAGCTTGTTTTAATAGTATCTTATACCTGTGTTTCTGAGATGGAGGAATAAAAGCTCTCGAGCAGTCTGTCGGAGAAAGTGGTTTGAGTTTTCTTAGTTTAGGATTTGCTTATGAAAGAATATTCAGATTATTTTTTCCTCTCATTGCTGCTGTAATGTTTGGGTTGCACTTGCCTCATTGGGAAATTATTTGAAAGTAAGTTAAATAGTATGGGTTCAGGAAGAATTTCCTCTGAGTTGTTTACTTACCAGTACCATAAATAGCACAATCACTTGAGAGAAAACAGGCATTCATTATTCAAAATGGGTTCATAGCTGTAATGAAAATTTAAAAATAATTAATTTCTGTTCATTTTTAAAAGATGCAATGAATGAAACTTTTATGGGTCTTTTGTTTATCGACTTTGTTGCCACCGGTGGTCAGGTGCTTCTGCTCTCATTATCATGGCTGGAGTCCTGCTACTGGAACTCTGGTGGGATTATCTTGGCTGCACACCAGGTGCCCACCAAGGCACTCTGTCACTCCCTCTTCTCAGCTGGCCTGGGGAGAGAAAATAAGATGGAAAACAATCCATAGGTCGAGATAAGGCAGTGTACTAAAGTGAAAGTGAAATGTTGCATGGATGCAAACAAAGGTTTTATTCTCTACTTTCCACCATCAGATGATGTCCAGACACTCCCCAGGAAGCAGGCCTTCAGCACGTGTAGTGGTTGCTCTGGATGACAAACACTTTAAATAATGAATGCCCCTGTTCCTCCTTTTGTTAGCTTTTCTATCAGCAGGCATCCCAGACACCCTATAGTGTGGAATATCCCTTTGGTCAGTGTGAGTCAGATGTCCTGGGTATGTCCCTTCTCAAGATTTTGCCTACCCCGAGCCTACTGCTGGTGTGGGAGGGTGGAATGTTGGAGAGAGGGTGCTGGTGCTGTGCCACTGCACACTGGTGTGTTATCAGCACCTTTCCAGCCACCAGTGCAAAGCACAGCACTGTAGGGGCTGCTGTGGGGAAAGTTAACTCCATCTCAGCTAACACAGGACACATAACTGCTGTTATGTAACAGTGAGAGTTCATTCAGACTAACTGTGAGCTTGAGTGGTGGGTGGCTTCCTTTTCAAGCTGTGCAGTGTATCGTACCTCAGGTACAGAGATTTTACATCTGAATTCAGGTGTTCTGTTCTCCTTCTGTAAGATGAAAAAGCAGCATGCACATCGTAAGACATTTGGTGTGGGTGTGATTCCTGTGTGCCTATGGGCATCCCCTGGATTGTTACGCAATTAAACAATAATCTTGTTTAAACTTCTGCTCAAAGCGAGGCTACGATTTCTGAATGAGATCAGGTTGCTCAGGGCCCCATGTCTGAGTTTTGTATATCTTCAAGGATGGAGATTTTGCAGCCTTGTTAGGCGCCCTGCATTTTTCCATCCTTGCTGTAAACTCTTTTTCCTTCGCCTCACCAGAATTTCCATGGTTTCAACTTGCATTGGCTTATTCTAAACCAGTACTTCTTGTGGAAGCAGTATTGTTTATTAAGTAACAGGTTTAAATACTTGGTTGATGCTAGTTCAGCATATTAGTTTTAAATTCCGAAGTCTTGGTATAGTTAATCTGAAGAAGATTTTTCTGGAAATGTGCATTTTATTTTATGAATAATTGTAGTGGGGAAAAAAACTTTTCCAAATTTAGAGCTGTCTATGTGACAATAAAGCTATTACTCGTGCACATGTACTAGAGATCAGTGCTTTATGTAGCAAGTTCAGTATTGGTGGGCAGTAAATTACAAGCTCCTCACTGCTGGGCTGCAAGATACTCTGTATTTATTCTAACAACATTGTGCTTGTCAGTAAAGTACTGCTATAATGTGCTTTTGCATAATTATTTGTTGACTACATGAATTGCATTCAGCACTGGAGTAACACAGGCAGGGCTAGTGTGAAGCATCTCTTAAGACAATCTGTGCTGTAATGAATTGTATTTGGTGACTTGCAACTCACTATAAAATAAAAATTATTCCATATATCGAAGCAGGCTTCCAGGAACATGAGAGAACATATTAAACAAAGAATACTTGCCCGAGTAGAAGTGTGAAGGAGGGAGAGAGCAAATAAAATATAACACTGCAATGAACATTGGTTCTAAGCTTATTTTTCTTGTCAAGTGTTGTTATTTTTTCTTTGTTGTTCTTTGTTTTGTCTTGTTTACCTTTGGTATGCGGTGAACATTTTAAATTAAAAAAGCCTTTTTCAATAACTAAAGCATGCTTTGAGAGTGAAGAATTGAGAAATGTTAGGCACATTACCCATGGACCTTACTGGAGGGCTGTTGGAAGACACGTTTAAAACCTGCTGGTTAATGGGCATAGAAATATGTTTTGGCAGGGAGTTCTCACTGAGGCTGAGACTGCAGAATGCGGTCATTTTGCTCATCCAGACAGGCTTAACTGGTCTTGGTAAGCTAAAGGGTATAATCATTATTTTAAAATGGGGAAATTGCGGGACAAAAGCTCAGTTCTCTTGTGTGGGGCTGTGTGGAGATGCGTTTAAGAGGTGTGAGCAGCTGGTGATGTGTGCACTGTGACACATGCTGGTGTTTTAACTGAAGACAACACACTGAAATCAGAGGAAAATGGGTCTGGGTGTTTCAGCATGAAGTACTTTCTTCTGGAGATTGCAGAAGGTATCAAAAGATATAATTTTCTTATGCACTACTGAAGTGGACACCATTTTAGAAATACATGTCTTTAACTAGTGTAAGTTGAGCTTTCTAATTATAAAATAAGACCATTTTAATTATTTGACCTAATCACTTCAGTATCTGTTGTTTCCTTTATTTGTTTCTTTCCGTTTCACAATAAAAACTGGGGAAATCTGTTATACTTCAGTTCATATTTAGTTTCAGTTAGCAGTTTCTTTGTTTTATCCATATCTGCAGATGCACGTGTCCTTACAGCATGTCATTCTTAAAAGAAATTGCGCAGTTCCATCTGGACTATTGTCTGGGCACTGATTTATGGTTGAGAGAAATTCAAATATCCACATTTCAAAATATTTGAATGCTCTACCTCTTCTTCACATCGAACAATTTTTAATTAGTAGGATTTTGTTCTACTTTGGATTTGTGGGATCATCTTAAGGAAATTCTCTGATACATGTATTAGTTATTTGAGGGTGGCCAGTGGTGCAAGGAACTGGGCTTGAAGATGTATGCAGCCAGTTCACTCTGCTTTTGTCATGCCTGGAGTTCATTTGGGATTTTGAAGGGAAATTCCCAATTGCTTATCAAATGTCATAAGCCTCGATAGCTTATGACTCGAGCCTTGATAATAGATGTCTCATTTTCAGCTAGTCCCACACCTGGGTCTGTCTTTGAGGCCATCATCTTGGCTTTCTCAAAGCATTTGGCTACAGCCTTTTGTAAGGGGCTAAGACAAGTCATGGATGAAAGAAGAGATGTGCCCCATCTTTTGTGAGCTGACTGATTAGGAGGCTCATCTTTCTTGTAGATAGACAGGTGTTTTCCTCTCTATTTTGTCTGCCTAGGATTAATTCCATTCCTTTGTCCTCTGCCTAGGGTTGAAGGGTAGAGTTAATGGGGAAGTGGCTTTGTCTCCTTTCTTTTCACTTGTGGCAGCAACTCTAGGAGTAACTGTATTGAAAGCCTGGCATTCTGTAAAATATCTGTGCTTTGGCACATGAAGTGAATTTGTTTCCTGTCAAGGTGCAAACAAACGTGGCTCAGAAGTTCATACTGACTCTGATCCCACTGGAGGGGAGGTGGAGACCCCCACTGGAGGGAGGAAAAAGGGCTTCTGCAAAGTGTATTTCCACACCATAGGCACTGGCCTTCCTTGGAAAGAATGGGATGGGGTTAAAAGCAGAGCAGGGAAAGGAAAGAGCCAGTCTTCCAACTTGGAGGACAGAGCCATTGCTGTCAACCTGAATTATTTTTGAGCAATCTTAAAGGCAGCTTTTTGTCCTTCCAAGCAGTGTTATAGAAGGAAAAAGTCACAGCAGAAGGATAAGTAACACTTGCTTGAGTACCCACGTGTATGGTGTAATGAGGAACCTGGTTTTTCCCTGCTGTGCATCTGGTTCCCCCTGCTTGCTTGAACAGCATCCAGTGGGACGTAGCAGCCTATAAAGCCCAGGCCACATATGTGCTGATTCCTCTGGGTATGTGCATGATGAGATTTACTGCTCTTTAGGGAAAAAATGACCAGCTGTCTCAATCAATGTGTGATACTGAATTCGTTTGTATGTAATGAAGAGAAACAGCTAGCAACAATATCCAGGGACAGACCCTTTCAGTCAGTGAGGTAAAATGGATGTTATTCTTAGGAGAATAATTGCAGCTGCTGTGGGCAAGCTCTAGTTTTTGTGCGCTCCAGACAGATGTAGCAGAAGAATGAGGTTTCAATACATTGATACATCAGAAAATCTGGGGAAAGTATTAGTTAGGATGTGATGAACTGCTCCTGCAGATAGCTGTTTGATTGTCCCTTTGTTCTCAGTCAGATGCTCCTGTTCCCGATAGCAGCTGAAGCAACAACTGCTTCAACTGCCCTGCAGCATCAGCTGGCAGAAGAGTGGTGGGAAATCCAGCACCATGTGCATGGTTTGGTTGGTTGAAACAGCCAGCTGGTTTGGCTGTTTGTGGTGATTTGTAGGACCAGAAGATTTCTCAATACATGGCAATGAAAACTGAGCTTATTGTGATGATTAAAGATGCCAGCAGCATCTTCAAGTGTCTGTGAACTGGTTGTTTCTGTTGGAGTGATTTTATGCAAAAACGCCAAAACTGTACTGAGATTCTGCCTCTGTCGTTGTATTGCTGGCATTAAAGAAACCACTTTATTAATCATTCTTATAAAAGCTTTGGAGGTGTCATCCAATGCCCTGATTTTTCTTCAAGTCTGCTAACTGGGGCTCGTGTCTGGCAGCACTGCAGCAGATAACAGTTGACCCAGTTTAGAGTTTTGGTGTACATACAAGCTGGGCAGGATGATGAGTTTTTAAAGGACACTTCATATGGGTGTAACTCTTTGAGAGTCGACAAAGGCAAGTACAGTGACCGAGCAACCTGTGAGTCAGTGGGAAACCCTATTGGTAAAGTTATACAAATGTTGGGAAAGTGTATTTCCAGTTCTGACTCTTGATAAATTCTGAGTAGGGAAGCACGTGTTGAAGCAATCATTGACGTACAGCAACACTGAAGAAATACTGCTCTGCAAATGATAGCTTGGAGAAGAGCAAATTGCTGGAGCAAAACCAGCTTTCTGATCACTCAGAGGTAGGTGCCAAAATATGGGTTCTCATTCATATTCCTTTGAGAACTTTTTAGATTGAAATGTGCAGAAGGTGCAATGTGCCTGTACCTTAAAGTACATCTCTTGATAATTGTTGTCTCAGATCAGATTAGTTTTTGAGGCTGGAAGTTTTCCAAGGTGAGACTTTGCATTTTACTTCTAATTCAGGTGACTAGTCCTTGCAGCTGCAAGTAATTTAATTTTCATTATGAGTTAAACACAACTTTTCTCTCCTTGTATTTAGTGTCAAAGTCCTTGCCTCAAGAGCACTGTCACGTTTAGATAGAGAAACTGGATTTTCGTCACATCAGCTGAGCAGAAATTTTGTATTTTTATGTTTTTTTAACTAGCTCTCTCATCATATAGAAGTTTTCTGTGGGCTGCATTATCCAAGGAAAAATCAGAGTTTATTTGGAAAACCCTGACTTAGGTTTAAGGGGTTATTTTACTACCCATTACAAAGATATGCTGCCAAAATATCATTGTTTTAAGTCCCATGGTTCATTGCACAAGGATGAAAAGGAACTTATGTGCTTGGCTGAAAAATTGCTTTCTTGTTGTGGTGATACTCAGATGTCTAGCCCAGACAGGCTTATGAAAGGGTCACATAGAATGAAAATCTTGTTATCCCATATCTTTCTTGATTAAACAGAATCAAACTTTGTGGTAGAGAATTTCAAAAGAAAACAAAAAATGTTGGTTTACCTTAGTGCGTTTAATGCATTCTAGCCTTGAATGTCCTTAATTGAGCAGAAGTGTAGGACCAGCAACATCCTGGTAAAAATCTGCCCATGGTATGTGTAAATAATAATCTGTTGGTTTTCCTCAAGAAAACTTTGGTAACAAGTATATCTTCTCATTTTTTTTTCTTTAGTCCTAGTTGTACATGTCTAACTTGAAGATGCCTCTTGTTAAATATAGTTCTGTTCAAAGCTTTTTTTTTTTTTCTGATTTGTTTTCAAAGCCTTCTGAGATATACCCATTGAGGGAACTATAAAAATACAAGGCAGTTATTGATTGATTTGATTTTATTGTGGCTTTCTTCCCTAAAGGCACAGTGAAGTCCATACGCTGAAGATTTGTGGTGTATTTTTGCCTTGCTGTAGACCGTAGCAGATTTTTACACCAAATGTTCCCCAAATAGCACTTCTGATTTTTTCTGCAAGGGACTGAACAAAAGCTTTTCTTGAAGGTCAGATTCTGTTTGTTGTTAAAAGCAAGATTACAGGTATAGGGCCTGGTTTATATATTTTCATCTTCTAAGGCAGTACAGCTTCTTATAACTTCAGAATCGGAGGAAGAATCCTGTTAGAAGACATAAAGTTGTAAAAGCTATGCTTTCTGCAGGCTGTGATCATGAGAATGAGGTTATTCTTTGCAGGCAGTCTCATTACTCTGGGCCAAATTCAAACTGTAAACTGTTTAAATTTGCTGATTTTATCTAGGAGAGAATACATACTCATATGAATTGAGAGTTCAGCCCATCATGCTTTTTGCATACAATCTGAGCGTCGGCTTCCAGGCTGTTGTTCTTGAATTAGAAATTCAAATATGGGTAATTTTAAATTGTTTTCACTTGTGCTTAGTTTTAAAGAAATTAAAGTGCTTTTTGCTTAAGCACTGTATTGTGGTGTGGAGATTGGGAGTGAAATTACAAGATCTATAATAATTTTTTAGGCGACAGTAATGTAAAGGAGAATACTTGCTGTTAAAGGACTTCTTTCTTGTCTTTCAGTGTCTTCAGGCAGGGATCAGACATGGCAGCTTAGTTTCTCTATGAAAAATAAGATTTTTTTAGTACAGGATTTATTTGTTTTATACTGGTACCATACCTGTGGTATGTTCTGTTGTGCGGATACAGAAACTGAATTCTGACTACACTTTTTGTTGCTGTATATATCTTTTATTATTAATACAGGAACTGTTTCTGTTTGAGCAGTGTGTATGTTTATATATCTTGAATGTGGAGAACAGCATGAATTGCCTCTTGCCCATTTGCATTCTTTGAATTTTTTCTTAGGAAGCAAAACATAAATACATAATAGCTTGGTATGCAAAGGGAAGTATACTAGCATAGTGGAAGGAAAGACATTCAGAAACATGCCTTCCTTTAGGAGAAAGCCATTCTTCCCAGTATTGTGCTAGTTAGTCTTCCTTTGAACAAAGCCACTTCCACAGTATCTGTAATTCCTGCATGCAAATCATAACTTCTCAGAAGACTCTTTAAAAGGCATTTTAAACATTTTCTATTATATCATGACACTTAATGTCCTCTGTGGTCATGTGAGAAGCCTGTGATAGAGTGAGGGATGTGTGAACCAGACTACTTAATTTTTAGTCTTCCTTCTGTCCCCTATTGCATTGAAATGTTTTCCTTTATTTTGCCTGCACACCATTCCCAATTATGAACAAAATCATCTCAGCAGGTTCCAACTGTGTTATTACAATTAAATATACTTAGTAGCTATTCTTTAATTTCAGTAAAATGAGATACTTGGAGGGTACTGCCTGAAGTGTTTGGATCTTCAAGTTTTTCCCACAGTCTGTTGTTACATGCCAGATCAACCTCAGTTCCTGGAAATGCAGCATTCCCACAGCCTCCTGCAACTCTCCAGCCCAAGTCCATGTTTTGCCAAAGTACTGCTTCATGTATCATCCAGAAATGACATCATTCCTCAGCTCCTGCTTTCCTCTTCTAGTCTAGCATATATACAGTGATACTCAGGGATATAGCACATGTACATTTCTTTCTTTCCTTGTAACAGATCCCAGTGTCTGGAAGTCCATGTCATTTAAATGAAAGGCTTATGTGGCCATCTGCATGGATGGAGATATTGCACATGATGTATAGATTGCAGTGGGTTCCGCAAGTGTTAAAAACCTTTCTTTTCCTTCATATTTAGTCAGTTAAATTTGTGTTAATTGAATTCCTGTCTTACTCTAGTCCTTTCATCAGCTGGGTCAAGAACTTTGCTTTCTCTGTGATGGAGTTAGCTTATATTGAATTTGAGAAGTAAGTTCTAAATGGTCCCTATAGTGGATTGCTAAGACTGTGAGGAGAAGTTGTCAAATCCTTGATTAGCTGTTCTGTCAGAGAAGAATAGCAACTAGTCAAAATTATGGATGCCTTCCCAGGCAAGAATTTAGTGTTTTTCCAAGGAGCTCTTTCTAAAGCCATTTACCCTTGTAGTAATACCTAAAGCAGCTTTTAAGCAGACAGAATACCCCTCTTAAAATGAAATATGATGCTCCAGGGTGGTTGTAGAAGAAAATGCTGTTTCTGGTTCAAGTCACATGCAACAGATCATGGCTATTAAAGCTCTTTGTCGGTAGAATGAATCAGTATTGACTGCATGGTTACTCTTGTGGGTCATTACCTTGTCAGTTAATTGGAAAGCTTGTGAGGGACTTCTCTGTGATAGTGTTTTGTGGTAGAAGAAAACAACCTGGAAATAAATGTAGTTAAAAGCGGTTTGTAGTTGGTAACTATGGCTGGTTCGTACATGGTTTTGATTGCTGTGTGTGCACTGCATGATGGACTAATCTCTACAAGGGGTGAGGGATTCCTATGGTATCACTCTGAAGGCTGACAAGGATTCAAAACAGAATGCTTCTGTGAAATTCATGCCATAAATAATACAAATACACTTGTAAGAGTCTGTGTGAATGCTGTAGCTGTAACAAAAGGATCTTTAGATTCGAGTCTGTGGTTAATCCAGCTATCACTAGCTTGTGTCAAATTAATTGCTTACTAATGATATCCTTTATTGATAAAGGTCAGAATAATACAAAATTCCATTAAAACTATAGTTCTGCAAAATTCTCTTTAAACTGTAGTTCGGGTGTCATTGAAATGGCAGCGTTTGATTCCTTATTTATTTTTCAGTGACTTGTTAGAGACTCATAAAAAAGAAATCTGGGTATAGAGACTGCTTTTTCCCACTCAGCACCTGATCCTGAGAGTCTGCATGGGCTTGTGCATCCTTGTTAGCAATGCAGATTTGACAACTGGGTCCTAGTTTGCAGTGCTGTTTTGAATGCATTGTTTCATAAGAAGTTAAAAATTGGTCTCTCTTCCTGTTAGCTGTGTGAGTTCTGCAGAGCAGTGAAGTGTATGAACCTGGGGGGGCTTTCTGTGAGAAAAGTAAACAGATAAGAGGAAGAGCACACAGAAGATATTTGTTAGATGGAGTTGCCAGCTATTATACTGTTGTTCTTCTGGCTATAACTGCACTTTACATTTTATTATGGCCTGGATCTTTTGAGTTGAATTTTATAAGGCAGTTTCAGTACAATTGGGTCAGTCACCCATTATCCATTCAATTACACACTGCAGCCTTGCTGCTGCCCCTTGACATCTGTACACAAAGCCCATCTTCTTTTTACATAACCTGACCAGCTCAGATGCCAATTGTGGGAGATGCTGAAAGTCACTGGCAGCTCCAAAGCATAAGAAAAGAAATGGCTAAATAGTTCACTCCCTCTGGCATGCCCAGAGGCAAGCAGGGAGCTGATAATGGCATCATTACACATGCAATACTTTGTGTTTTGCACATATATTGCTGTAGAAAAGGGAGAAATTTGAGACTGCTGTGTGAGAAATGTCATTAAACACTTTTACATAGGAAGGCAGCTGCATTTCTGTTTGTTGCATTACACAGGTGCTGGGGTGGTAATGAGGTGACAGGCCTTGCTGGGCTGTAGATAGAAAAGATGTGGGCTCCATGAAGTAGGGTATTAGGGATAGCGATGCAAATGGATGCCTCGTTAATGTGATTAAATGATATGCTGAATTCTGCCTCTGAGGCTATTTCACTCCCATGTGCAGTTGGGCAAGATGGGCCAACCAGCCTTTCTGTAGGTGATCAGTAGCTGCACATGCTTTGGGATTCAGGCTCATGAAAATGCTGACTCTTGAAATAGGGCTCAGTAGGTGCTGTGCTTAGAAAATAAGAGCAAGTTCTCAAAAGAAAACTGAAATGCGTAGAAAAGAGAAATACACAGGCAGCAGGAGCTGTGTGTGTGTCAAAACAGGTGCTCAGTCGTACTGTGCTTTCTGAATAGCAGTGGCTTGTGTGTCTTCCACTTGTGAAATGAATGTAACACTGCCTTATCATGCAAGAGTATCATTGAAATAATTCCAGTGATGTCTCTGAAATGTTTGGGTGTTTCAGTACCGAACACTAGAGAAACACTCAGAAATAAATTAATAGTTCTTATTTGGGAAAAATAATAATGGTAGGTCATGAAAGAAGTAGAGTTTTTATAACACAAGCGTGAGGAAAAATTGAGATGCTGCTTGTGGGGAGTGCTGACTGTCACCTACACAGAACTGAGGTGTTTGACAGAAAAGAAAATAGATTGTGATAAAGTAATTGAACACTGTATAAAAAGTGTATGCCTCATAAATCGGAGAGAGAGGAGGATTAAAGTTGCAAAAATAATCTCTCCTAACTCCTGATGTTTGATTTGACTTGGATTTTTGAACTTCATGTTAAAAATGTAAACGGTGAATGTATTTACAAGAACCAAAGGCAAAGGTTTACTTTAGATTTGGTAATATAAAAGTAGGAAACCTACTTGCTTATAATACGTGGAAGAAAACCTTGGATTTGTTCATATAAGCATGGTGATGCCTCAATTTCAGCCCACTGTTCCATCAATTTGGTACAAATATTTGGTAGATTTTTATGGATCTAAGGAAACTGAGTACTGGTATTTCACATGAAATTACTGTGAGAACAGGTGACTGTAGCTGAACTTTTTCTGGCAGAGTTGAAAACTGGCTTGTAAGAGGATAGTAAACTGCCAATTCTTTGAGTCAGAAACACCTTTGTGTTAGTTGTTTGGATGACAGTCTAGCAAAACACCA
The DNA here is from genome assembly GCA_013398015.1 of Oreocharis arfaki. NCBI lineage: Eukaryota > Metazoa > Chordata > Aves > Passeriformes > Paramythiidae > Oreocharis > Oreocharis arfaki. The sequence continues at coordinate 395,380 of VZRR01000422.1, forward strand.
GTCCTGGACATTGCCAGGGACTTCTAAGACAGTATGATTACACAAATAGTCATAATTGTGTTTCAAATGGTAAGTAAAAGCTGTATACTCATTAATAAAGAACTGTGAAGGTGCTGTTGGTTAGCCGCTAGCAGCCCTGAAACTACGTGTAGTTTTTTATCTTGGTATTGGCTCTGTTGTGTTAGTATGAGTCAGCTTAATACTTTATTTCTGTATGAAAATGTGTCTTCTGTAGCAGACTGTGTTGAGCAGAGGTTAACTTTGTTTTATTTTGCTTATTTATTTAATTTTATTTATTTTATTTGGGATAAAAACAATCAGAAAACCAGCAAANCAGCTTAATACTTTATTTCTGTATGAAAATGTGTCTTCTGTAGCAGACTGTGTTGAGCAGAGGTTAACTTTGTTTTATTTTGCTTATTTATTTAATTTTATTTATTTTATTTTAATTCCTTCTAGCCTTCAGGAGAAAGAACAATTGCTCAGCATGTTCATTAAAGAAACTACTGCCAAAGTAAGTACATGTTTTCAGCTCTTCAGAATGTTTACAGAAGCAGATCATAGCTTGCATCTTAATAAATTGTCTTGGTTTCAGGAAGCTGGTTTTGTGGTGTTCCTTCTAAGAACATTTTGCACATCAGCATTTTTAAGCATACACTGAAAAGCCCTCCCCAGCTTTTTGTTTGAACAGGCCACAGAGATTATAATACCTCAGGAAGCAGGTGGAGTAATCTCTTCTTTCTCAGCTTTTTTACTAGTGTTCAGTCCTCTTGCTGAGGTCTCTATTCAGGAACACGCTCCTCAGCCTCATGAAATCATGGTCATTGCTGAATATTTTAGCTCTTAGTACAGAGTCTCTTACTTTCCTCTCTAACTGGTCTGTTGGTGTGAAGAGCATAAATGAAGTACCTCTTTTCCCTGACATTTCACTAATAATCTAGCTAGCAATCTCATTTTCATACCCCTTTAAAAATACAAATGAAAGTGATATATCTTATTTAGCATAAAATTTGTTTCTAACCAGAAATGTTAATACTTTTCCTTTATTTTTCTTATTTCATGGGCTCTTTTCAAGAAGTAGAACACTAAAGTTTTATTTCAGAATGGCTCAGTTGCTCCATGAATGCTCTAGAAAAAAAATCCATTTACTCTAGCTAATTCACATAGATCTATATGAAACAGGGAGTGCAAAATATTTCCAGGTTTTGATGAATAATGCATTTATACTCTGAAATAAACTTACTTTTCATGTTTTTTCTCTAATAGCACTCACCTACATCAGTAAAAATTTTATCCTCTATAATCTGTTCTTCCCAATCATCTTGACCAACACTTTCAGGATGCACTGCTAAAAAGATAATTTGAACTACATCTCATTACCACTCCTTCTTTCTCTTCCACTTTATTTTGAGCTCATTTTCTCTATTCGTTGCTTATACCCACATCTTGGGAAAATTAATATAGCCTATTCTAATGATTCCCCCTGTATATTTTAAATGACCATGGAAAAAAGTATCAAGGAAATTATTGTAACTGACCTACAGCTCATCTACTGAAATGAACAAGACGTTCAGTAGCTCGAAGTGATGTGTTGTTCCCAGCTATTTGCAAGCTAAAACATAAGGTATGGAATTTGCCTTTTCCCCAGAAAATGTCTCATGAGGTTTTATTTTATCACCATAGTATCTAGAGACTTTTTCAGTAACAGCTGAAGCTTTGAGTAACAGTAGAAAAGACTGTGAGGTAGAATTTCTCAGCTTGCTTTTTTTTCTTTAAATTTTCAATAGATAAAGTATTATTTTAATTTTATTCCATTCCTATGTGATGGCTTTTATTTGTTGTAGAAGATAAATAGGACGCATGTAGTGAGACTCCTCCAAATAATTTCCTATTTTGTTTATTCAGATCATCTCATCCTATTATTTTCATCTCAAAATAAATAGAGCTGGTCTTTGAAACCTTTTTATTGTATGGTGAAAGCATTCCTTTGTCAAAGGTCTCTCCTTTTCCCCTGTGCCACTGGCATTTCTATGGCCTTTTCTGCCTCATCTCTTGTTTTCAGCTGTGGCTGCAAAAGCTGACTTTTGCCTGCTAATGAAGGGAGCGCTGTCCCCCATTCACCATCTTCCTTCAGAAGGAAAGAAATTAGTATCTGCTTTCACTAATGGCAAGATTGTGCTGTGTGGGAGACCAGGTAGACTGTTCCTTCCTTTAGGCAGTGTTAGCAGAATTTCTTTATCTTTTCCAAGGTGCTGTTTTAAAGAAATATGAAGGTTACTCAAAACTTCTTTTCTCTTGAGATGATTGGAGGGAGAGTCAATTCCAGTGCTTTCGTTGCTGTCCTTGTCCCTGTTTTTGCTGCTTTAGATTAACATCATATGCTGGAAAGATGGAAGAGGATGACAATGGGCAAATTTGCCTTTGATATTTTGCTGCTTTTCATCTTGATTCTGCATATCTTTGCTAACCAGCTTCCTACTGGTTTCAGATAGACTGTTTTTTTGAGTAATGTTTGTGTCTAAATGCAGATTTGTAAGGTATACTGCTAAACAAGAGCATTTTTTTTTAAAAAAATCTGCTTTAAAGAAACCTCAGAAACCACTAAAGAGGGTTTTTAAATAGATACAGCAATATTCGGCTGCAAAACCACTTTCCTGAAATTGAAAATTTTTTTAGACTTCGAGCTGGTTGGCCTGTGGGTCACAGCAGAGCTGGTTATGAGAACAGGGAAGGGGCATTGCTGGGGCCACCGGCCCCTGCAGTCAGGCTGGTTAGAGAAGGATGGTGTTCACTGGAAGCCAAGGGCACTGGCTCTGTGAATGTTCACCATCTTTGTTGGCGAAGAAATGACCTTTCCTTTGTGGCTGAATAAGCTACTGTAATGAATAATGGTATCTGTTATGAAGATAAAATAATTAGAAAAAATGAAAAGAATTGGAGCTTGTAGAGTAGACCTGATGTAACGTAGAAGCAGTGCCATTAGTTTAGGGGATATTACTTTGTCTTTCCCACTTGCTCATTTAGTTTTGCGGCACTATGCCGTATGATAGGTCTGAAGATTAATGTTGTTCATTTATCTACAGAATACACGTGACATAGATACAAGCAGAGGCCCGGCAACCTACTTATCTCATGTTCCAGAAGAATCATCTCTGAGTTGGAGGGACTGCCTTTCTGCCTCTGGTCCCTGCATTTGGTCCATTAATAAAAAGTGCCAGCAAGCTTTGTTCTAACAGTAGGGCTTACAAAGTGGACAGTGCTCACTAGAAACTGATTAAACATCCCAGCTTATTTTGCATAATTGCCAAACAGCTGTCTAGTGATAATGACTTTAAGTTACTACCAGCATGGGATATATTCATGCAGTTTTCCTGGAGCTGAAAGATTCCCCACCTAATTGCAATTCACTGAGCCATTCAATGCCCCTAAAGAGAGAGTACTTCTTGGAAAAAAGTCATTAAAAACTTTCAGATTTATTTTGGAGATGGGAGACAGAAATGGCCTTTGGGTTTTTTAGGCACGTTTATTCATCTCTGACAGGTTTGGGGTTTTAAAAACATTTTAACTGAATTAGCTGGAGAGTCACTTAGAAGGGGGTACTGAAACCAAGTGAGATATCTGGGTGTTTAAAAATTATAGTAGGTGCAGAAGCATTATGTGTTTTTAAACTAAAATGATGACTCTGAAGTCTTTAAAAGTAACAGTTACTGCTTGGCAGATAGTTCTGTTGACTCAAGAAAAAAATATGACCCATTTATAGTTAACAGATAATCTCAGTAAAGGAAGAGGGTGTTATTAATTTAAAAGGATTTAAAGCTAGTGTCATATATCAATTATTGTAATTTAATTGTACGAACAGGTAAGCCATTAGAAGTATAAAATTTTGCTCTTAAAAGTCCTGTGTCTCTGTTAATAAGCATGGCATTTGTTTCTGAGGAGGGAAAAATAAAAGGGAAGGAAGGCAGGGGAACTTCTCTCTGGAGATTTCCTTTCACATCACATCATTTCAGAACCGGCTTGTGCCTGTCTTGATTATTCCTTTACCTTTGGTTCCAATGAATGCAATGTTTTCTTAAGTGTCAGCTACAATTTTAAGCAAGTGTTTGACATCTGCCTCCAGAATAAGGAATTTGCCTTAGTTCAGTGAAGGGTTTTTGCTTGTGCATTTTGCTTTCTTTCCCAAATGATGCACTATGGAGTAAACCCCGACATTTTTGAATATGTGGGGCTTGTATAAATTTTGCATATTGCATAAACTCCTTCTGAAGTGGCCATGTACACTGAAATGCAAAGTACAGAAACAGCTGCATTTCCTGTATATTTTTTTCTCTCTTTTCTCTCTCCGTGTTTTCAATACCAAACCTGATTGATTGCTGAAGGACCTCCAGTTAAAAAGATAAAAAAGAGAGCAAGGGAAAATCAGAAACCCAAACCCTAGTCATCTGTGTGTCCTGATTGCAAAACAAAGTGCAGTGTCAAGCTGGCATAGCCTTATTTGTTGCCTGTGCAAAAAAGAAGGCTGCCTTGCCTTTTTTTTCAGTTAAAATGCTGAGCACAGTATATTTTGTATAAAAATCAGTGCACGTGGTATGTTATGGTAATTTAATCTCCAAATATTGGTTTACTTATGCTTCACTTCAAGCATGATTATTAATACTGAAATTGTACAGAACTTGTAAGATGGCCTTTCTTCTGTGTGCAGCATCAGTATCTGGTAGTGAAACATGTCCTCTCTCATGCAGGTAGCTAATGCTAATACCATTCTCTGTTTTAATACTGGAATGTGCAGCACAGCCTGGAAATTTTGATTCATGTTGGGTGTTTCTGTGAAGACATCACTTTTTATTAAGCTTTTTTACTTTGCTTCAGGATGTTATGTCATGTCTGTAAACCAAGAACATTTGAAGCCCCATTTGAACTGCCTTATACTTTTACATGAATGAATTCTATATCATGGCTGTCTGCCTCAATTTAGGTTTGCACGAGTCAGAAACTCTGCAGTACTTTGAGGAGGAAAGTCAGTGATATTGAGACTCAACTACCAGCTCTACTTGAAGCCAAAATGCTGGCTGTTTCAGGTAAGTTTTTAGTGATGAGAAGGACTAACGTTGTTAAGGAGTGTATTAAAGCTGTTATTGACCTCTTCATAACAGACTTGCTAGGAAAAGTTGTTCATGTGCTTATGTAAATCCCTTGAAGTTGTGACCAGCCTGGCAGAACAGGGCTATGCCATGCCTTGTGTAAGGTACTTCAGGCCCCTCTCCATGGCTTGGAACTCCTGGCAAAAAGCTGATGCTGTGTGGTAGGCAGAAAACATGCAAAACACATGGTATTTTTCCACGGGTGAAATTGATAATAATCATCAGTAGCTGTTCCAGGACTCTACAGGTTACATTCTTAGAGCTCTCTAGCTAAGTTATAAATTTATAGCTAAGGTATCATAATTACAAGTGTGGCTTTAAATGACACTTTAAAATGGAATACAATAATTGGCAGCTTCTGCTGTTCAGATCATTAAACAACTAATGTTGGCAGCAAAAGAGCGATTTCATCCTTGGAGCACTCATGCATGTTATTTACAACCAGTAAAACACTGAAATGTGATTACAGAGTCTGATACATAACAGCCTTACATGGCACTTGCTTAGGATTGCTGCACTGTTCACCAAGGAAAAAAGGCAAATCATAGTTGTTTCTATTAAGTTGGAAGAGGTGGGTTTTCTAATTCGGCAAATGGTTTTGAAGTATTTAAGTAGGTGTCTCTCTGCTAGACACCTGCCTCAGAGAGGAAGCTGAGTAGAAGGGAATGTGGACTAGAGTACGAGGAGTTTTCCAGTGTTACCCCAGGTAAAGAAGGGCTAAAGGGTTTTTGATGCATGTCAAGATGAGATGTAGCTCTCCGTGTGTGATTTATCTTTTCAATTATATACAAGAATCTATATTGCACACACAAATTATTTTAAAATGAAACTTTCTGCAGTGTCATGTTTTGTTTGCCAGAAGTGGATAATGTCAGGCTTGAGCAAAATCCTAAAGGAAATTAAAGCCCAGATCTTGTATTGATGCTGAGCATGCTCAATTTCCTTATTTCTCATAACACGTTTTTTAAATTGAAATACTCTTTATTTCTCTCTCCACCTCTAAGAGGTAAACCAGGCAATCATCCTTCTCTACCCATAGGCTGTTTAAATGTAGGTAATTTTCTCACTTTCAGAAATGGGGTTTTATGGCTTAGGAAGAAAGCAGCCCATAAGCTGGACATGCAGCTACATTTAGGAAGCAGTTGGCCAGAAAAGCTCTGTCTCAGTCTGACACTTGGAGAGAGTGAAAGACAACTCAGGGATCATTTCCAAAACATTGTAACAGTATTTTATACTTGTTAGCTCTTAAAAGAAGTTGCTTGTTTCAGGAATGAATTCCAAAGGCAATTTAATGCTGCTCTTTCCATAAGCTGTTTCTACAATTCTTTGACTGCCTTTCTATGCTTCTTAAGAGGTATCAGTGCAATTTCTTCATACTGATAAGAAGCACCATTTCTTTTTTTACTCTTGCTTCAAGGAATTTTAGTGACTGTGAATGGTACAATCCTCATTTGTTACTAAGGCAAAATTCTACATGGCAGGGTTGAAAATCAAGGACGAAAGGTAATTTGGTGACAGTGGACACTGTAATTTCTTTACCTCGTTGTAAGACACAGATGCATTTAGTCAATGTCGTGACACTTGTTTATGTAAAATGCAGAGTTATATATAGAAGACACAGAGGAGATACAAGAACAAAAAGAAAATTATTTCTCTGAAGACCTGTAAGTAAAAAAGAAAAAAAAAATCTGAAAACACCAGAAATAGTCTTAGGGCATGAAGTGACTAATATCAGAAAAGCCAGGATACATGGTGAATTGCAGCTGGCTAGCAGAGAAGCAAGTCTGGAAGAACAGATTTGATAAATGCTGAAGAAGAAAGAGGAAGGCAGAGATAAAAATAGTGGGGGTTTTTGTGGGCTATATATATATATTTTTACTTAATAAGGCAAAAACAGTGAATAGTGGATAATGGAGAAGGCTGAATTACTCTAGTTTCTGTGTATTCCTATGTTAGGACTAAATGAATGACACCTCTTAAGGAAGGCATAGTTAAGAAGCAGGTCTTAACCTTCTAAATACTGTCTAAGATTCAAGCAAGATACTTCATGTACATATTCCCTGATCTCTCAGCCAGCAATGTTAATGAACAGCCTGGATATATTCAACTGTTACAAGTTGCAAGAATGTTCAGTTGGGTAATATGCAATTATTTAAGGACAGTCTTGGAACAGCATGACATTCAGAAGGAGTTATAATGTCCATATATAAATATGCAGTAACAATAAAGTTTAGAGGTCATGGCTAGAGGTTTTCATTTAGTCTGGAAACATCAGGCAGGGTTGAATGTCTGTTACTTCTACTTCTTTTTATGTGGCAGTTAGATATAATTCATTCAGACAGTTTCTTCAAAAACACTGCTAATGGATACTGAGAACAACTGTTTTTCTCTATACAGATGTCACATTTTTTGATTAAAGTAGCATTTTTCTTGAGGAAGCAGTAAGAGTCAAGTGACTTTGGAACAGTGTCGAAGCAAAAAGATGACTGTATCCCAAAAGTTAGATTAGATGAGCTAAAAAATAGAGTTATTAAGTGAAAATTAGCTTTCAGAGCTTATATGTGGTGACTTAATGATGTGATGACTTGGAAAGCATGATACATACCTCAGCCTTTAATGGCTATCTTGACAGCTTCAGACAACATTCGTTTGCAACGTAGACTGTACTTTCTAGTACAAATACATTGATTTAAAATAGTGGTGTACTTGCACCAAAAAATGTAAGAATATAGTTGATATCTTTTTTAGAGGAAAATACCGTGATAAATGCAGTGTAAGCATAAACAGTTCTATTAGTCCTATCAATACAATACCTTGGATTTTAAGGCTGTGTGGTAAATGATACTGTAAAGATGTAAGAGACAATACTATGTATATGAATGCCTCTCCTTCATTCATCCCAGGAAGAAGTATAAAATCAAATTTGGAAGAGAAAAAAGAAAGCTTGTGAGTATTCAGATTATTGAAGGCCATAAAATAAATTAAATTAAATTCCAGTGAGCTTTCATATGGGAAAAAGTAAAGAAGCCCATACTTACATGTTCAAGAGGTGTTTCTGTCAACAGTTACAATTCAGAACACCCCACTTACTTCTGATTGTCCTGTTGGGACAAATAACTGATAGTTAATACTCCAGAGATGCTAGTCCAGAATTTTCCTCCAGAGATAATTAGTAGGACCTTATATTGTTCCCAGTTTTTAAGTCAGTAGCTTTGGGTAATTATAGGCTGTACTCCTGATGTCATGAGATGTTACTGTTGATATGCACATTTGTAAATTCTCATTGATGAACTATTATGGTTTAGCATCTAGTATGTCTTTTTTGAGTTACAAAAAACCACCTTAATGTCAGTGCTTAGAAACCTGCATGTGATTTTTTAAAATGCTGCTTCTTACAGTGGCTTTTAACATGCTTATAAAATTTTGTGGTCAGTTATAGGAAGAACATGACAGTACATGATACTCCGTTCTTTTTTTCAGTGTTGTGTGACTATTTAGCATAAAATTTTTCTAGGGAATAGATTTCAGATGAAACAATTGGAAGCTGGTAAGAAAATTTAAGTAGGATGATGTTTAAGCAAGTGTGAACACAACTGTAGAAATATTTTTTAAACTTATTTTCATACTTTGAGCTGTTTCACACAAGAGGAAATAGTAAGAAATTGTCTGTTTCTGGCTTTTCCTTAGTGAGAAAATAATTTCAGAATAGGAGGGAGGATGCAAACTAAAATGAATTTTTAGTCCTGTTTCATCTGTTTCCTGTATTTGAATAAAAGAGGTTTATTGAGGTACCTTTTACAATGTTTTTTGTAGACTCTTTGAGAACTTTTTTCCCCTCTCGAGATTGTGTATTAGCATGGGACTAGATAGCCAGAAAGTGGCTTAATGGGAAGCTAAGCAGGCATGAATGAAATACTGTGTTTCTCATGTAGTTATCCATGAGATGCATGTCATTAACTTTCCTTCTGTCTTTGCGAACACAAATTAGATCCCAACACAGGAGTTAGACTGAGGTGACTTGTAGTTTAAAAAAATAAGAATTGATCTTAAAACTGTCTATACCAGTGGGAGATCATGTGTCATGATCCTGTAAATATCATTACCTCTATGTCATTAAGTACTGGCAAGTGGGAGCTGCTTGGACCTGATGTTGTGGGATGATTTCCAGCAGTACAATAAGGTTTTTTTTCCTATGCCAATGTAAAAGCCTAGTTTTAGAAATAACATGACATAAATACTAGCTAGCATATTTCACAAAGCTTAATGTTAGGGCTGTTGCCTCTTTGGCTGCGCTTTGATGCTTATTTAGGGCAAGTTCAGCACGGATCCAACTGTAACAAAAAGAGCCCCCAGCATTCCAGCTTTGGTGCTAAGTATTCCTGTTGGGAATGCGTATGTTAGAGGACAGAGCCATCAGGCTGGAAGATGCCAGTGCAGGCAGAAGGACACTTTCAGCCGTCCATCTGTGGTTTATGTTAATGTGGATGCCTTGTTTGTGTGCTGTGGTCTGTCATTTCATGCAGAAATATGAACGGACACGTAGTTCTTGGTGTGATACTGAGTTCTTCCCCAGACATGCCAAGTATGGCTCTTAATTTGTCTTTCACTGGAAGGTAGTGGTGCTCCCGGTTTCTTTATCTTTTCTGTTTCTGAAAACTGTTGTTTGGTAGTGGTTGCTGAACTTGCCTAGTCTTAGAGGCAAAAATAGCAGTGACTCTGTGCCTTCTCATGAAGGCTCAGTTTTTTGATGAATTGGAGTCCAGCAGAGGTCTGCATCTTGTCAGATGACATAGCTCGTTCTACACTTTCCTTTTCCTGATTCCAGCAGCAGTCTGGGATCAGAGGCATGTTGAGATTAATTCTACTTCATGACTGCAGTGTCTGGTTCCAGCATTCAATGCTGTGTATGCCATGTCTTCCCACAGCAGTCGTTTTATACTCCATGAAATAAAATTTGCCACCATGTATTGGTGCAAACAGTGTACTTTTTGGCTCGCCTGTCAACTCATTTGAAAAATAATGCTAGTGAGTCCCCTAAACCAACTCTTAAATGGTCCCTCAGACTTCAGACAGCTCTGTGATGTGGTTCGTCCCCAGCCAGCAGTTAAGTACTACATGGACATTCTCTCTGTTCACCGTGGGGAGGAGAATTAGAAAAAAATAGTAAAACTTGTGGGTTGAGATAAGAACAGTTTAATAACTGAAACAAAATAAGATGTAATGATACGAAAGATAAAAATAACAACAATAGTAATGGTAATGAAAGCAAGAGTGAGAGAGGCATAAAGCCCAAGACAGTGATGCACAATACTAATAAAGTGATGGTTACCCCCACAGACCAGTGCCCAGCCCATTTCCAGGCAGCGATTGGTCCCTCCCAGCCAACTCCTCCCAGTTTATTTGCTGAGTTGGATGTTCTGTGGTATGGAATATCCCTTTGTCCAGTTTGGATCAGCTGTCCTGGCCATGCTCCCTCCCAGCTTCTGGTGTACTTGCTTGCAGAGCATGGGAAACAGAGAAGTCCTTGATTTTAGGCTAAGAACTGCTCAGCAACAACTAAAAACATCAGTGTGTTATCGACATTATTCTCTGCCTAAATCCAAAACACAGCAGTGTACCAGCCACTAAGAAGAAAATTAACTCCTTGCCAGCCGAAACCAGGACATTATGCCGTTTGTCTTTTTAATCTCATTTTCAAGTCAGACTGCTGGATGTTACTGGCTTTCAGTGAACTTCAAGGGTAATTCATTGTAGCTGAAGTTCCAGCATAATATGTGACCAGACAGCAGAAAATCTTTTCTTCTGTTGGAGAAGTCAGTCATGAAACAACTTACTCTCTTACGCTCCCCTTACCCAAGCAGCTATCCCTGGAGCAGGAGAGAAGGTCAAGTTATCTCTTTTGCAGTTCCTTTTCTGTGATTTTGTGCCCAAAGGAGACATGTTAGATGGGAGAGCTGTGAAGGAAAGGTGCTATCACCCTGTAGAAATGATGTGCTGTGGTCTGGAGGGGATGAGAGAAAACACTTGTGGAAGGGGACAGTGATGTCACTCTTTCCATTGTTACCACTGATTTGAAATATTATTACTTTTGGGTTTATTTGCACTCTCTGCCTCCCCCTCCATTCCCCCCCCCCCNCCTGGGTTGTTCTGTGGTGACTGATTCAGTCCAGGTACAAAAGGCTCTCTGTGACTAAGAATTGCTCCTCCGAATGTATGTCTGTGGGGTCTCTCACCTTCTTCTAGATGGCAATTACCTTCCAGGATCACATCAATCATTCAGTTGTGTTATGCTTCATAAAAGCATTGACATGTGTTATTGCTTAAAAACAATAATTGCAATTCAAATATGCTGGATTTCTGTAAAATGTTTCAGGAGATGGTAGACTGTCCCTCATTTGCAGTTTATTTTTTCAGAGGTGCAAACACACTGGCAATGCTTCCAGAATCTTATATTTCTGTCATGTCTTTAGCTTTTTCCCTTTCCTTTGTGAGTAGGTGAATGGTATTTATTTTCTTCTATTTCTTTTGTGGTGTTGAAATCACTTTGTATCCTCATTAATCATAGGGTGGAAGATTTTCAGCCTTGAATTCCAGTGCCATTGATAAATACTATGGTGGCAAATGCCCTAAGCTAAAATGTAAATTTTCACTTCCTTATGAATTATTAAAGGTAGTGCTGTTAGTATATGAAGAATTAATTTATAGATAATGATGAAGAATGACCAGTCTATTCTTTGTTACATTTAAGCTAGTGTCCAATAGATATGCTTTGTTATTAATGAAAAAATTACTCCTTTGTTCGTACTACGATGAACATGTTTTCAGTGGGGTGAGACTTCTCTCTCTGCTTCAAGTATAAATAATGGTAACTATGATTGTATGTAACTTCTGCCATAAATATGAGAAAAAGTGTGAGTAAAAAATTTGTGGACCCTTAGTTTTGTCCTGTATTATGAGCAGGGGAAATATTTAATAAAGTTTAATTAATAACATATTTCTCATTTTTTGCAAATTCAGATGGATTTCAAACCATATTTTTAATCAATTTGTTGTTGGCAAATGGTATCAAAATAATGATGTTTTACTTCAAGGCTACTGGATGGGCAACAATCTGCCCAATATAGTAAAATCTGACAATAAGCTGTTATAATGAGCGTGACTTTGTGGCACCTAACTGTATATATATACATAATATATTTGATATGCAGAGTACTGTTTAGCTGTAACCATACAAGTAGAATTTTAGTAAGAGTGGAAATAATGGAAATATACTCATGTTTACACTAAGTAGCTGTTTTCTGCCTGGGGATTTTTTTTATTTTTACTGTTTTTCCAGGGTGGATTGGTGTGCTTGATTTGGCTGGTATTTTTGGCATTCACATCAAGCCGTTGGAGCTTACCTGATGTCACTTTCTGTAGAGGATGAAGGATGCACGGGAGGAGAGAGCCCCAGAGGGCAAGATTGAGGAGGAAGATTTAACTTCTTTTGTTGCTGTCTTTTGAGATAATGGTAGTGTTCAGTCCCTCAAAGTGAAGTGTACGTACTCGGTTCCTTATGATTGTGCACTGCAAGTGCATTACCTGTTCAGAGCACTGGATACTGCAAGCTTGCTGCCCCACTTTGCACCCAGTGTGTGTTTATATGAACATGTATGCAGGGGCTAAAATTGCACATCTCTAGTAATGTGTGACAGCATCGCTGTGAGACAGGAGGAAAGATGGGAAAAGTGGCATCTTGCTCTTTAATCCTCTTCATAGATTCATCTCTGTGTCATGCCCTGGTTTAAACCAGAGCCTCAGGTTTTGTCTTAGACTAACTCCTGAGCTTTGTTTTCTCTGTACAGAGTTTCCGAGCAAGCAGTCCTATTGGCTGCATGACTTTTGAGTTTCCTGGGAAGAGTCAGACTGACTTAGTACCAGCCAACTAGAACACTCTCACTGGTATGACTGTGTAAAACATAGCTCCAAGTGGTTGACAAAGTAACAGGTATTGTGTTCACTTAGGCAAAAAAATTATTTAATCATCAACAAGAGGGATTTTAACATTTTGAGGGTGTTAGCAGAATAAAATATCTTGACATACGTCTTCAGAATGTTTCTATGACATCCAATGTGATGTTGTCTCAACAAAAAAAAACCCACAACAAAACAACAACAAAAAAAACCAAACCAGGAGGGCATGTTTTTCAATGCTGGCAGCTATGGATTACTTATTAATTCTTTAATCAACCTTCTTAAGGCTTTTAGAAAGCAGTTACTTGGGTTGCTGTGATTGAGGTCAGAGCTCATTGATAATGGTACTTGTGATGTATGACTTTTTATATGCTCTTCTGAATTTTCACTGCAGGCTTTCAGACATTTTTGCTGTCATGGGAAGCTGCATCAGGTAGGGTGTCTTTCTGGCTTTTGGGTGTGTCTCTGATGCCATTTCCTTACAGCCTCAGTTTCGATATAAACTTCTCCTCTGGGAATTCAGATCCATTCAGTATATATAAAACTTTCATATGCAATATCATGCCTTTTTCCTTGCTGTCCTCTGAAATGTAACAGCAGGCTCCAGATTCTAATAAAGATTTTCTCACCTTCATGTTTTATTAAGGCTGCTGGGCTTTGATGCTTGGGATGAGTTCAGGTGAATAAAGGTGGACTCAAGTCTTAAAATACCTTAGAAGCATCTGAATATTTGCCATTTTTCCAGTGATTTTGTCTTGCTTATCTTGCTCTTTGTTTTGCCCATTTGGAAACATGATAAATTAAGGTAATAGAATTCGTGCTGTGGTTTCCCAGTAAAGCACTGTTAAGTCGTAAGATCCTACTATTTGTAAAGCGTGTTTGTAGTTATTTAATTGTATAATTCTTTGTAAGGCAGAAGTGGCAAATGGAGTTTTAACTGGGAATTAGAAATGAAGGACTTTTGACCTGTTAAAAAGAAACAAGTAAATGTCAGCTTTAAATGAGGAAGAGGTTGAATGAAACTTTCATAGCCTTGGGACTAAAAAAACCACCAAAAACCCGACTGCAAAGCAAGACTACCACATTTAGCCATGTTCAGTCTTTACACCTGCCTTATTTGATAAAGTGTTTTCCGAAATTTTGGTAAGTGCAGCCTCCTTTTGGCCCACCTGCCTTCCTACAGCCACTTGAGTTTGCAACAGCGTCTTTGTTCCAGGAGAATGGCTGTAGGTCTTTGGTGGAAGTGCTCCTGTTCACTTGTGTTCTGGAGGAATGGAGCCTCTCTTGGCAGCTGCTGGTGGTGGTTTGCCATCTTCTGACCAGTGTAAATACTTGCATCCTGTTCTTGCTTCCTTGTCTTGAAGAAACTGAACAGCAGCCAAAGCATTCCCTTTTAAGACTTTGTGACCAACACTTTGAAGACACCAGGTCAAAAAGATGTACTGCCATAATTTAGGATGTTCTGATGTGGATTTGGTTGTTTGGATTATGTGTTAATATTTGAAAATATACTTCTTAAGTTATCTGTTGTGTCTAAGCAACAGTGTATCATATTGCTGAAACAAAACCAAAAAGAAATCTTTACATCTGAATAATGCTGGTGGTATTATAAAGTGATTTCAGGAGTCTAAAGTACTTCAGAAGCTGATGAGAGATTTGTGTGACTGGGTGTGTTTTATGTTAATATTTACTTCAAGGCTAAATCTTCTGAGTGCCTTTACTTACTAGATACCTTTGCTTATTCGATCATATCACCTAATTTTTGTTAATTTAGGATATTATCAGAGCTTAAGTCTTATGCTAGAGATCTTCTTTCTTTTATTGGGCAATGCTATATGGAAATTCTTTTTGTCAAGAGTTCTTTAGATTGAAGTGTGGGGGTAGGATTTGGGGTTTTTTGTGTACTTGTTGGTTTGGGGTTTTTTTTCCCCCAGCCAAGTTTCTCAGTCATTGAAAAGATTCTGGTACAGCTCTGTAAATGTAGCACTGTAATAGTTACTCTACTGCTATTTGAAAGTAATTTAATGGCTGTCATTTTCTATTTATTACAGAAGACTTCTTTATGAAGTAAGGAAACATTCCTCTCCAGCTGCATAAAAATGGTTTTCAGAATGGTTAAGTGGGTAAATGTTACTAGGCTACACTCTAAACCACTTGGGAGTTGAACTTTTTACTCTGCATCCCTGTCCAAAGGAACCAGACATTTTTAAAAACTGCAGAACAGCATGAGCTGGTGCTGCCGAGGTGTTCTACCTCTCTGTGATATTTCATGCTTCAGGGAGAGCCAGAAGCGGAGAGTTGTGACTTCTGGGCATGTTCTCTGGGAAGAACATCTCCTGATGGTCTTTGCTTAAAGTGCAGGCCATTTAAGAAATGCAATGTGTCATTCATATGCAACCTTCTGGTGCTTGTTACAAAAACCAGCACAGGGCTCCTTTGTTCAGGGACAAAATACTTCAGGGTCCAGCAGGTTGACAGCCTCTATTTCAAATGTACTGTGCGTTGAGGGGTCCTCCAAAAGAAGAAAATGGTCTGATGGATACCACCACAATGATCAATGAATTACAGTATGACGTTATTTGAAGTGTGAACCCTTAGGAACAGGTTTCCTGAAAAAATGTAAATTGTGTCAATAATTAAAGAAAATACCATTTCTCTGTGTGTAAGGTTAAATCAGCTATAATTGTTATTCTTGTAATATTAATGAAATGGATGCTTGCAAAGCAGATTTTCTTTTTTTCCTCCAGTTGGTCTTTCAGTTGCTTTTGGGGAGTAGAATTGCCTAATCTCCCAGGATTGCTATGTAAGCTACTGATGTTGCAAGTGTCTGCTTCATTGTCTTTTTCCTCTTTCTTCCCCCCGCCCCCACAAAACGTGCAGGAAGTAATTTCGGCACTGCGAAGGATCTTGCAGAAGAAATAAGATCATTAACATCTGAGAAGGAGGGACTGGAAGGACTTCGCAATGAACTGTTTGTTCTGAGCGCCAGAAATACACGAAAATTAGAGAGAATTAAAGATGATTACACCAGACTGAAACAAGAACTTGAACAAGGAGAGACTGCCTTTGGTAAGTAGTTTACAGATTGTTACAGCTTTTTGCTCAGTCCTGATCTCCTGGAGGTGTGCTGGGTTTGATGAATCACTCTGCATTTCACAAAACATACTGATTGTTCTGAGGAAAGTCTGGCAATGACCTAGATAAGCAGTATGTTCAGTATTGTCTCAGCGGTTTCCCCGGGAGTTGGGGGAGGCCGTGGGGAACACGGAATACCGCAGCAATATACCACTTTTTGAAATCTATCTTAGCCGAGTTCTCAAAACCTTTCTTTTCTAAGCTTGTTTTTGTCATAGTGATGATGGCACTATGCTTGCTTTCACATACAGAGGAACGTGTAGTCTTCATGCAGAAGCAGTAGATGTGTCTGGCTGTGACAATGGAAACATGTTCAGTGTATATAACTAAGTGCTTAGTGTGTACATATATAACACATTTGATGGTGGGTCTGAACATGTGGGGTACAAGGGATGCCTGATTCTGGAAGAAAAATTCTCATAGTAAATTCGTGTTTGAGGGGGAGTTTAAAGAGCTTGCCAGGTGCTGCTCTCACACAACTATGAGCAGCGTGCTTGGGTTGTAGTGTCATGGTGGAATTGGGGAGGTTGTCTGCAGTTACTGGGAAAGCTACTGACAAGTTATCAAATAGCAAAGTTATTCCTAGACTTGACTTACTCTCTTGTCTGCTCTACTCACTCCTGAAGTTGAAGCGGATAAAATGGCCTTGCTGCTTGCTTAAATGAAAAGGCTCAGTAATGTTTGATTGACTGCAAATGTACAGTTACTGTAATTACCTCTAAACAATTAAACACAATTCTGAGAGCTATTTTAAACCTCTAGGGTTCTGAAGTGTCTTTCCTCTTTTTAGGATCTTATGAGCAGTAGGTTGGGTGAAGAGAGGAAGGTGCCTCTGTTTTAGAAGGATTTGAAGTTTCCTCATGGGCAAGTGGATAAGTAGAGCTGTCTTAGAAACAAAAAGATTTGTAGGCAGCTGGATATATCTAAGATAATGTTTTAAAAATGCATAGAATAGTGTATACACACATACTTCTAGATAAGAACTTGCTTTTTTAGAATCTATATAAAATTTTTAAATATGATTCCTCAAATTTGGCGCATTGTGATACAAACCCAGAAATGCAAATGAGGCAATGCTTCTTCTTTCCTTGGATTTTCAAGTGAGTCGAAAAGGGTTCTGACGTTATGATCAGTCCATCTTGCTTCTCTTTTGTTTCTAGGACGATTAAACTTCCTATAATACACACATACCTTCTCATTTGTGTTTTAATTCAGCAGGGTTTTAAATAAAGCCTGTATGAGACTCTTGCTGGAGCAACAGAAATGGTATCAGTTTATAGACTTCTTTTCCCTTTTGCATTTATATAGCTGTAAGGAGATAGAGTCTTTACATGACCTCTAATGTCCACAGTTTGTGACAATAAATTTCAAAATACTGGGTGTTTACTATGTAGATTTTCTTTTAATTTACTGTGATTCTGTAGGCATAAGGAGAAATTTTTCCTTGTGTTAAAATAAAGTGCCGTCAAGCAGATACTACTCAGAGATATATAAATTGAAACCTGCCAACTTCCCTTTTTGTCATCCCAGCTCCATTTACATGTGACCTACCCTATTTTCTCCTTTAAGAAATGGAAATATTTGAGAACACTAGCATGGGTTTGATACCAACACCTTTAACTGAATGCAAGCCTTCAGATGCACACTGGAAACATTATGCAGATGGTGTCTTGAGGAAAGGAGGCCACCTTTATGAAACAGTGTTATTTTGCACAACACTTTTATGTTTAGGGAATAAAGCATAAAGGATTGGAATACAATTTGGTTGCTATTTGTTTTTGCTGTTGTTTGAAAGAACTGGAGATAATTGTGTTGGCTTTGTCTGCACTGTGAAAGGTATGATTTGAGTTTCAGCTACTTGGGTAGCTGAGCTGACTTACTGCACAGCCTTTGGCCTGGTGTTTCATTAATGCCCATAAAATCTGTGTTGCTGGAGAGAAAGGCAGTTCTGCATTTTTTTCTGTGTTCCTGCCCCAACCCTTACACTAGGTCAGTGCAGACGGGAAACCTGATGTGAGCTGGGTATTAGGGATTGTAGGGATGTACTTGTGATTTTTCCTTGTGGCACACTTGTATGCTTTGGCTCTGGCATGAAATAGTGTCTGTCCATGAACTGCACATGGGCTACTGAAAGCGTTGAGGAGAAAGAGGCCCCTTGGTCTTCATGCAGTGCTGGGACAAGAGGGAATGGCTTCAAGCTGAGACTAGATCAGATGTTAGGAGGAAAGTCTACTGTGAGGGTGGTGAGGCGCTGGAACAGGTTGCCCAGAGAATCTGTGGATGTCCCATCCCTGGAAGTGTTCAAGGTGAGATTGGACAGGGCTTTGAGCAACCCAGTCTACTGAAAGGTGTCCCTGCCCGTGGCAGTGGGGTTGGAACTGGATGGTCTTTGAGGTCGCTTCCAACCCAAGCCATTCTATGGTTTTTATCTTTAAAAGCTAATCTTAGTTTGACTAAGTCAGTGGGTTTATAAATCCTTCACAGAAAGGAGATGCTTCATTTTTCTTTGTCAAAGGTAATCGGATCAACTACAGCTGTTGTCTCACCAGTCTTGCTTATGAATTGTTTCCAGGGCATAATCTTCTATTTTCCCTGCATCAGGAGCCCCCCTCTCTTTTTGTTATATCGCACCTTAAAACCCTCTTCAGAAGTATTCCTTTACATGTCTATGTCATCTGGTACTTGAATTGCTGTTTCGTGCCTGTGAGCTTCTTGAAAACTTTGATTTTTTTTTTTTTAACTGAATGTAATACTGCTTTGTACAGAAAATATTAGACAAAAAAAATTAAATGCTAAAATATGTGTGTATGTTTGTCTTTCTCTTGTGTATAAATTGGTCACCTATTTTTTACTTCATTAATAATTGTTGATTTCTCACAGTAATGCAGATATAAGGAAGCAGACGTCAAGGGAAGAGACTTAATCACACAATAATCAGAGCTGGAATTTTAAATAGGACACATCATTAGCATGTTAATGAATTTTCTCACTCTGTGCCAGCTGCCCAAGTATAAAAGATATTGCAGATGTAGTGCAAAAATCAGGCTTGGCTTACTGCACTGAGAGCTGTCAGTGCTCCCTATAAAGGAAATTTGACAAAAAATCCTTTCGTATTTTTAGAGATGCTCAAAAATATGTTTTTCATGTTGGATAATAGAAGCATTGACAAGTAATGCTATGTATTAGCATTTTAGGATGAATAGTACTAATTTGCTCTTTAGACATTGACTTTCTTCTGAGGCCATCAAAATGCTGCTATGAAAGTGATCAACTTTTATTGCCATTTTACAGATAAGAAAGCCAGAGACTTAGAGGTCATGTAATTTTACCTGAAATGGTGGTGAAACAGTTTCCCAGCTGATGGTCTAGCATCAATCCTGATTGAATCAATCACTTGCAATAAACATGTGAAACCACGTGGTGCTGTGATTCTGTGTGAGCTTTATATTCTCATGGACCGCAGCCTAAGACATGATGGTTCTGGGAAAATCACTGAAGGTCTTGTGCTTGATTACTGAGCAGACCTGTCTTGTAAAGTCAGAAGGTTCTGTTGTGGCAAAGAAGAGAACTGCTTTACAGCCCAAAACAACCAAACTTGTGATCCAGACAAGTGAAGCTTAATTACTTGCCTGTCTGCCAAACTGTTGGATTGTGCTTGTAAATCCCAGCTTGGGTTGATTGGCGTTTGTAACCCAGGGCTGGAAATGAAACCTATCCTATTGTGGTTTTCTCACCACCAGTAATGATGGGTGAGTTGTCCTGCCTTGTCTGCTGAATTCTTTTCGTGGCTGCTCCCAGCCTTTTTCTGCCCCTATTAGCTTTTGGGAAAGCATCTCCTGTAAGTGATTCATGTACACACACAACTAGAGGGGACCGTGCTTCCCGATCTAATTGCTAGGTTGTGCTTGCCAAGTCATGTTAAGTAGAATTTCTATACTGAATTAATTTCTGGAGGAAATATAAAATAAAGGCTTTAATGCACATGAAAACAGCTTTTTAACCCTTTTAAACAAAAACAAAACCCAAACTACTGTTTGAAGGCTGATATTTCAGTCTCTCTCCTCAACTCTTGTTGCCATCCTTGAGTTTTATTGTCTTAGAAATTGCTTGTGTAAGTCCTAAAGCTCTTACCAGACTGCTTGTACAGTAAAGCTTTCTGGAATTGAACAGATACATTTATTAAACAAGGAACTAGATGTAGCAGAGGGTTTTCTTGGGAAGCTGGAAATTTCTTTCACACTGTTTTACTTTCTTTTGTTCAATAGACGCACTCTGCATGCTTGCATAAAATATCTTACGGTGTTTCATCCTTTTAACAGAAGAAAAACCTATCAGTGTCCATTTTTAATCTGCTTTTTTAAATAAAAACCCCAATGATTTGGATTTAGAATACTACTTAGGAGTAAATTTATTTCAGAATGTGCTTCAAAGAATAACAAAAATTCTGCTATTCTTTTTATTGTCATTGTTCTAAAAGCTACATATTTGACTGCTATGGAGGATGCAATTAATTAATCTAAAACGTAATATTGTGTGGACAGCAGAAACCTCTAGTGGTGCTGCTTAATGTAATACTCGCTATTGCATACTGAAATATTTATGAAAAGAAGGTTCTGTGCTTCGTACACAATTGTGTAGGATGTGATTTATCAAACTGTTAATGACCATTTGCTACAAAGCATTTTTATTCTCTTTCAAAGACATTTTTATTCTGATAGGTGCAACACAGAAAGTCTTACAATGGAGACATGTGCAGTGTACTTTGCACTGGGAAACCTACCGTTTTTGTTTGTTTAAATATTTGTTTTTAATAATAGCTGTAATACAAAAGCTTCTCTATTTATCTTCACGACTGGTCTTTGGAATGCTGTTTGAGGATGTCTGAAGATTATTAACAATTTTACACCATTTTCAGTTGTTGCAAAGAATACCAACTAAGTATGACATGAGCCCGTGTGCCTATGACATAACCAGAATGATTCCACGTTTTGCGTTACTGATTTTTCAGGTGGTGGTTTTAATGTTCTTCCTCAGTGCTAGTTTTTCTGCACACCAAATCGGCTTTCCATATTGTTTCTATAGTTCATCCTGTGTTTGAGCAATTATCTGACTCTAAACTGAATCAGATAAACCTTTTGATTGCTTCTGTTTGAATAAATCATTAAAGGAAAACCCGCATAGTGTGTAATAGATGGGCTTCCATGAGGAAGAAGCTGCCCTTTGTCTCGTTGTGTCTCCACTTCTAATTTGTGCGAGGTCATTGTGTTCTGCATGTCACACCTTTACGAAATGCTTGTTGTCATTAAAGTGAGTGGTGAAATTAAATGGCTTATTGCTTGTGTCTATGGCCATCTCTGCTTAGACGGTGGTCCTGCAGGACTTAGCCAGTGGTCACTCTAGCTCTCACAGAAGGTGTAAAACCCTCGGTGGTGATGCAGTGCAGCTGGTAGCATCCTTTACTCTGAGCTGATGCTCCAAAGTAGTGCTTGGCAGCCTTCTGTTGGGCAGAATGCAAAAGCCATGTCCACATAAGAAAGCAAAAGGATAAAACAACAACAACAAAACCCCCAAGAAGCCAAGTCTTGCAGAGCTCCTTTTGTGTTGTCTTGGGCAAATACAGCATGAGTAATTACCCTCTCCTCGTTAGTATTCTCTCTGCTGTTTCATTTGAAAAATTGGTGTTCCTGCATTTGCATGGACTTGCGCTGTTATGCTTATTCTGTGCTTGTTTGTGTATCACTGATCATGAGCATGGGTCTCATTTTCTTGGCTTATTTTTAAAGCACTTGGGATCTTACAAGTATGCACATATACATTTTTTGGTCTTAAAATTCTGTAATGGTAGTAACTGCATATCAAATTGTTACCAAGCTTTGAGGATCAGATTCAAACTAAAGATTTTCATTGCATGTCATGCTTCCACAAAATCATCCACATCATCTTTGTTAAATAATATTTAACTATAAGTAATTGAAGGGGGGTTTTTTGTGTTATGGAATTGCCTTTTTTGATAAATACTATCAATAGAATTTAGTAACATAGAAAGAGTAAATTCTGCTAGGCATTTCCTGTCACTAAAATCTCAAATACATTTTTATTTTAGACATCAATTTTTGTCATGATTGAAAAGATTGGAAACCAGTATGTTTAAGCGTAATTAAGTTTGCCATATGTCTTGAGTCACTTGTAATTGTGTTTCTTATAATGGTGATTATAAAGGCCATCTTGTCTGATGTTGTTCATTTAAATATGTAAAATACTTCAGTTTTCTCTTGGAGCATAGAGGCTTAGTCTGTATAAATGCAATGGAGGTATTTAATTTAATCTGGCCTTTCTGTATAATTAGATGCAAATATGTGTAATTCAGAAAATATGAAATATTCAGGCAGCTTGAACTGACAAAGCAGCTTCATTCAATGCCTGCCAATATCTGTAGAGATCTTTAGATCAGGGCATTTCCCTGTTGTTGCTCAAGGTGAGCTTCTCTTCCATCTCTTTCTTCCAAGATCTGATGGCAAAAACTTTATTGAAATGTTTTATATACCTGTGTAGTACTTTGTAGACAGCAGTATGGGGTAATTACCCACAGAATACTAACTCCTGAAATGACCCGATACTGATGCTGCAGTCATAGGGGTGGTTATCTACCAGGTGCAAGGAATGGAGCTTGGTCTGAAGTTTTATGCTGAGTCTCTTCATGGAATATGATGTCATCTTTAACTAGGATAAGCATAGAGACATCAAGGTTTGTAAGTTAAAGGCCACAGAAACATAGAGTGGTTCTGTTTGAATTTTGGCAGTGCAACTGAGTGGTGAAAAGTGTTGCTGAACAGGTTCTTACTGCAATGGGAGATGGGCAACCTCTCCCCCACAATGCAGTGTGGGCACTTTCTTGTGCTGGTGCACATGCAAACGAGCAAACAAAGTTCTGATAGTATTCCAGGCAACTTATTCCTTTACATCTGAAATGCTGTTGCCAGCTATATACACGGTGCATTAAACTTTTGGAGTGGGCGTCATATCAAATTATTCTGGTTTGCTGTCTCTGCTCTAGGTTTCTGCATTGCTCTGCTTTTTAGTTCATCTTCTTCAGCTGACAGCGATGCAACAGAATAAGTAGGAAGAAGCAACACAGATGAGTTAAATTTGGAATAAATGTGGAAATGCATACCACCAATTTTAATCATTCTTCATTCGATTCTGGTTCTGCAGCTGCGTCTTCTGGGGTACTGGGCTCAGACTGAGATTTCACAATTTTTTTTTCTTAATGCCTATAGCTGGTTTTGAAAAGAACTAGATGCTAAGATGCTAGAAAGGTAGGATTAAAAAAAAGAGAAAAAATAGTTGTCTTCTGTTCATCGGCCAGATAGAGCAGGTTCCCATATGCAATTCAAACTCCTTTAGCATGACACTAGCCCTGGTGACAACCAGCAAACATTCTTTAGTTTGCCACTTCTGGAGTTTGAATATATCATGCTAGGAAATTTGTAGCTCTCTTCCTGATAGTATACAGCTGCTGTTTCTACGTGTTATATTAAGAGAATTCCAGTTTTGGCAGAAAGGTGCTGTGTCTGACTGGAGCTGCTCAGAGGCAGGCAGAAGGGTCTGGGTGTCTGCTGGTGGGGTGCTCAGAAGAGGACCAGGAAAAATGGTGACGTGTAGTGACACTTAGCAGATAGGATCAAATTAATTTTCAAAGAAAGGTAAATATTGCTTTCCTGTCTCACAGGTGATGTAATGGAGGCACTCAGGGAATTGATTTTGTGTTTCTGTCATTTTGCCATTTCATTTAGGTACTGCCTGTATGTATCTGGCCAGGACCTTTTGGATGGGATTACAGCATGTATTTGGCTACTTGATCCCAAAATGTTAGTGGGCTCGAAGTACAAAACCAGTGTTTGCGCTCTTAAAAACCTGAAGTTTTATTGAAAATGTCAATGAACAGTTGGTCTACCATTCACAGGTTTCTCTAAGTTACGTTCATTTTGGTTTTTATTCTCAGTGTCATACAGCATGGTTTTGCTTTGCTTTCTTTATTTTTTGATGTTGTTCAAGTTATATTAACATGGCATGATATTTTCAGGTCCCAGAAATGTGCAAAGGGCTCTTAAAGATACTCTGCCTCATTTAGTTTCTCTTGAGGATGAGTATAGAGATGGATAGAATATTTAAGAAATAGTGTCAATTTGTTTTCAAGTAGTACTTCAGTGAAACCAATCTAAGGCAGTTATACTTTCAGATATTCAGACTTTCTGCAAGTTGAAGATAAAAATAGTACAGCATTTTATATTCAGTTACTGTTTTGGATTTTATTTAATTTTTTTAGCTGTAAGCAAGAAAATGTTGGTTTGGGTCATCTGAGATCATTGACATAAAATTGATGTGCTAGAAGAGGAGTATACTGCAGCAGAAGCAGAGCATGAAGATAATGTTTAACCTTTTAATTGCAGATAATTTTCAGATGTACGTATTTTGATTCAAAATCTTACCATTTTAGTATATTTCCACTCAAAAGTTTTCGTTCAAGAGTTTTCACAGTGTTGTTGAGTTACAGTGTACAAATCTAATTCTATGCTTGCATAAATACATGCAATCTGTAAAGAATTATACCTCCTTACATCGATGGTAAATTCACCTCACTGACTGAAGTCAGGTATTTATTTTTCTCAGACATTACCTTTCATCTTTGCTTTGATACTGACTGGCAGTATTCAGATACAGCATCTAGAAGTATGTACATCCAAGCAAAAGAAACCCCTGGGATACCATTCCATTTGGAACACAAGATGTCCCTCATGAAATACAGGGGTTTTTTCTCCATTTTTTGTACCTGCTGAGTGTCAGATGTAGGGTAGTTTCTGCCTCATTCTTTCTTGCTTTTGTTGGTTTAAGGTTTTCTTTGTGGTATTTGCAAATACAGTAGTAAAGACACAAGCTAAATGAAGGTTTCTGTAAAATAGGGATGTTATCAGCCTTGACTGAGTTTTCACTTAATAATTAAATTTTGAAGTGAATGAAATTACTGTCTGCTGTATAGTTCATCCCTTCAATCACCACAAGGTTCCAAGCATGCAGGCTTTATACCTACAGATATGCAGAAGTATAACCAAATCTGGAGTAATGAATAATATCTATTGAAAGGTGGGGGAGGTATAATACCTGATGATAAATGAGAATAAACCTACTGAAATTCTAATCCTTTCTAGAAGAGCTGGGTTTTGTCCCTAAAATTATTTTAATGCTACATGTATTATGGTAAAGAAGGCTTTACAATAAAAAAAAACCTCTTCCAATTTACACCTTTTACTGAGACAGACAAGTGGAAGTACAGAGAATATAAATGGAAGAAAGAGAGATTATTTGTTCTGACTTTGATTCCCCAAAGAAAATGTATTTACGTCTTCCCTAAGCTTTTAGTCTTTTTCTGTACTTCCATTAAATCCTAACTGATTATTCTGAGGCAGTGGAAATCTTATTATTTAGAGCAGAGTAAAAAAGGTTCCATCTCTGGTTCAGAAACCGAAAGTTTTCACCCAAGAATTTTCTTTCTATGTGCTTGGAGATATAAATTGGAGCAAAACGCAGAAAACCAAGGGATTGCTAATGCCTGGAGTTAGGAGCTGGAACTCCGTGTCCTTCAGTTTGATTTCTCTTCTTACTTGAGCAGGAACAGAGGCAGTTTGCTGACGTTTCAGTTGGCTTGGGCCACAGTTTCCTTGTGCAAGGCGTGGAGGTAACCACTGCTTCTGTTACAGTCCTGTTGTGTGGTCTGTGCTCCACAGACTCAATATTTAGGCACAGGAGATGGCAGTAGCAGGTGATAGTATAAGGCCCAGGTATTTTGTCATCTGTAATTGCAAAGAGCCTGTGGCCAATGTGCAACAGGTGCTTGTGATTAGTATTTCTGATGGCCTGCCAGATTTCAGCTGATAGGCTGAGATCATGTAAGAAATTCATAGAACTAGATATTTGAAACACTACATTTTTTGTTCTGTTTGAACCTGGTTTCTTTCTTTACACAAAAATATTGCAGTTGACAGAATATAACTAAAACTTTGATGCTAACTGAAAAGAAGATTCAGTCATCATATTTGTGGATGATATCTGTGGTTTGATGTGCATGTTGAAGGCTTGGGTAAAGATAAACAGGCATGTTTGCCAAGCTGCATAAGATTAAACAGTTCATTACCTGTTGGAATTATCAGCTGCAAGACACCTTGCATAATTTGGACTACAACCTTTGTATGCTTTTGGCTGGATTATACCTCTTATCTAGTGAGGTGCATTGAAATATAATTAACAATGTGAGCTGGAAATGACAGGCTGAAACTTTGTGTATTTTTGTGCAGATAAACAATCATATATCTCGATCAGAAGTCATAGTAACATTTTATCTACTGATTTTTTTTTTCCCAGTTCCTGTGTTCTAAAACATCATACAGAGAAAAATAATCTGTGCTCTATGCCAGAGAAAAGCAAATAGACACCAGCCATGTCTCCTTGTAGGCTTGACTTAACATGTGGAAAATGTTAAATCCCGCAGAAAACAGCAGTCATTTTAGATCTTTCATATTCTTGATTTTGAATGTTTTGTTGGAGAGGGAACTTTGAAAATATATGGAGGCAGAAATTCTGATCCATTGATACCAGTAAGAATTTTGCTTCCAGTTTCAGCAGAGTTCAGGGTTTCACCTCTGGCATTCTCCACACTGAAGCTGCAGCATCTGTTTCGGAGCTGAGCTGCTTGGATGCAGGTTGTCTTACTTTGATGAAAGCACAGTCCACATAGGAAAGAGCAGGACTTGTTCAGAAATTCTTTTAACTAGGAAATCCTTCAGCTTTATCACAAAATGGTAAATTCTGAAGTTGGTAGTCCTTGTCTACTAAAGAAGAAACAGGTGTTTAGAGTGTTTAAGCTAAAAGCTAGTTGCTGTTGATTTTAGTGCAGTGAACTTACAGCCCTTTGACTTTTACAGCTAGTTTATTATTTTAGGATATTGTTGCTCTGTAGTTAGGAGAAAAATAGTTTTTTACAAGTCAGACCATATGCAATGTGGCATTTCCAACAGAATCACCTGTAGCATTTGTTCGTGTTACTGCAGTAAAAAATGACCTGAATGAAATGTATCACTCTTGTATTTTCAGGTTTCCAGTGTACAGTCTTCTGGGTATATATATGTTCGTGATCTAGTTCTTAATTTATTTAAATGTTCCTTGATCTAGTGATCAAAATAAACATTTTCCTGTGCCAGCAGAAAAATGTTAGATGTGTGAAACTCATTCACTTCTATTCAGTACCTATGAAAAAACTGCGTCAGTACTTGTGTAACGTATTATCGTTCATTAGCTCGTGAGGTGGTGAGCCACATCCTTAGGTGGAAGGGTATTATTCCATCGGGAGAGGTGCCCTCTAAGCAAGCTGTAGACACTGGCTGAAGCATCAAATATGGTGTTGTCCTTTTCAGCACCTTAGATTGCAAAGCAAAAGCGCAGATCTGGATATTTATTAGATTAGCTCTTTTTTTCTCTATATCCTTTCTGCTTATGTGATAAGTAATGACAGTCTGGGGAAAACTTGGAAATAGCAAAATTCTAGACAGGGACACAACAATTCCTGCAGCTTTGTAGTGATGAATGGAGCTTTTGACAGTTTCTGGCAAGTACTTGGCTTAGTCTTTTGCCAGCCCGAAAAAGCATGGATGGTGTGTTAGTATCACAGTCCAAAGATGCTTCAAGAGCAAATTGGCCAATACTCAAAAACATTTTGCCTGCAACCTGTCTGTGGTATGGATTATAAACCAGAGGAAAATAAAAAATAAAGCCCATTTGTCCTAGCGGTTCTTGCCAATGAGGCTGGTTAAAACCAGTTGTAGATATGAGCTGTTTTTTGCTCAGTTTGAGATCCTTTGGTGGTAGGCTGCAACTACCTGCTCAGAAACCAGAACTTGAAAGCGGAAACATATTTATGATGATAGGCAAAAGCAGTAGTGATCTTTTCTAACGGCTAGTAATTGAAGCTGACAACTTCACATTAAAAAAAAAAAAGAGCCTTTTAACTGACAGGATGATTGTCTTTTGCCAGAGTTCAGCAAAGATGTTATTGTCAATGCCCAGTAACTGTTTGGGGTTTTTTATGTGTAGTTGCAGCTGGAATGAGTTTAGAGAGATCTTACTATGTTTTGCAGATGAACAGGATGATCAAAAGCAATAACTTCTGTTAGACTTGTGTTCTGGAACTGTTGTTTTATGAATAGAATGATAACCAGGGAAGCTATTCCTGTTTTGGTACTTTTTTAGATGAATAAAGCCCAATGCAGAGTGGCAACATTTTCTATTAGTGTTAAAATTCATTGAGTTATGCAGTAATGGCTGATTCTCTTCCTTCCCACTTTTTTTCTGTAATTTTTAATTTACTAGCTCGCCATACTTTTCAATCTCTGTGTGGTTTATTTTCATCTCCATCTTACGCTACATGAAGTTTTCTTACAATTCAATAATTCATTGAAGTCCTGCTTGTCTGAGCTCCTAATCATATGGAGCTCGATTTCACACCTTTTCCAGGACAGTGCACTGTTCGCCAAGACCACACTCACTACCTGATTTATTTATTCTTAAAAGAAGATGCCATACAGAAGCCTTCTCTGACTCCGTTCCTTAAAGGCCCAGTGTGTAGGTGTTTCCTCATTCTTATGCTGCTTGCATTTTGCCTCTCCTGGTGACCCCTGCTGGGGTTACTTATGTGGCATAAGAGTGGATTGGTTGGGGAAATGGAGACCACAGGAAAACACAGAACTCTAAAAGCATGGAGCATGAAGAACTTGTAAAAGCATTTACAAGCTGTCTGTCTGACCTTGAAAACCAGTATTCACTGGTCTAACTGGAAGCTGTATTCACAATTTTGCAGGATGAAGTACCAGGGCAGCAGGATCTTTTCCTGTGTTAGAATACTTGGTCACGGTGCTAAAATGCTGAACTGTGGCTGAGAACTATCAGGGTATACATTTATTAGTTTAGTTCTGCTTCTGTTGCATCCCCCTGTAGTGTACCAGGCATCCTCTTATGCCTTTCAAAGAAATACAGAGAAGTAAGAAAAACTCTATCTTTTAAAATTCTCTGGGGTTTTGGGAGTTGTTTCAAAAGTTCTGAACCCCCACAGTCTGTCATCTTTGTCATTCTTTATGTTCATCTCTGTTTATTATATACCCTCTTTCTACCATTAGGCATTCTGCAAAACATGTGCTTTAATACTTCTCCATCTCTGATAAATGCCAGGCATCTCTGCAGTTAAAAAAAAAAAAAGTTTTAACCTCTAAAATTTGAGCATTAATTTGTTTACAACTTTTCATTTTCTATCTCTGTAATCTTTTAACTCTTGTTATATGTTTGCTTTCATTTTAAGCCTTCAACTTTCTAAGTCCAGTTGACATGTAGTTTTCCTTTATTTCTCTTTTATCTTTCCTCATCTCTGTTCAAACTTTTTGAATTTTCCATATTTTTTATTTGTTGCTGTGTGTATGTAAAATGATTTAATTTAGTTTATTACGCTGTTCTCTCATTTCTGATAGCCTTTCAGATGCAAAAGGTTCCTGAAGTGACTGGCATAGGCCCACTTCACTGTTAATTTAATATTCTGTTCTCTAAGTTATTTTTACTACCTTTTTTTTCCCCCCAGTTTAACTGAGGTTTCCAAATTTGATGCTTAATGTTACTTAATTTTCAAAAAATTTTCCTTGTTTCAATCCACGTATAGCAAACCTGAGTTATGGATTTTTCTTTCCACTTGCATGATTTGACTCAGTAGTTAGGTGGTTGCTCTAAAAATTGCCAATATTTGCTGACAAGTATGTTTTTTTCCCAGCCTACATGTTTAGTGCAAGAAAATAACCCAAATGGGCAGCCATTTATGCTTCTTTCTTCTGTGTATATACCTTCTCAGTGTCCCAAGAAGTTTCTTCAGGCTGTATTTTGTATTTGGGCAGTGTAAACAGAGGGTGTTTCACTTCACAGTCCCAGAGGCAATGCATCTGAAATTCTCAAGCAGGACACCCATCTCTGTGTAGTGCTCTGCAGTGCCAGGTCCTTTTCCTGTCCCAGAACATGCAGATGCTGTGATGAAGTGCCTTAAATCAAAATCCTGCTCCCCCTTGCTATAAGGGGTCTGCTCTTGGTAATGGCAACCAGGCCAGAGACAACACTGTGCTCTCTCAGGTGGGCCTGCGCTGTGGGACAGTTTCCTTATCACAAACCCAATCCTGTTCTTACCCTACCTATTGTGTTCAATGTGGTGCGTAAAGGGTTTGTGGTGGAGTAATCCTGGCTTCGTTGTGCCGTCACACATCGCAAATGTGTGTTTCTTTCAGCAGTGTTTTCCAGGTTCCCATCTGTTCTTTCAGTTCCCTGTTAGGCAAAAGGTCCATGTTGAGCTGTGATGAAGTACTAAGATCTCAAGGCAGAGTATTGTGATCCCACAGAGGAGTATTTTTCCTATATTAAGCAGCAGAGAGCCCAAGATGACTTGGCATTAGAATTATTATCTCTGTCTGTATTTCTTCCATGGAGTTTTGCTGCTGAACAGTAGGACTGGTTATAAACTTGTATACCTAAGACATGTCTGGAAATTCCATGAGCTATAAAGTTTAAAAAGGTGAAAAAACAAATTTCTGGAAATAGCCTACCTGAAATGATTATTCGATGAAGAATTCTCCTTCAGTACAAAGGATATTCTTCAGTGAATAGTTCAAGACTGAGTACTGTGAGCCTTTAAGGTTATAAAATAGGTAAAAAGGATAGTAATAGAAGAGTTGCTGTCCAAGAATAACTCTGTAATAAGACATTAGGTAGGAAAAGTTATCTGCCTGTCTTGCAGTCAAAGGTCACTAGCACAGGAAAAACACATTTAGCTTTTGTTCCCCATTCCTGCTGTAGGTGATTGCTTTCTTCACACATTATTTTTGTTATTTTGGCACACTGTGTGTGAGTGACAGCAGGATCTTTAACTCTTCCCAGCTTTGGCAACCATCCCCTTGCCTCTGTGAAATGACAGTCTCTCTGTAGGTTTTGATAAGACATTCTTTAAAAGAGAACTTAATCTGCCATCATTTATTTTATTAGATTGAAATATGTTCCTGCTGCCCTCTTTGTTGAGAGTTATTGCTTCAACAATCACAGGCAAATCTGATTTACTGTAAACAGTTCTAACAGCAGAGTAGGAGTGTGGGCTGTAAATTGGTTGGAAAATGGGAGCAATTTGCTAGGAGTGAGAAAGTAAGATTAAGTTAAACTGTTGTAGCATTCACTGAAGTCTTGTACCATCAGCTCCGACAGCTTAACTAAGTACTATGAGAAGCCTTATGCCAGGTCATCCTTTGCCACTTACTTTGTGCTGGCATTACTGGAGAACACCCTGCCTGGCAGGGTACAGCACTGGCTCAGCCCACTTGTGACTGGTAGAAAATCAGTGCAATGAAGAAGAAAGGAAAGGGGCTGTTCCTCCCTTGTCTTGAGGGGTCAGCTGTGATTTGGATACTGCAAATAGTTTATTTTTATTTTATGTAATGAACTGGAGAATTGGGAGAAAGGATGGGGGGAAAAAAAAGCTTCAATGGAAGAATTTAAGTCGTGGCAGGGAGGAGGCGCAAACCCCAAGGATGTCTTTGAAGAAAAGGTGTTGAAGATTGAAAGAAGCTCTTGATTTGGTAATGTATAAAATGTTTCCTTCAGCCAAAAGCAAATCTTAAGTCTCCTCCCCTTGCAAACCTCTGGAATCCGGTCGATTAAATTTCCTTTTCTCCCTGCCTCTCCTCTTAAAGAACAAATGGGAGATCAGTGGCCCAGCGCTACCTCAGTGTGCAATATCAGGATTCACTTTCTTCTGTGTCTAGGATTTGAATTCACCTCTCCAGTGCCTCTGACCCGCTGAAGGGGGGTGATGGGTCCCCGGTAGTTGAACAAGCTCTTGAGGAGACACTGTGCTATTGCCTCTGTGTGCTGCCTACTATACTAGAGCATTCTCCTTTTAGGGGTTATAAAACTCATCCCGTTTTGTCATGCATTGCCTTTCCTAGTGCAAACTGTCTCTGGAGTCATGGAAGTTATAATTATGCAATTTGTATGATTTATTGCTTGCACTCAACAGCCACTCTGCACTGCTGTTTCCATTATTTCTGAATTGGATCGATTTAAAAGTTTGATGTTCTTACAAATATCACATCAATATAATTACAGGTATCGTAACATTATTGGCCAGTCTTGTTTTGGAAAGAATTAATTTCAATAGAACATGAATTCTGGAATGATTTAATTTGGAGAAAAGCCTCGTGTTTGCTGAACTTTGTTTGGTATGTAGGATGCGTCGCTATTTGCGTACTTTTGAGAGGTGCCTTACCGCAGGGTTTGCACTGTGAGAGGCAAGCTCTGCACACGTTAAGGCAGCAAGCAACAGATTTTACTTGGGAAAAAAAAAAAAGCAGAGCTTTTCTAATATGATGTATTTTGCACATGATACCGTTTATGCTGCCTCGGAATGTTCCTTTTGACCTTGGTGAAAGGCTGTAATTAATCAGCAATTAAAGCGGTGACGGGCTTTGGGAGGCCGGGGGCCGCCTCTGCCAGCCCGGCAGCGCGAGGGGGCGGCATTGCCGCGGGAGAGGCGCGGCCGCGCCGGGATGCGGGAGGGAGGGACGGAGGGAGCCCCTCTGCCCGGACACCCCCGCAGCTGCAGCCTGCCCAGTCCAGCCCGCAGCTGCCTTCGGATCACCAGCCTCGCGTCCTGCGGCAAAAGGCACGCTTGGAATAAGATAAACCGGCAGGGTTGCAGTATTTCTTGGTAGCCAGGTGTCCTCTTAAAACTTGATTTAAAGCTGTTATTGAAGGGTTTGAATTGCACTTTGTTCTGTCTGGGCTCTTCTTGAATGTGCACCTTGCTGTAATGTTCCAGATGGCTGTCCTCTTAACAATAGATAAGAATTAAGAATGGTAATAGGGGATATTTTATTTAAATCCACATCTTTATCTTTCATTGCTTATTCACATTCTATTATACCCTGGTGCTGTATTCAAAACACTTGAGGATTTAACAAGGGGAAAAATAACCATTTAAATTAGGATATTATGTTGACACCTTTACTGATGGTAATTTTTTCAAGCAGTAGTGCAGTATGGAAGAGCTGGAGCTGTTTCACATGGAGGAGGAGGAGGAAGCTTCACAAACTCAGAATTTTGTTTGAGTCACATTTACAGGCTGAGAGTTCATTCCCAAAGAGAACCAACTTATATAATAGGGTGGGGACGTGTTGCAAACAGGCAGGCTGTTCAGTAAGTAGAACTGGTGAGAAGGCTTTTGTAAGACACGTTGCTAAGTCTTTAAATTTGTTGGCGCATCGCAGAATGTTTTGCTGAGACTTCTAAATAAAACTTCCTCAAGTAAAGCAGGTAGTAAATACAGTGGTCTGGGAAAGTGGGTATCCATGTGCAAGTCCATACATGGCTTGATTCAGAGTGGTCTTGGGTACTGGTTTCTTCAGAATGAAGTGGTGGAGAAGTGGAGAAGTCATACTGAGCCTCTAGCGCTCCTTGCAGTAGCACCAGATTTCCTGGGATGGATGAATCCACCTTCTCACTTGTAAACAGACACTTTGAGAGGATGAAAGTTTCTTGAGACAGTGACCAGACAAGTCTGGGCATTGTCTGACTTAACTTCAGAATATCAGAATGCTGCTTTGTCACTGAATTATTATCCTTGATCACTGCTGGTGGTGCTGCAATGTGTAATGAAGCCAGATATTGAAATGCCTGCAGAGTAATAAGTGATTGAGCTGCATAAAATGCTTTTTAATAGAGAACACATTTCCTCAAATGTCAGTATATTGAGAATAAAGGCAGGTGCATTGACACTGCTGTAGATTTGTTTCTGTGTTTCTCTATGTGCATAGAATTAGTCTTCTTTCATGATAATTTTTACTGATGCAGGTGGAAGTACTGTTTTCCTTTGTTGCTTGTGGGATTTGAGCTAAGAGCCTTTATTTGGTTCATAAAGACAGTGCTTAATTTCAGAATGACAGTCAAAAGCTTCAAGTAATCACTAATGAAAGGCAAGCCCTTCTATGTCTTGACTTCCATATTCAGGATGGATTTGCTTATGTCAGATTTCTGAGTTATTGCTAGTCTAGATAAAATGAGTGTTGGTTACTCTCCATTCCTACAGCTACAGCTCAGCCTGCAAAGGTGTTTTATATGTTGATGGGAATTGCACATGAGAATTAGCTCTGCATTATGAGCATGGCACTTGAATCATCTCTTAGGCTTGTTCCACAAAAGTCAGGATTTATGTTCATTGGAATAGTGAAATGGAATTCGACAGGTGCTTTAATATGTATGTACACTGACTTTAGAGAGCTAGATATAACATTTTTATAATTCCATAAGATGATGTATGTTGCTAATGGTTTTGATAGCCCCTCAAGTGTCTGTCTCTTGACTACTTACCCTAATACAAATTTTTGATTTTAGCATCTGTATTATAAATAAAATTTTAGTTTTTATGAATGGTATTGCTCACCTGTATCTTGTTATACCCATGCAACATAGCATGCTGACATATAGTGTCAGACTTACTGTGTTAGTAAAGTTAATGCATTATTCATCAGTTTGAACTAGAATTCAGTGGCAGTGTGCTAGGATGAAAAAAAAATTGGATCTGTATCAACAGGGAACTGTTGCAGAGCTAGGTGTTGCTTAGCTGCTGCAGCTTTCCCTGGGAGCGCAGCGGGGGCTTCTTGGGACAAGGCAGGGATTCTCTGCCCTCCTGCAGTCCATCTCGGACTCTCTGCACCGCTGCTCCGGCTGCCAGCCTGCAACTTCAGTGATGGCAAAGGAGGTGAGAAGGCTCTCCTCATGGCACTGCAAAGGTCTTTATTCCATGCTGCCTCCCCAGAGCCTGAGGCCAGCACATGGGCTGGCCCCCAAAGGCAGAGGAGAGGAGCTGTTGGCAGGCTGCTCCCAGGCGCAGAGAGCAAGAGAGTCACATGGCCTGGAGCCTCAGTTTACCCGGGTACCAGGGGGGCGGGGAGAGCACATGGGCAAATGGTTTCAGGGCACAGGGGTGGTACATGGGCGCAGTTGGGATACAGGAACCAATAGGGAGAACTCGAGGAGTGGCCAGGACTAGGGGCAGGGGAAGGAGGGAGACCCCATGGAGAGGGCAGGAAGTGATCAGTAAGAGGGGGTACAGCGCCACAGGGAACCTAAGAATATCAGTAATTTTCCAAACACATAAAGTGTGTTGGGTAAAACCTTCCTTTTCGATGCAGTTCCTTTCTTGTAGAAAACAAACAGCTGATGGTTGCTGGTAAATCCAGGGTAGTGTGATCTTAGCAAGGTGGTGCATATATAGAAGGAAATAGCCCACAACAAAAATCAAGATTCTTTTTACCTAGCGTGCACCGCCTGCGTGTTTTGGAGCTCAGCAAAGTTGCAGGATATGCATGTGTAGATAAAAGCTTTATCAGATTGATCAAAACATTTATATAACGCCTCTGATCAATGGAGTGAAGACAATGTGAAATATGTTTTAGGGGGAGATATTATTATCTGTAAAAATCAATACTAATGTTACAGGTGAATTATTGTTTCAGAATATGATTTGTTATATTGAGATATGCATCCATTTTGCTTTTGGTGCTAGTGTTGAGTCTTTTTTTTAGCAATAAGGGAAAAATGTGAATTTCATAATGAACCACACTGAAATGTTGTTTTTCCTTTTATTTTATATTTTTACGAGTTCACTTTACTAGTTCTATTGTATGGAAGGTGGGAGAACCTGCTGTTGGACTTGCAGTTGGCTTACACTGCTCTCTGGACTTCTCTCTTGTTTTTCTTTGAAGAAGAGCACCTGGTATAAGATTAAATGTGGGAAATTTTAATAAACACAGGTTTCAGAAACCCTTTTATGCACAATAAAGTGTCAAATAAGGAAAAAATGAGAATAATCCACAAAAGTTGGGTCATCATCACCCAATTTAAAGTTATTGTGTAAGAGAATTTTAAAATGGAGGACAGGAGCTAGACCTGTCTAGATCCCAGAGCCTTGCAGTCAGCAATTTCTCTTCCCATGGGCATGTGTGAAATGTCATGATTTAAGTCCTTAATGAAAGAACTTCTCATAAAGGATTTTTCCTGTTGAGTTTTGAGTGCAGCTCTGTTTTGCTCAGTGTAGTTTGTCTGGTTTGTGTATGCTAGGACACCTCTTAGTCTTCTGTCTAGAAAAGTTCTTTAGGTGGGAAGAAATTAATTTAAGCAATTTTCCTTAAAAAGCCGCTCTAAGTGTGCTCGTTTGTGCATGCAGGCACACAGTTAATCCAGCATGTCCAAAATGCCTACCCTGCTTTGCCTCAGTGTCCCCAGCTTATGCTGAGACTGGACAAGGGTAGGAGTGTGCAGCCGAATTTGTGTTATCATGTGTCTACTGGGAAGCTTACATCGTCATGGAATCATCGAAGAATACATCCACATGCCTGCCTGTGTACATGTAAGTAGTTTTATCTGTTCAGAGTGCAATTATTGATGCAGCAATACCATGCAAAACTGGTTTGGGTCAGGTTTTTTTTTCAGAACCTAATTTTACTGTTTTGACTGTTTCCACTTTGCCTTTCCCAAGGGAAACAGGCACTTCAGCAGGGGGTTCTATAGATCTGCCTATGGACCTCTGACATACAACGAGTTTTCTACCAGGGTCATAGAAACCAAGATTTCTACTTTTGTGTCTCAGTTTTGAGGGTTGTGCTGTGAGCACAACTGAAAACAATTTATGAAGATCAGTTCAGGAAAAAAAACAGCCTTCAGCTGCAGTATGACTCCGTAAAATACTTAGGTGTAGATTTGTATGGAGATTATGGAAGCTTCTAGAGTCAGGGTGAAATGAGGGGTAAGAATGGGATGGAATTGTTAGAGGGTGATTCAAAAAGAGGTTGATAGTCTTATGAAAACCCTTGGTAAGGAGGCTACTGCGTTATAATCCTCATTTTCAACTGGAGTGATTCCTCAGGACCGTGGTGCGAAGCAAAGTTCACATGGAAGCTGGTGTGAAGACAGCACTCTTTCACAAAGTCTGTCCAAGGGGATAGCTTTATGTAAAGTTTTATGAAGGCCATTCCCATTGAAATTTTAAGTAAGCTCTCTTAATGAAGATGTGATAGCTCAGAACTTGGAAGGGCTAAATTGTGAGCAGAGGATCTCTAGGGCTGTCAAAGCAGAAGTGTTAGTGGGGGTTTTGTAGGCACTCTGTGAGGCTTGGTGGGGTTTCCCTTTGTCCGTGAATTGTCTTCTAGCTTTTGCGAGAACATGTGCATACTGATGGCAGAAGAGATAGCATCTCTTTTTTTCCATGCTGCTGGTCACCACATCCGTCTGCCACGAGTTCATGTTGAGAGCAGCTGTTGCATGTTGGTTTTCAGAGAGTTTTGGTATGGTGGGCACAGGGCAAACCAGAGCCCCGAGCAATGTTCAATTTCCTTGTTGAATTCTAAAAAATCAGGAATTGAAAGCAGCAGAATAATATTGCCCTTCTTAGGAGTAGCTTTTCAATTGTATGTTGGCTCTGGTGTATAAGACCTTGCACAGTTCTTGTGACTTCTTTTTTCCTTCACCCATCTTCCCTCTCTGTAGGCTTTTTTCCCCTTCTTTCCCTTGATAATGGACTTATTCAGACACTGATGATCCTTTTTGGATATTTAACTGATTTCTAAAAAAAGAATCAAAAAAATTATGGGGCTCTACAAGGATAGGCTTTCCAACATAATCCCAATTTTGGAATCGTTTGAGATTTGTTGAGCTATGCCCTTACTTGTCACTGTAGTAGCAGTATGCTAAAAGTGGTATGGACAAATACAAAATCACTTGAGTTGATAAAAAGTCTCCTTCTTTATTTAGAGCTTGTTTCTCACCACTCTTACAAAATCTGTCATTGTGTTTGGTTTTGCCCCTAAGTTTCAGGAGTTGCAAAAAACGTATCTTCCTGCAAGTGCTACTTGACAGCTGAGGGGGTGAAGCTGGAAGCAACCTAACTTGGGGTACAGCTGTGTGTCTTGAGACTCTCCCTTCACTTGGCTTTTTCAGCAGAGTAAGTTATCCTAAGTGCTGAAGTCCTATTGACTTTGTCTGGAATTTAGGCTGTTTAATGACATACTGACTTTACCTCTCTTTAAAAAGAAAAAGTATCATTAATTGTTTAATGAAAAGTGAGTAAAGTAGTATTTTTGTATCTCAGTAAAGTCTTGCAATAATTTTTAAAATAAGTGTACTTCTCATACTACATGAAAATTTGTCAGGAAAAATAAATTTCCATGAACAGAAAAAGTCCTAAGTTATTTATCAAAACCTGGGATTAATTTGATTTGGTTATTAAAGATTGGGAAACTGAGCCAGAGAAACTAGTTTTCTGAATATGTGTTTTAAATTCTTCTAGCTGATTTATCCTTGGAAAGAGAAGCTACATTGCAACCATTTGTGAAACTACCAACTCTGTAAATGCACACAGCATTTGAAGGCTGTGGCAAATGAGGTAGGAGTGTTCATCTCCCTCACTGTACTACTTAATGTAAATTACTTTCCTGAATATCCATTTTGTGTACAGGGAGCAGTACACAACAGATGCTTCATACGCTTAACTGAGAGCATTTGAAAAACAAAGTGTCTCTGTAAAACCTGTCTTGTTCTTGGATATCAGTATTTCCTTTGGTGCTGGCATTACTTCTTAGAAGAAAGTTCATCTAAGAGCAACACAGGCAGCATCTCTGCATAAAAGCAAACATTCAAGATGATGGAGGTAAAGTTGTTAGGAGTACGTGATTCCAAGCTGGAGTTTATAACCATGAGTCTGTAGTATCTTAGTATGTGTATGAAATATCAGATATTAAAAGGAGGAGTTTGTCAGAGGAGTGTCCAGGTGTGCCATGCAGGCTGCCAGCAATAACTTGCTCCCACTGATCTTATAAATAGTCTGTGGCTTGTTATGTTTTAATTCAGAACACCTTAAAGGGCAGCATGTCATTATGTAACTGTGTATGTCCCTATATGCTCTTTCAAAAATTAACTTTGGCAGATACTAATATGGTGAGCAGACTTCTTGGCTCCTCACATGGGCTTCTACAAGAGTTTTGTATGAGCCAAAATAGTGTCAATAAATAGTATAAGCTGTGGATGAAACATTTGCATGGAAACAGAGAAGTACACTGATATGTGTTCTTTTAAATGTACCCATAGTGATAAATTGTTATTTGAGAAGTGATGCCTGAGTATGCTTTTAAAGATGGTATCACATGTACAAATTGTATATATCTGTAAAATGCTCCTCATTTTAGTCTAAACTTTAGACTAAATTTTAGTCTCAGTGTTTATTTTCTTCCATTTCTCAATAATTTGTGTCCTCTTTGTCACTTCTTCCTGCCGTTTTCTGTACTTGTCCATATGATCTATTTGTTTTTGTGTGTTTTGAGGCATTTTCTCTGTTTGTAAAGTTCTTTTTCATGAGAGAAGTAGGAGTTAGTCTTCTACTGGAATGTACATGAAGACTCCTGTTACTAATGTAAGGATTCATCCCTTGAAAATACTACTACACACTGTGCGCTAGCTCCGGCTTCTTCCCTCCCTTGGAACTGGCTATTATTTGTTGAGTGCTGTCAACACACTCGATGCTGTGTGATAAAAAGAAAGAAGAGGATGGGATTTCTGCCCCAAAGGGTTTGCAGTCTGTTAGATGCACAAAACAGATTAGATAATGCTAAATATGGCACTGGTCAGATGAACAGATTAGTCTGAAAATGCCACAGATCTTTTTAATATAACTTCCTCCTTTGATGGATGTAGTCTGTGTTTTAATGAAAGTATAAAAATACTCTTGTCTTCCCTGAAGACTTTACAAAAAGCTACATCTGAATAACTGACAGGTAGGATCTATCATGCCAAGCTTAAGCTTATTGCTAAGCCAACATATCTGATAAAGATGGTTTGCCTACTGGCAAAGAATTAATTGGATTTCATACTTTGAATCCTTTCTTTTGCTCCATCATTATTATCATGGAGTTACAGGAGGTAGAGATATAAAAGATCTATTAAGTCGTCCAAGCAATAGGCTTCTCAAAGCCTGCCTTCTATTACTCTTCTTTTCTTTTCTTGAGAGTTAGATGTTTCTTAATTTCGTCTTTTTATTCATAATTGTATCTGGTTTTTTCATCCTAAGTAATTAATTTTCCTTATTGGTGTACATAGCCTTCATATCCTTCCTTCAAATATTTACAGGTTGTAACTGTGTCCCCCAGAAAGTTGTTCCCTAGTCAGCCTTAATGCAGTTAACTTTTAATGTCGTGATGTAATAACTCTCTTCAATCTTCACTTATCATTTTTGTTGCTTCCCTAATAACTCTGTCTAATGTGTTATCTTTCTGGTAATGAGGTGTCCGGAGCTGAATGTAATATTCCGTGCGTGCTTCTGCGAGAGTTCTGCCATGGGGGACTTTCAGCTCTCTGCTGCAGGAATTCACAGAACTGTTTAGGTTAGAAAAGGCTTTAGGATTCAGCCACTAACTTAGCACTGCTAAGTCCACCACTAAACCATGTGCATCTGCAAATGTGGACAAAACACCTTGAGCTTTATTGTGCTATGTCCTGTAGCAAGCAGGAGACCAATTGATTCAGATGATAATGGCTTTGTATCATTCCAGGTGATAATGCAATATTATGTGTGTCTTTCCATGCAAATGTGAATGGGATTTTCTAGATTTTTATCTCTGCAGGAGTGAACTATATTCATCAAAAAGATTTGTTTCTTTTATCCCCTCTTTATAACATAGGCAATTAAAAGCAGAACAGAGAAGTGAGGTTAAAATAACACGAAGGCAATTGGCAGTGCTCTGCTGCTGATCTCTCCTTTGAACATCTGCTGGCACCCTCAGGGGAATGTGGTTGGGATAGGAGTGGTTTCTGCTGACTCATTATGGTTTATTAACACCAAATTGAATATATTGGCAGTGTAGGTGTCCCTGGGGAGCAGCTAGCAGAACCGGCACTCTGTAGATGTGCTTTATTTGCCTGTGATTCAAATAAATAAATCCTCACACTGGGAAGGGTAGGAGGCTGGAATCAGGATGTGAATGAAAGACTGCTCCTGCAGTAAACCCTCATTATTTCAAGGTGCATTGAGGGAATTTCAGTTGTGATTCACATTCTCTGTGTAGCAGAAGATACAAGACAGGAGAGTGATGGGGGCAGGGAGAAGAGGCCAGGGAAGTGCAGCCTGTCCTGGTGATGTGCTCGGGGCCAGTGCCCCATGCAGCACAGCACCACATCCATCTGCAGATCCCAGTGTCCCGATACAGACCCCAGCAAATACGGGGGCATGGGTTTAGAGCCAAAGGTGAAAACAAATGGTCTGAAACTGGGTTTGATACTATTGTGAAACAGCAAAGAGCTAAGCTTGCTGTGATGTTTTAAATACATTTTTTGTCTTTAGCTGCTTGTGTACAGAATGGAGCTGTGTGCAATTAAAATTCTAACAGGAAGTTGCAGCCACTGAAGGGAAGTTTGGACTCCAAGCAACTGGGGTCCCAGTTTGAAACTGAAGTTTGGCATCGTGATGACATTCTTGTCCCTGCTGCAGGAGCTGTGAGGTCATTTTCTGTTTCACTTTATTTGTCTGATTCAGTTTAGGAGCTGGTATATTGAGCACTGAGGAACTGAGTTAAAATACTGAGAAACCCATTTCTCCTCTTCCAATCTGCAAATAAAAGCTGTGTTTCGACAAATACGTCTGTCACGGTTATAATCTTGGAGTAATTTGGGACCCAGAACTGATTGTGTCCACTCCCTTATGTGAGACAATGTTTCCTTTTGATGAATTTAAAATGCAAATTTGGATAAACTTAACTTCCTTTATACGTGCACAAGTTATGAAAAAATAATTTATTTAGTGAATTTGATACAATTTTTTAGTGTTCTTTGTGTACCTTTTAAGAAGAACCCACTGTCATTTAAGCTGAGCTTTGTGTAAACGTATTAGCATCACAATAGAAACACAGCTTACTATTTTTTAATTAAAAAACCCATGAGAGTGATACAAAGGTACCACTCTGGTAGGTTATAACTGTTTAAATAGCGTTTCTGTCTTGTACTCTCAGAACATAAAGTTTATATTCTGACATAGAGCATTATTTGGTTGTGGATGAACCTGTTTTGATGACTGCTGTGCAAAGAGAACGACATCTTTTAAAGGTTAGCTAAAAAGTAGAAGTGTGGATTAAGACTGATTTAAGTTCAGGCTGTGCATAAATTACAACACTGTTCCGGGGAACAAAATGGCAGCTTTGCTTGCTCCCCACTTTTGTATCTTTGGCTCCTGCATTCCTGTGCAAGGCTTGTGGTTCTTTCAGGATAGATTTTTGTTGTACTGTTCGCTTCAGCAAATGTTGGTGGAGAGTGTCTGGCTGGTCCCTGAACTGGCAAGCTATGGTTCCTGTTAGCACTGCTTTGGGAGAGTTTGTTCCCAGTGTCTAGGTTAGTATCCCGGTGTCTGGGATGGTTTTCTTCAGTGTTTAGTCCTCTCCCTCAAGTACCTAGTTGGAGGCAGACGTTGGTTTTGTGCAGGAGGCATGGTGTGATGCTCCCATTGTTTTATTTTACTGTAATTCAGAGCAAGCCTGATATACTGATAATATGAAAGGAGATTAAGCCTCCCACATGTACCTAGTTCTCCTTTTTCTTGTAGGTGATCACAGATGAGTAGGCATGTATTGTTCCCAGCCTTCTGGCATGCTGAGGACAACAGTGAGGAACAAAGGGCAAACTCACTTGCCTCATTACAGTCTAATTTTTTAATTTATTCCTTAATTTTTCAGTCAGCCTGACACATACGGAATACGAAAGCAATGTGTCGAAGCAACAGATGCAAACATCAGCTGTGAACTGCAAAGCATCTTCTACTTCCATGCTTTATTCAGTGTATCTTACTGAGGGATGCACTGATGCATGCTGAGGGAAAAGGAATCTGAATTAAATTAACTGAAGAAGAATGAATACTTTACAAGCAGAGTAGCACTATTCTTCGAGGTTTCTGAAGGGCTTTTTAAAGCACAAATTAATTAGTCTTCCAACCCCTCTGAGATAAAGCTCCTTTTACACAGGGATGAGGCCAGGAGAGACTGTTACATTTTTTAGTCTGACTTTGCCCTTTGTGTGTGCCAGGCAAATGCTTTCTTAATGTCTCTCGTAGACAACCTAATGTGACTTTTACTACTGGTCTTTAGTAAGTTATTGAGGTCTTGAACTGAAAGAACTGGGTGCTGCAAGGCAGATCTCTAGCTTCCAGGTGCTAAACCTTGCTGTGCATGGTGTGACACACTGTCATGTGTGTGGGTGTCCTGTACAGTGCTTTGTGAGAATTAGTGCCTTGGCTGGGATCTGCAGCCACTGCTTAGAGCTAGCCATCAGAAAGGCTAAGGAGAGAGAGGAGTCCTCAGCCCTGAGTTTCTACAGAGCTTAGGTATTTTGCTCAGACCTTCAGAGAGAGGTTTCTTTCTATTTGAGTCCATAGACTGTTGCCCTCTCCCGAAGACAGGACAAGAAATTAAATAGGCAGTATTTAATTTCTTTTATCACCTGGAGGGATAGAAACTGACAAATTTCACTTTGTTGGAGAATATCCAGACTGCCAGGGAAAGAAAGAGAAGCTTTTTAGGTTTACTGCCAGTCCTCTTTGTCTCTAACCAAGAGGATACATAGTTGAATTTCCTGATGATCTCATCTTCCTCCCTAATGAGCAATGGAATATTTTAACTACACTGATACCTGAGACTTTGTGTTCTTGCCAAAGCAGGGATACTAAAGGCTTTTGCCTGG
Source organism: Oreocharis arfaki (assembly GCA_013398015.1). Lineage (NCBI taxonomy): Eukaryota > Metazoa > Chordata > Aves > Passeriformes > Paramythiidae > Oreocharis > Oreocharis arfaki. Next base: position 439,491 of record VZRR01000422.1, read on the forward strand.
TGAGGCTTTTGCTGGTGGTGGAACTTGAAGATTAGTGAGCTCAGAGGCATATTGAGTGGTTGAGACAACCAACAAATTACCAGAAAAATTACAGTATCACTTTTTGTGATAATGAGAAGGGATTTTTCAGAAACTTTCCGAGTCTGAAAGGTTGTTAGCATTGTATTAAAAATCAGCATCTAATTGTTTTTTTTTTTCTTTTCTCTTTATTATTGTACCATTCTAATTGTCACGTAGTGATTTTGTAGTGTTCCAGAAGAGGCAAAATGTAGAATTCTTTTATTTTTGAGACCTGAAATGTGATTTGTGGCAAACTGGGTCTTAGGATTCTATTGAAATTTGCTTCAATATCACTGCTTATTCCCTAGGTGAATTCCAGGGAATAGTGAAGTCAAGAGTGGTGTGATGGGAATATCAATACCATTATCAGTGGAGAATGGCAACTTCAGAAAGCAAATGGCCAATTGCAGTCAGTTAATTCTGTAAGAAATTAAAGTCAGGATGTGCAAAAAAAAAAAAAAAATCTTATAAAGTAGCTGTCGTGATCTGCAGGAGTCTGTTTCTAAACAGATCAAGCTTCCTGTTAACATCTAACATTAGACTTCAGTGTTTATGGAAGAAGAATTCACGCTTGATTTATTTTTTTCCCCGCTGTGTTTTTACCCCCTAACTATAACGTGAAGGCTTGTGCCACTAGTTTTAACTACTCAGTATATGGCTTAGGGAACTCTGTTCAGATCAATCACTTCTGAAGAGAATGTCAGGGAGAGCTCAATGAAATGTTGGCTTCACATGAAATGTTGGTTTCACACCTGATAGGTCTTTAACTGTTATAGTAGGCAGGCAATCAAGTGGCTTCTAGTGTGCTGGGGACTGCTTTGCTATCACTTCAAAATGGATGTGTCAGTTATCTTCTCGTGCTGTACATTTAATGGTCAGATCAGCCTCTGCACTGCAATTTTAGTTTGTTTTTACTGTACCCTTTTTAGTCGTTGTTCTGGATGGCGTATTTCTGATAAAGCCGCTTTATTGAATCTCTTAGGTGAAATTAGAGGAATTGAAGATTAGAATGGAATTGTTAATACAAAAACATGCTTCACTGAGTTACTGAGGAAACTACTTTTAAGGTGCCTCTTGCTGCAGCATATATGGCTATGAATGTATTGGTCATGTATCAAGCAATTTTTTGCAGACCACCTGCATATTTTCTGCTAAAGAAAAAAGAATACTGTTTATTTGTATGTATGTAGGTCTTGGCTTTCTTCTTGTATACATTATTTTCAGCCTTAGTTCTGTCACTCTGAGTGGTGGTAGAGATTTTTTTTGCAATGATCCTCCTCATTGCACAACTTAGTGTGGACGTGTTTTGAGTTATCCTTCAGTGAGCAAGTACAGACCACTTCTTTCTCCCCAAAAGCACTGAATGAATTATCCTTCTTTCCACCCTCTTCCTTTTCCCCCCAGACTTCAGCATATTTGTGTTGCCTGAAAAACAGTCTTGCTGTGAAGTTTTGCAGAAGTTCATTACATAAACCCCAAGTTTGTGTTGTCACTGTTCTGCAGTGAATAAAGCGACATTGGTTGCTTTATTCTTCTTCAGTTTCTTGTGACACTGTACCTTTTGTGATACCAGGTTTTTTGTACCTTTTATGATATCATCTTCATTTATCTGGAGCAACAAAAGGGGCAATAACAGATGAAGATGTTATGGGGATTTCAACTGTGTAGTAGGTGAAGTCCATCATTGTGTTTACCTGTCTGGGTAACAGTGAATAGAAGAATAGTAACATGCTGGTTTTGGGCCTTTTTTTTTTTTTTTTAAATCTTTTTCATATTTCCCTTACTTTTAAGGGGAGAATTTCCTGCTCCTGTCCTGGGAAATGGCTGTGTGCAGCTCCAGTGTGAAGCATTTGATTGCATCAATTAGTTCAGCAGAGTTAATGTCCACAGCAGTAATCTGTTGTTCATATTTTTTGTTCATTGCTGCCAATTCTGCTTAGTTTAAGTCCCCTCCATTTTTAAAGACTCTCTCAAGTCACCAATTTTACTGTGAACATTTGTTTGTATCACACACTCCTTATTTACCTTTGAGATTTAACTATTGCTGTGTGCAATAATCTAATAGTCAGTAATAACCTAAAAAATAACATTACCTGGAGCTTCTCCAGGGGTAAACAGCATCAAAGCACCCAAATTATAACCTTTTATACCTTTTAGATGTCTCTACAGTTTACTTTTGTGCTTAAATATCTTGGAGGTACTTCTTTTTTGTTCAGACATGTTTATTGCCTCTTTAAATCAAGAGAGGCATGATATTCTAGTATTGCGTTTCATCCTGTCAGTCCTGCATCCTGGTTGCTTCCCTCCCTTCAGCATCTGTGCCTCTGAGAGAAGCAACTACTACAGCTGCTGCTCTTTCAAGTTGCCTGCCCTCTCATCTTAACCCTCGGTTGCTTTACTCTCATCTGAACTTTTCCATGTCCCACTAAAAAAACAGTCTGACACTCCAGTCTCCGTGAAGAATGGTTAACTTCTGCTTGTCTCTCTTGATATTTTTGGTAAAATCTGTGAGCAGAGTGGGAATTAGTTGGGAGAGGATGCAGGCTGTTTTTTCAAATAGTTTTTTTTGTATTTTTAAAAACTGCCCACAACAGTGACTATAATCTAAACTATGATTAATAACAAATTAAGCATGAAAGAATCCTGTGCACCAGCGCAAAAGCTTTGTGATGAATATAATGTTCATATTGCAACATTATCCCCCAGTTCATGGTAACGATTAAATTTCAAAGTATCTAAAGAGAAGATGGAGCAACTGTGCTTCTAATGAATCTGTAATGAGTTCTAGGGCTGGGTAACCATGCAGAGTTGAGAGATCTGCATAATAATTGTTATAACTGGACTAAAACTATAGAGCTTTTTTCCAGAAGAAATGAGAATTGTTGCACAATTCAGTGAAAAATTCAGCTTTTGTAGCTTATCCAGCAATACCACAACTGTAACCGAGGGGAAAAAAAAGCTGTAAGGGAGATGCAGTGATGGCACTTCACTTGTGCATGTGTAAAATGTGTGCCTGAAAGCAATGGATTTTATAGTCTGTATAATTACAAAGAAATAAATTTGAATTTTATACTAATTGAGTCTTCTTCAGACAATATTAGGATTCAGAAGTGAATAACTCTATACTTAGAGAAGTATAGAGTGTAGGTAAAATAGGTAAAAGCTTTCCCAGCATCCTTACTCCCTAATAAACCGAGATAATTATTTTTTAATAAGAGGACTACTAATAATGGAAAGAGATTATTTAATTTCAGTTGCAGGAGGAAGATCATTGTTTAACCCAGAGTTGTAGCAGGCTACCATTTGTGTGGTTACTTATTTGGGGTTTTTTTTTTTGTTTAGTTTTACTTCCTACTTAGGTTCTTACAGTATACAGTAAAGGGTTCAAATCTGCATTCATTGATTTCCTGTAACATAAGAAGAAAGAGCTAACGCTTTCTATGTTGACTAGGACTAGATGATTCTCAGGGCTCTAAAACAGTGAACTGGAAATTCTGATTTTTATTGTTTTCTATATTGACATTGAATTTATGATTAAAAATTCCTGTTGCACAATTTTCCAGGCACAAAATGTTCTACCATAAAATTACTTCATCTATTTGCTGCCTGTCTTAGTTTATTCAATCGTTTATTCTGTCAGGAACCATTTTTCACTTTGTAAAAGTGTTACAGTTTCTTACTACTATCAAAGGGCAGCATTAAACCGAACCCCATCTCACGTCCATATGGTGTGATTGGAGGAGAGTGGTACACAATGCTGTGCTTGTGATTTCAGGCACTGTGCTGGCCACAGTCACCACCATGACTGCAAAAATAAAGCTTTTGTTATTCCTCTCTTTGGGTTTCTTTCTGCTCCATCAGGTGGTCAGTTTGTGCTGCTTGGCCTCTTATCAGAGCCAGGCTGGTTCTCTTTCTGCCAGGATAGTTCTGCTTTTGTTTTCTGTGGTTTCACTGATCAGATTATATTTCTCCAGAAAGTGCTCCCTAGAGCAATTCCAGCTGTCCTCTGCCTCCTGATGTTGCACCACTTGTCTGCATTTTTATGGTCTGACCCTGTCTGATGTTGTTGGATGTCAGGTGCTCTGACAGTACAGTCAACTTCTGGAAAAAGATAGCAGGGTGAAAAACATCCAGAGAGATCCATCTCTTTGGAGGGTGGATATGGTCCAAGAGTGCAGGGTCAAAACATGTTATTAAAGCTTGTGTAGAGTCCAGCGGTTCTTTACCAGGTGTAGCAGGTATCATCACATTTTATTCACATTCTTTGCCTTCCAGAGGTGCACAAGTCAGGCCTCTCCTTTTCTTTTTCCTGTGCCCTGGGTGTGAGTGTGCCATGATGACCCCTGCGGAGGAAGGATTGAGCAGTTTGTATGTCTGAGGTCAGCAAAAGCAACCAGCTCACCTCAGTCTCCAGCTGCAGGCTGATGAACTGGTTCATCTCAGTGAGACATGCGTGTTGGGCTTGGCACTGTGTTGTTTTCGTGGGAAGTCTGTTACAAAGATGCATTTCTCATTTCCTGACCCCCGTCTCCAGCCAGAAGCCTCGAGGTTGTAGGAGGTCAACACTGCATGGCATGGGGTGTCAGAAAGTATGTGGTTAGCCCCGCACTTGTACCAGTCTTGTGGCTCTTGGACTATAACAGAGAGAGCTCTCATTTCCTTAAAAACTGAAGTCCTTGATGTGCTTTCTTGGTATTGATGAAGTTTATTTTTTTTAAGCTCTCTGCCGTGTTCCAAGTCTGGGGTAGAATAAGCATTCAAGGTGATTTGAACTCACAAATGTATTTAATTCAGATTTGTGTAGCGCTGCTGCTGAACTAAATTGATCTGTTGATGGCCTTGAGAACAGTGAATGACTTGATTAGGAAGAGAAAATCTGATTGATAAACTTCTTACTTTCTTGAAGAATAATTTGGCTTCTTTGAAGTAGCCTTGCTTTTGGAAGATTACCGTAACATTTTTTGTGCAGGTGACTGTACTCCAAAACAGTTTTTTTTTCTTCAAAATGTGGTCTCTAACAAGCTTTATCAAATATTCCTTGCTTCAGTGCAACTTTAGGAACATTTTGAGCTTTGAAATTGATATGTTTTCTACAAGGAAATGGTTGTGTTTTGAAAATGCCTGTCACAGTTTTTAGTTTATCTCAGTTGAAAACAATCGAGTGATTAGCAAGCAATGATTTTTGTCCTTAATTCTCATATCAAAGCTGTTTGGGCTAACAAGATAAAATGCATTCTGAGGCAATATGTGCAAATGCTTGTTTATCAGCAAGAAGGATAAAGCTATCCTCACTTGACCTGAAATTTTTTCTTTGTTTTGAGCTTTTTCTGGATACTTCTAAAACATTTAAATGAAAAAAATTATTATATTTTAACTGCACTAGCACAATTTTATCTTTGTGTTTTGTATTTTATTGTTTAGTTTAAAACAAATCTGTAAGAAGTAAAGGGACTATTAATAAAATAATACTGTTCTTTCAAAAAAAGTTTAATGCTCCTGAGACTCATGCATTTTTAAGTATCATCAGAAATGAGTTATTTAGTAAAGAAAATGATGACTTCCTTCTTTCTAAAGTTATTATAAGCATAAATCCATTTGTGACTGCTTGTGTTAGAGTAGCCTGAAGGATATTACACAAAAAACTTCTTGCCATAGCTTTGCTATCTCATTTGAGCCAATTCTGTGTATCCCAGTTGAGCCCCAGAACAACCACATTTTGTTTGACTTCCCCTTCCACACAGGCTGTCATTAGAGGAGTTCAGCCCTATGACCCCTCGCTCTATCCTTGTTACATCTTCTTGTGCCAGTTACCTACTGTGAACCGTGAATGCTCATCAGGACTGGAAGCAGTAGGCTTCCAGACTCTGTCTGGGAGTTTTATGTGAGTGGACAAAGGAGCTGTGATTGAGGCAAAGAGATTTTCACTTCTTTTTTTCCAGTGGCAGTACGGTGAGCACTGTCTATTTGAACTCTTTGATTCAATCTGCAATGCCTCACCCCATCAGTAATTTGTTCTGTCGTTCTCTGTCAAATCTGACAGAGTCTTCATGGAAAAGATACAAGAATCCTTCCAAATCCTGGAATGAAAAATTTTTGTTTCTTTACAAATTCAGAGCTTTGCTCCTTGTTCCTGACCACAATTTAAAATGACGCTGTCCTCAATTATCATTTTTTTTTCTCTGCAGTATGCTGATGATTTGGGGCTGTTTTGAAGCAGAGCTTTAGTATCATCACTGAATGCTATGGGAGGTTGAACTCAAAATCCATTATTATTAGATAAAATGTTTAATTGCTAAGGAAGAGCAATTAAAGGAAGGTCTCGGAGTTGTAGTTTTGTTCCCCAAGAGCTGGAACTACTGAGAGGTGCTGATCTCAGGAGATGACCAGGAAAAAGGATACAAAACTGTCAATGAGAGAATTAGTAACTGAACTTACTAGAAGTGAACATCAGAGTGACTAATGGGATAAATTACTTTTTCTTTTTTAAGTTCTCGAAGTGTTCGCATGTTTTCTCTGGCAGGAGGATGCTTTCTATCTCTTATGACGAATATCCCACTTGGATAATGCAGAAATGCTTGAAGCTTGTGTGTCAAGCTTGGTTTGTGAGTTTTTTGAAAGATTTGGGTAGTTTTAAGATGTTAGTTTTGAAGATGTTTCTGCTAATGTCGGTTCTTCCTGCTCCTTGTGTTTTGTGTTGCATTGATTCTTGAGGATGTTCTGGTTTTCTTTTCATCCTTTTGTTTCACTTGTGAATATTTCAATTTGGCTGAAGCAGCTCAGAACAGAAATAAGTTTTTCAAGGGGCTTTTTGAGGGATCTCTTAATATCTTTTTGTTGTTTTGCTAGAAAATCGGAAAGTATTGTGCTTGTAGGCAGAAGAATTTAAATCAAAATTATAAAGGGAAATGTGAATAAATGATAGCAATGGGAAGAAAGTTAATCAAAACCATTGAATGGAAATACCATTTGGCTTGTGCTTGGGTTGGGTGTTCCCTGTTATGCCCTGTGGCAAGTAACTTGCCTGTGATGGGTTGTGCTGATGCAGCACTGGAGACAGCTGTTCACACTGGGGTCAGCCTTTGTGTGTGTTGGCCATTTCAGCCTGGGAGGGGATGGTAATGCTGAGCTGGGAGCATATTAAGTAATGCAGCTAATACAGGGATTTGCTGACATCACTTTTATCAGCTAGTCTTTCAAAGATGCAGAGGCCTAAATGTCCATGCAGAACAGAGGGAAATTATTTTGTGACATGGGATCTTCCCATTTCTGTTTTACTGTCTTTCTCCTTCTCTTCCCATCCTTTGAATCTAGTGGATTCAGAATGAGGTACTGTGGTACCCTCTAACCCCTCTCTCTGCAGCAGTTCCTGTGCTTATGATACGCCTCGATGTGTCCACTTTCCCAAAGGCTGCCTTCCCCCCAGCCCACCCGAGCTGCAAATGTTCTGCCTGTGGTTTCGGGGTTAAGCTGCATGCTGACACTAACTCTATAGCAACAGAGACGGTTGGTGCAGATACTAAAGCTGTGCCTGCAGATAGATGAAATACCTTTGTTGATAGTCTTTTTGAAGAAGAGTGAATGGAAGTAGAAAAAAAAAAAAAGAGGAAAAAAGCAGGTCAAAAGCAGAGCCTTGCTGAGAGGATGAAAGGAGTTAGAGTTTGTTTTAGCTGGTGTGTACCAGCTGATTAACTTTTTGCTTTGACTTTTGCAAGTTACAGTCTCCCTTTGAGGAGAGCTTGAGGGCCCCCTTGATAGGCATTGTCAATCACAGTAAGTCATAAAATCTGTCACCTAGGGTGCCTTGCCCTCCACAAACTCTTGGCGTGTCCCAGCTGTCCTTTGGTGTGAGGGGTGGTGCCTCCCTGGGCTGGAGGCTGGAAAGCAATCTCCCTGAGCACTGGGTGTTTCTGGTATCCCAGAAACATATTCTGAGGATATCCCCAGTGAACTTCTGAGTCAGTCTGGTCCTTCAGGTGGCACAATGATCCAGCCCATCATCTGGGGTGAAACATGCATTGGCAGTATGCAGCGTATCCTCTTTCACAGCTGAGGACGGGACTTGCTTTCACCTCAGTAATGCTTTTAGAAATGAAGCACCAGAAATAGCCTTAACTTTGATTGTGTTTAATAGTCCTAGGTGGTGCGTCTGTTGAAGCAGTGTGAGGTTTGGAGCAACAAACTGAGCAGCTGGACACTTGGATTCAGCTCCTGTCTCTGATCCTGCACTCTCAGCTGATGTTGACACGGTACCCGTGTCTTTCTGGGTCTCTGTTCATGTAACTGTGAAATGGTGAAAGAGTTCCTCTCTCTGTGAAGAGCATCACTTAGTTTTTGGGATTCATCAGCAAATGGTACTCATTCAAAGGCAGGATGGTGAGTGGTTTGTAGAACTGTAGAATGTTAAAGGTTAGAAGGGGCTTTAAAGATCATGCGGTCCCAACCTTCCCTGGCATGAGCAGGGACACCTCCCACTAGACCAGGCTGCTCAAGGTCTTACCCAACCTGGTCTTGAACACTGTCAGAGTTGGGGCATCTACAGCCTCTCTGGTCAATCCATTCCAGTGTCTCACCACCCTTACAGTAAAGAATTCCTTCCTAATATCTAATCTAAACCTATCCTCTTTCAGTTTGTACCCATTCCCCATTGTTCTATCATTGCACTCCTGACAAAGAGTCCCTCTCCAACTTCCCTGTGTCCCCCTTTGGATACTGGAAGGTTGCAATGAGGTCTCTGTACAACCTTCTCTTCTCCAGGCTGAACAGACACAACTTGATCAGCTTGTGTTCATGGGGGAGATGCTCCAGTCCTCTATATCAATATTGTGGCCTCCTCTGGACTTGCTTCAGCAGTTCCATGTCCTTCTTATGTTGGGGGCACCAGTGCTGGATGCAGGACTCCAGGTGGGGTCTCACAAGTGCAGAGTAGAGGGACAGAATCACCTCCCTTGACCTGCTGACCATGTTCCTTTGGATGCAGCCCAGGGTTTCCTTGGTTTTCTGGGCTGTGAGTGCACATTGCCAGCTCATGTTGAGTTGTTTATCAGCCATAACCCCAAAGTCTTTGTCCACAGGGCTGCTCTCAATCCCTTCTCTGCCCAGTCTGTAGGTGTTCCTGGGGTTTCCCCAACCCAAGTGTGGGACCTTGCACTATGCTTTGGTGAACTTCATAGGTTTGCATGGGCCTCCCTTTCCAGCCTGTCCCTCTGGATGCCATCCCTTTCCTCCAGCACGTTGACTGCATCACAAGGCTTGGTGTCTTTAGTGAACTTGGTGAGGGAGCACTCAATCTCACCATCAGCATCGCTGACAAAATGCTGAACAGTGTCAGTGCCAGTACTGACCCCGAGGGACACCACACTGCTCCCTCATGGACGAGGCTGCGTGCAGCTGTCGTCTGGAGGCTGTGGGGTACAGAATGTCCAATCCTGGGCAGAAGCCCAAGTAGCCTGGGAGCTGCTCTCTTTTTGCCGAAAGATAATTCCCAAAGGGGTTTTCTATTAACTCTCCTGGCAAGTCCAGAGGACATTTAATCTGCTCACTGGTTTAGGAAAAAATGAGAATCTTCATTTTGTTTCAGCAGTTGCAGTGAACAAAGTACACTTACAAGAGGCTGAGATTTGCTCTAAAATACAGTCCAGCCGTACAAGCTGTCACTTTGGTCTGAAGCTGCTTGATCTGAAATAGCTGCGGTTCCCATCAGTTAGAATTCCCATCAGGGTACCCCAAGAACATTGTTGTCTCTGTGCTTTTTGTGAGAAGTTTTTTCCTGAAATAGACTTTTTTGGACAGTGAAGGATTTTATTTTCTCTGTTGTCTATCTGGTTCCTTCATCCACATCTGGAATGCTATGATTACCCAATCCACAGCAACAAAGATAATTTAAGAGTCTTAAAAAGACAGCAGAAGCTTGTGGAAAGGATTTATAGCTTATTAAGGTGCCTGTATGTTTTTTCTCTGTCTGAAGAACCTTTGCATTATTGTGTCTTTTCTCAGAATGAAATTGCCCTCCGGGAAAATTAAAATCCATCACAAAAATGTACTTGAGAGTAGCATTGTTTTCCTAGAAATCACTGTAAATACGAGGGGCACAATAGGTAAATAGCGAAGCTGCAAAGCCTGTTTCTTGGGCAGTTTAGGGCGAAAGAACAAATATTCTTCAAATAATTGGCAAAGCAGAATAATCACTTTTATATTTGTTATAAGTGAGATGCGTTATATCTGTGTGGCATTGCCCATGCCCAGTAGAAAGCAGATTACATTTCAGAACTGATGAAGTCTTAAGACAGTGCAAATCAAATAGAAGAAATCCAACATCATTTAATGCCTTTATTGCTAATTCATTAACTGAGGAGGGTGGAAGATAAAAGGTTAATCTAAGGTGATTCTTACTAGACTGCACGGTGATTTGTGTGGCAGGGTGACAGAAGCTGTCACACAAGGGTTTCTTTTTGTTCCCCTTCGTTTTGTTTGCCCCCCACTCCTCCTTGCGCTGTGCAAGCTCGGCAGGTCTGTTGTGCCATCTGAACCTGGTAAGTCATTACATGCCTGGCTGGCTGCAGGAGAGGGCTGGCATGGCCCATGAGCTCAGGGCAGTAGGGCAGGAGGTGGCACTGTTCCCTCTCTGCTGGCCTCTGGTGTGTGTGCGTGTGCTTCTGGTCCAGAACCTCCGTGAACCAGAGATTCCTGTTTTTCAAGGAAGGCATGACAGAAAAAGCTGAGGAGAGCTCCTTAAACCACAGAGAAATGGATTTTAGTAAATTGTGAAGAAGCCCAGCAGGAAGAGGTGGCAACCTCAGGCAGTAGGAGTTGAGTGTCAGAGTTTTGTGAAATGACCATACCTGTCCCCCAGCTGACAATTTGACCAGTTCAGCTGGCCAATACCTCTCACAGATCATCTGATTTGGTGGGAGAACAAGCGCTCAAAACTCTGTTAGAAAACAACTATGAAAACATCAATATGTGAGTGCTTTTCAAAGAATGGTAGCTATCCAAATGTCATGGAACTTCCCACAAAAAACATGTTTTGAGCAAAGATGCAATGCCAGAAATCAAAGTAGGCAGCTGTATTTTCCTATGCTGACATGCTCCGTTTTGCTTTAGTGAAGCAATACTTGCTTCCTGCTGCTGATTGCAGTCTTGTGCTCTGTTTAAATATCTTCTGGGGAAGACCAAGGAGAATGAAGTTATTAAAAATCTGGGTTTCTCTGGGTTCATTTGAAATGAATCATTATTAAGCAATTCTGCCTCACAACTTTTTAGAAAGTGAGTATTTAATTGCTGCTACTCAAATGCATTTTCTTAGGGTATAATTCCCCTTTGGACATCTTTTCTCTTTAGATAATTTAGTTCTAAAAATGCTGAAAATGGGAATAATGCACAATTAAGAATAAGGGTTGCACCACTCATTAAGGAGATGATAGCAGACTGACAGTATCGTGTTAAACACAGAGAAAGCAGAGATAAGCTTTATTTCTCCCCTCTTGTTTGCCCTGGCCCTAGAGGTCTGACACAAATTCAGGTACATTTGTGCATCTGTTAAAGGGAAACTTCTGATTGATATTTCTGTGTGGATATAGAAAAGCAGAATGACAGAAAATCACACTTTTTTTTTGTTTGTTTCTTCTTCAGGACAAAATATTTGACAGTTTCTCTGCCTCTTTATTGGTTATGAAAAGTGGTGGAAGAAAAATTAGCTGTGAAGAACCCAATGGAAAAGAACAGCAAATTGAAAAGAACAGTTGTAATTGAAATAAGGAAGGAAAACAACTCATGAGCTGATTTGAAAAAAAATCAGAGAATTTGATTTTGGCTGACTAGTCCTTTAAAGAGAGAATTTTCTTCACAGTAGATCCTATTGAATCCTGAAGTAACATATTGTCTCACTGCCTCTGAAAATACATTTGTGCTTGTAATCTAAGACTCCTTAGGCTAATCTAAGCCTTCCTGTGCTACTAAATAGGTATATAATAAGCAGTCAATTGATTTGTGTTACTCTACCTAGGTTCAGAAGCACTTATTATACCAAATATCTTTTACTTTTCTGGGCACTCTAGCTCATCTCTCTTTGTTGCTGAGTTGTCATGCAGTAGTAGGCATCTTATAGTGCTTACTTTCCAAAATATGCCTTTTGTTTGTTTGTACTCTGACAATATATTCATTTTATTTCAATTTACATATGCTTTCTGATCTTTCGTGTGTTGCTGTCTTCCATATAAAGCATTTTTCGCCCAGCTGAGTATTCAGTCCTTGCCAGCTATTTATAATTCACTAAAAGCCCGTTTTCTGTTTCACACATCAGTTTGCATTGCAGCTAGGGTGGAATCTGTTATGTATTTGTGTGCTGTTTTCTCACATAGGCGAATCCTTTCATTCTCACCACTTCCACCAGGAGGTTACAGCTATTTAGCTGGTCATGCACAGGGACCTGAAAGTATTTTGTGGAGGTACTTGACTCAAACATCTGAATTTGTTTCCCAGTATCTATTTCTTAATACCTTTCTGCCTGGTCCTGTATGTATCACAGCAATTTCTTTCAGGGCTTGTGAGGAATTTTGCTTAGTTCAGCCCATATAGATCCATTAGGCTGCTGACTAATGAATTAAAGACTAGTGAATTAAAGGTGAAATTAATGATGGAATACCCCTCTGTGTCCCAGCTCTAGCCATCTTCGTGTGTAAGGAATGACCATTTTTATACAGTTGACTATAAAACCTGTTCATCGAATGATTTCTGTTGTGTAATCCGAAATCCCATAATTTGTTTTAAGGTAAAATAATTTTGAAGTTGCTTAACTGTTATTCATCTTTCTGCAGAGAATAGTGATGTATTATGTGTTAGCGTTTACAGAATAAGCAGCTTTTCAAGGCAGTTACCTTAAAATTTCAGAAGCTTAACCACAAAATGATCCAAGGAACGAATCTTAAGATCATCTCTGGCCAGGCAGACCGTATCTAACCCAGGTATAACCCATGTACTGGGCTGACTTGATGGCTTGATAAGACTGGCCTGAACTGACTGTAGTGTCTAGACCGATTTAGAGGCTTGACCAGAACAATAACAGTTGGCCCCTTCTTTTATTTTTTAAGTGACATGTTCTGGCTTCATCAGAGTTGTAGTCCTGAGGTAGAGCTTCATTAGGATACCTCTTTCCCTGTTGTGTCTGCATGCTTCTGTTCCAGCAGTTTGTCCGAAGGTGCTATGTGGGCTCTGAAGTTCATTAAGTTCATTAACTACTTCCATATTTGTGTGTGTGTGTACATGTTTGCTGTCTGCCCTAAAAGTGAATAGTCCTACAGTATTTGTTACTTAATTTGTTGGGGGCCTCCTTTCAGCATTATTAAACTGTGACTTTTTAGTCTCTGACTGTGGGTTGGTGTGTGCTGGGTTTGTCTCTGTGGAGAAAACTGAGTATCTTTTGTGTGTTAGTTGCGTTTTTATGTCAGCAATAGATTCTACGTCAAATTCACACATCCTCTACATCTTCCTTGTACTCACCTGTTCTTTTAATTTGGATGGGAAAGAAATTGTCTCCATGGGGTTTGGAGGATTTCCACACCTTCTGGGAGTTAATTTTGCCCCCTCTTTAGAACAGGTCAGTAGTGCTTATCAGTCGTTGGGGTCACTGGCATCAGGCTACACTGCTGTGAGCTGAGGCATTCTGGTTTCTCCCAGAAGTGAAACCAGACATCTTTTTAAAGGCACTTAGCCCAAGAAGAGGATTTCCTAGAATTTTAATCATACCTCTTATGTTTTCACCCAAAACACTGTGCTTTGGAGCTGTGCTAATTGACCTGATGTTCTGGTTTTAGATTCATGGTAGTAACCCTCAGAGCTAATTTACGCAACGTGCTTTGAACTGAACTTGGTAATGCAAATATAATGTCCTATTAGCAAACTATGAATGGTTCCTACTGGGATTTGTACAGTGATTCTGAGTTCATTATTACTGTCATTCAATACTGTGGATGAGTAGAGGAAAAATAATTAAACAAAGTAGTACTTTAAATCCCACAAGGAATGTAAAATCAACAAAGTTGAAAACCCAGAAGTCTTAACTTGTGTTTAATATATACACTCTGTGGAAAGAGAGGGGGAAGCAAGGGTGTGTGTTAAATACTCAGCGTAGCTGCCCAGCATAATTGCATGGAAAAATTGATACCCAGTGAATCATGTATTTCCCCCAGATGATTCCATATTTCTCCAAATTTTAGACTGATAATGTTACATGGAAAATGGCTTAAGAAGTATTTTCTTCTAATCCTCTTCTAAATATAAGTCATCTTCCAAAAGTGTTGCTTGGGGATTTAGCTGTGTGACTCCTACTGATATCCCTGGGAGTTTCACGGCTAAAATGCACAAACAGCGCTTTGAAAAAGCCACTTGCAATCCAACACTGTGGAAGCATTTGCTGTGTGAGCATTTCTCATTTCTACAACTTGACCTGGTGTTAGCAGCAAAATCTATGGGGGACCTTAAAGTTGAGAAAACTGTTGAATGTTCCTCAGCTTTGCATAAATATTCAGGCTGGTACAAGTCCAGTTCTATTAGACAGTGGGCAATTTGTCCCAACATTTAAAATTCAATTGCTAGGGAAGACGACAGAAAAACCACTCTAATTGTTCAACTGACATATTAGCCAGTCAGCCAGGCAAAGAGGCAGCAGCTCAATTGAAAAATTATTCTCCAGTGTGGTGAACTGTAGCACTTGGCTCTACTCACACGTGAACCGAGTGCCCTAGAAAGTCGGCTGTAACCTGCTCATCTGCTGCAGACCAGTTCAGACCAAGAGAGTTTGCCTTGGGCTCAGTTCTTCAGCAGCACCTTTCAACCTGCTCTTCATCATGACTTCTTTTTCCTATTTGACTCCCTCCACTACTCTTTTTGGCACTACTCCGGTGTGTTTCTTGGGCAGACTGTCTCTCTTAAGCTGTTAACTGCCCAACAATCAGGCTGGATACCTGAGCAGGAAACCCGAATCATCTTCTCTGTTTTCAGGCTGTGAGACTTGTAGAAAATTTCATTCCTTAGATGTCACAGTCCAGATTGTTTGTGGTCCAGCTGGTGGACAATTCTATCTGCATGTCCACTTTTGCATGAAGGAGTGATGAGAATGGGATGGATGTTGTCTGTAGAGCTGTCCTGAGAGTGTCCAGAAGAAGCTATTGCTGCTCTTGCACCTTAGTGAGAAGGTTAATAGAGAAGGCATAATTCTAATCCTAATTTTGTACATTTTGAAATAGCCTCATAATGGTGCAGGTGTTGGGATGTTCTGAAGATCTGGACCTTGATTTTTGCCTGAATTGGATTTCTGCCGCATATCTTCAAAACTTAAGAAATTAAAACTTTCCTTTTCAAGGTGACACTTGAAAAATAATTTAGGTCATGAAGAATACATCAACTAAGCATGTGAAATCATACCTAAAGAACATTTGGTATTAGAAAATGTTCAATTAAGCTATTGTAGAGGAGTCTACATCAGCCACTGGAAAGTTGTTACAACATCACCAGAATGCCTAGTAAAGTGTCCACAAATTCCTGTCTCAGGAATCCTTACTAGCTTGTACTTAAAAGTTTTCTCTTCTAGAAGTGGCTTAAACACTGCAAGTTTAGTATGAAGAGCAAAACGAGAAGTAAAATTCCCTGTGGTATTGAATGATTTACAGCTTAAGTGAAAGAAAAAAGCTGACAAAATCTGAAAAAGAGGAAGTTGAAAGGCAGAGTGGAAACTGAAAAGAAGAACAGAGGAGAAAATGATACAAACAGCATAGACTTAGGAGTCAGGGAGGGAGACAGCTTGGGTCATATGGCAAACAAAATGTATGAAAAAGCAAGTCATAGTCAAAAATCAAGAAAGAGTGTCAACTTCAACAGAAATTGCTATTTTCAGGTTTGTTTTTTTTTAAATGGCCCCTGCCTTAAAGCATTTTACTGCCTTGAGGAATGAGTTAGCCCATCCTACTTATAATATAGCAGTGCAGAGACTCAATATGAAGGGCAAGGTCTTTAATTTCTTGTCTTTATGGACATTACGTAAGCAGAGGTCTTAGGGTTTAATTCAAATAAAAGATTTTCCATTAATGCTGAAACTTTCTGCTTCAATCTAGAAAGAGATTTTGAACTAGTAATAAGGCTGCTTTTTTCATCATCTTTCTAAGCTAAATATGAATTGTCTCTAAAAAAACCAAAAAACAAAACAAAAAGGTTTACAGGGAGCTCAAATATTTTATAATTTATCCAGATAAGGGGAAGATGCAGATTTTTGCCTGGTTCAAGTGACAGAAGAGGGTATCAAGGAAAAAAAGATGTGAAAGACAGTCACATCAGTGAAGATTACATGGTAATCTGCAATATACTGGAGTCTGTCTTCCATTGGAATGCCATTGGAATCCCATTTTTATTATGCAGTATAAAGTAGTGTGTACAACTCATTTATAAAGTGCACTTTATCACCCCCTGTGGAATCTTATGCCTTTGTTGTGACCACCTTAACTTAGAGATATTAAAGCCATTGCTTTCAAGAGCTCTACTGTAGTAGAGTTTTGCACTAGGAAGTTAGTAAGAATTTATAGTGTAAACAACATTTTGAAGTCAGCCAGTTAAATTAATGATCCTGTCTTGAAAGCAGTTCAAAAAACATCTGTCCACTCAAGAGTGTGCCCTTGTGTCTGACTCTGCCCTTTTGGGTGCTCAGGATTAGCAGAAGCACTTCGTGCACGTACGTTCTTGTAGGTACATCTGTTTTGCTCAGCTGCAGTAGTTCTCCCACTTATGTTGTGTAAATCTCTTCCCCAGCTTTGTGTGTAAGGAGCAGAGAGGCTTTTAAGGCATCACTGCATGTTCATGGTCAAAAGCATCATGTTTACATTGATATGTCAGGCGTAGCCAAATACTACTTGTGGGTTTAATGAAACTCATATGCAGTTATGTGCCGGTTGCAAAATGCCAGGAGGAAGCAGCTAGGGCAAAGATTGTTAGGGATTAAGGAAAGTGATATATTAAAGCTGCCTTGTTCCTGAAATGGCTGCAGAACAGGCTCTGCTCAGCCTCTCTGCTGGGCAGCTTCACATTTTTTCTAGTTTGGAAGCCCTGTAATTGCATTGCAGAAAAG
Source organism: Oreocharis arfaki (assembly GCA_013398015.1). Lineage (NCBI taxonomy): Eukaryota > Metazoa > Chordata > Aves > Passeriformes > Paramythiidae > Oreocharis > Oreocharis arfaki. Next base: position 456,658 of record VZRR01000422.1, read on the forward strand.
ATGCCTGGTATAGCCAACAGTGGTCAAGTAGTTTACAAAGGGTTTCTGAAAACTTCAGTGTATGTGGGACACTGCTTCTCTGTATCATGGTCTCATTGTCAGCTATTTTTCAAAAAGGAAATTGCTGCTTCTCTGAAGTTTGAAGACCTGTTCTAGATCCTTGGAGAGAACAGCAGTACAAAAGCATAAGCTAGTGCTATTTGCAGGTCTCGTTTGTAAGCCTTGGTACAGGAAGTCCCTGCTTTATTTGATGTCATTTCAAGGTTGTTAAAAAATAGCTTGCAATGCTGAATATTCTTTCTCATCACTGTTGCAATTTATATTACTTCTAACTGTCAGTATGTACCTTTGAGCTCCACTTTGCTTTCTTTAAAATTATTTGAAGGACTGATGTCTTAGTAGCAATTTGTTCTACTATGAAGGTAAGTGTTTGTGATTTTCCTTTGTCAGTGATAGCATTGGCTTTTTTAACACGTTTTTCACTTTTTTGTCGCTTTTCAAAGCTCTTATGCTTGTATGCTGCCCTCCCTTTAATCTCTTTTAGTAACCAAATTCTACAGCAGCATTTGGGGGCATATTCCATTTTTCTAATTTTTTTTTTCTGCTGTGCTGAAGCGATGTGGTTTTGTTCTATAAAATTTTGAACACAAATATCTTACTTCATTAAACAATTTTATTTATTGAATTAAAATATATTTTATCCTCTGATTTATGGCTGTCTCTCTGCAGCTGCCTGGGTTCTTGCTAATTTTTGTGGCCTGATTAGCAAGAATGTTAAGATAGGGAAAAAATAATCAGCAGTACTAAGACTAGCATGAAATTTTGCAGAGTCGTTATAGAAAAAAAAATTCTGGAGGGGTTACAGTGATTCAGAAAAATCTTTGGTCATCTTTCCTTTGTGATCATCAATTAAAAAGCCAAAATGGGTTAATAATCTAATATAATTTTTTAGTTACTAAAGCATTAGGTGTAATACTGCATAATTGAAAGTTCAGCAGAACAGCCACCTGAAACCAGCTACTGTGTCTTTTAGAAGCCTTGATGTTGTTGAATGGCTGTGAAATGTCCAGTGGTGTATGGATCCTCCATATTAGCTGTAAAGTATCCTCTTAAGCCAGAAATTGAATTGTGATTTCACTTGTTTTATGGTTTGTCTCGTCAGACAAAAATGTTTGACCTGTTCCTGCTTTTCATAACATAGGCATTAGGTGTTGTCAGTAATTGTCATGGAGCTTAGCCCATGCATAAAGCTTTAATTGTTCTCTGTTGTTTGTCTTGGATAGCTATATAAAGGGCTCATTCTGGGTCTTTTTATCTATCTAACAGTGTTAAAATAAATCTTACTTCCAGGAAAAACTTGTGGCAATTCAAGTAACAAGTTTGAACTCTTCTGGTGCCTTTGCACATGTTGAGTCTGGTTGCGTTGTTCGGGTGTGTAATGATTTCCAGATGATGTCTTGTGACTGTTGACAATCTACAGAGGGCAAGCTGGACACGTGGCTCTCCTTGATGTTCAGGCTTTGCTTTATAAGGAGAAAGGAAAGAAGGAATTTTTCTTTTGTTTTGAGCAGGGAGGCTGAACAGATGGTCAGCAGAGGATTGAAATAATGGGTGGCAAACAGGCAGAGAGGAGAACCAGGTAGGAGGAAATGTAAGCAGATTGCTCTCTGATACCTCTGCCTTCCCTTTCATTTCTCTCCAGTTGCTTAGTAAAGAATGCAAGAGAAATAGGAATAGAAAGTGAAAGGAAACTTTTCTCATGGGTTTTGGAAAAGAGATTATACTTTCAATACTAAAGGAGATTAATAAGTTATTGTGTAACAAAGTGTAAACTATTATTCTGGTGGCTACAGTGAAGCAAGCAAAGCAGGATGGTCCTATCTGCATGATGGAATGGGAGAGGAAGACTCAGCCCTCACTTTCCCATAGGCCAGGAGCCTCCATCTCCTGAGGATGTTATCAGTGAAGACCTCCAGCATTCATCCAAAAGTGGTACTATGCAGTCACTCTAGAGCTAGAAATTGTGTATGGATCCACATCCTATCTAATTTTAAATGAAGTTAAACCTATCTGCAATGAAGAAGACCTTTCTGGGGCAGGTTGGCTTATTTATGTTGGCAGCGTAAAGCAGAGAGAGAGAGTTTGGTTTGAGCTCAGATTCCCCTGAAGTGAGAATGTTGTCATCTGGTACCAAATGCATGAAGTAGGAATGGTTTTCTCCCTCGTTTTCTGCAGCCGATTTAAAATTCCATTTAGTGCACTCCCATCATTTGCAGTTTTTGCATCATTTGTGGAAGAGCAACCAAACCTGTGGTAGGGGATCTGTACCTAGCCCGTGGTTACTGCAGAGATGGTACATGCAGGGGAGGAGTTGCAAGGCCAGGAGGCTGCTCCCAGACCTGGGGCTGGACAGGTGGGTGGTCTGGTGCTATTCGCTTTGTAACCCTCCCTACACTTTATATAGTCTCTTAAAGCATCAAGGCAGGTCTTTTGTCGTTTAGTTATGTGCTCTGGTGACTGCTGGGCCTACAGCCCTTTGATTTGAAATCAGCATGCTTGCTCTGATACTGCACAATAAAACAACGTGTAAAATTTCAGCTGATTTTTTTTTAAGGTAAATTATTTACTGAAAGTAATTTGCCTCCTTCTGCCTGCTGTCTCCTTCATGTAGCATGGAAGGAGTCCCTGTGTCAGGTTTGACAGATTTTGCAGAAATTTGAAAGAAACTCAGAAACCATGTGGAAGTATGGTAATTCTCTTGAATTAGGCAATTTAATCATCACAGAACTTGAAGGGTCACCTGTCTCTTTGGATGAAATGTACCACATACAACAAAGAAGGTTCAGGAGGCAGATTCTGGGAATGTCTGTTTCTCAAATATGCTTTTTTATGGAGGGTGGTTTTCCCCTGCTCCCTGTCACCTCTGCAAACCTTTCATGCCTTGCTCAGAGACAGAATTGTCAGTTGTTATAGGCAGAGCTGCTGGCACCTCCTGTCATTTCTCTCTGTAAGATCTATTTTCTGTTTTTTATTTCTTTGTCAAACTTCTGTTCATTCTGAGATTTTCCATAATTTATATCTACTCTGACATCTAACTTGAGAGCAGAATGTGGCTTCTCTGTTAAAATCAGTATTTTCTGTTCGCTATCTATGTTTAGCTGTAGTTTTTTACATCAAAGGCAAGGTGCCACTTGTCTTATTGCAGGCTCCAAATTGTTGTTGCACCAAGGTCTATAAATTAAGCCATCTGTAAATATGACCAAGGTCTATAAATTAAGCCATCTGTAAATATGTTGAGAACTTTGACACAAGCAGCAGGAGCGTTTTCTTTGCCTAATTCTGCTGTGTGTAAAATACTGCCGTCTTTCCAAATGAGCTGGAAAAACTTGGCCACACTTGGCCTTTATGTGATCTCCTAGAGAGAGGAAGCTGGATCTCCTGGGCTTGCGGTGCCCACCCATTCCCAGCATGTCTGGAGGTTAGACTATGCTTCCTCCTGTTCAGGATGTACCAGTGTGTTTGGGAGAAATGGAACAGTAGACATTCTGTATCCACAGCTCCAAAGGGAACTTCCTGAGGAAGGCAAGTTGTTCACACTGTGCTTTCAGTCCTTTCCTGTTTCAGTGCACTATTAGGGGCAAAATGCTATTCTGTCCTGTGTTCTGCCAGTTTTGTATTTCTCTATTACTCTTCATAGATTTTCATTACTTCCCATGTTTTTCCAGAGTTAGATGGTATAAAATGGAAATACGGATTTTAAATATAAGAGTGAGCAAAGTATTTTAAGACAGTGATGCTCCTGATGGAACCTTTAGTTGTTTGCTTCCATGTATCAGAAGAGTTGCCCTATGGTATCAGAGCAGTTGACTGTCTACTGCTGGAGAGGCAAGTGGTGCTGATGGAAATCTTCACATGGACAAGATACAACATATTCCATCCCTCTGAGAGCTCCGAAAGCAGTGGAGTGTCATTTGACAATGGATCCCTGAAAGCCCCCTCTTCTCCTGTGGGATGGGATTATGATAAGATCAGCATTACTGAAGCACCCAGCTGTTGTTGCAGGCTCTTTTCCATCCACAGGGACTGAGACTGTCTAGCAGCCCTGCACAGTACAGCCCTGCTGCATTCACAGATCTCCGTCCCAGCAGAACTGCTGCTCCTGAACTGCCTGCCAGTGGTATGCCACCGCAAAGCACAGCTTTCCATTTGTGTGAGGACAGTATCCTATTCTCCAGGCCAGCTGTTTACAGAAGGAGGGAAATACCTCATGATTGAGTTATGGAATCATCCCCAATTAGGTGGAGAATATTTTCAACTCCAAGTAAGATTGGGTTGTGTCTTTAAATGTCTGGCTTTAATTTCTTAGAGGTTCAGTACAGATGTTTGTGTTTCCAGTTCACCTTTTTGTAGTGTTTCTAATTGCAGAATAGCCAGTCCGTTTGGACTCCTAAATTTTGGCCACCTCATCTCTGGTGGCAGTAATTTCCTCAGGCTGATTTTGTGCTGTTCTGCAATGATACTCAGAGGATTAGCACATTTCTTAGAACAAACCACAGACTGTACTGGAAGAGACAGGTAGTAATTACATATCTCAGTATTTACTTCATGACTGGATGAGAGGGAACCTGCACAGAATTTCCTTTGCCTTTTTTGAGTATTTACACTTTTTTACTAAGGGACTTATTTTTGTCCCTTTAAACTTGACCTTTTCTGTTCTTTCTACTTGAGTTCCTTGGGAACAATGCATTGGAGAGAGGCCATTGTTCTTCACACAGAGCTGGTTCTTTGAGGTATTCCTCCTGTCTGTCTGCAGGATGCAAAATTCCTTACCATTCTGTAATCCAAAATCTTGTTACTTGGGATTGATGAATCATCTTGACATGTAGTTGGGTAGCTGAGATGTCGTCTCTGAAGTTTTACGGTCTTTTCAAGTGAACCTTTAAATAAATCAAAGCCATTCTTCAGTTTTTCAGATCCCAACTTCACACATTAATGAAATACATCTTCTATGACAGAAAAGATCAGAATAATTTTCATAGAATTGTTTTCTGCTTTCATTTTCTCTTAGTATTAATAACAATTTCTACATTTGAAAAAAAGAATAGTGACGGGACAAGCAACATGTCAGCTTTGTTCACATCTGGTTCTGTCCTCAGAGTAGATCGATGCATGTCCATGCAGTTATTTTTATTTTTATTCCTATGTCCTTAAGTCAGGAAAAAATCTCATTGAAGCCAGTGGGAGTTTTGATCTACCTGACTAATAAAGTATTTGAGAAGGAACATAATGCTTGTGGATCAGAAAGGCTAATTTTGTAGGCTTCAGTCTTGCAGGCAGGTAATGTCTGGCAGTTCTTTTTATGCTGGGTGTTGATCTAGGAGATATCACAGCTCTTCCAACCTTTAATTTTGTGTAAAACTCTGTCATTATTCATCCACATTCTCTATCCATAAAGAAGAAAAAGAAGAAGAAAAAAAAAACCAAACACCTTCTAGGATAGTAGGCAAAAAAATTTTCTTTGGACTTTGTATCTCTGGGACTCAGTGGTTGACTTGTGTGGTACAGAACTACTGACCTATGAAAACTGTTGTGATACTAACTACCATTTTTAAGCCCTTTATTCAATTTTAAAGATTTATTCTGCTGAGTTGCCAAGCATCCACATCTGGAGCATCCATATGAATGCTGGGTTCAAGGTATCTCCAGTCAGATACTCAGGTTTTATAAAGTTTTAGAAAATATTGGTCATAGAATCCGAAGCATATATCATAGTCCATAGGTCTTTTTAAGTTCAGTTTTTGAGGACCAAAGAACAAAAGTGATGATATACTTTCATGTGCGGGCTCGAATAATCTTAGTAAGTAATAGAAATAGCATTACCCCTCTGGGGCTGCTTTCAGATGAGAAATGACATGTGATCTTATTTTAAAAGAACACTATGTAGGTTAATTATTGAATGATATTTATGCAGCTTCTAAAATGGCAGATTTACATTCTGTAGCAATTACAAGGCCACCAGAGGAGCCCGCTGCTGCTGCTTCTCAGTTCTGTCTGACCAGGACTGATTCCAAGATTGGACCTTGCTGCTGTAAGGAGGAAGAAAAATTTAAGATAAAATAAGGGAAAGAAATGCTGACTCACTTTTCTTCAATAAAGACTTCACAAGAAAAGTTTATTTTTAGTCTTAGCAAATAACCTGGGATTCTGATCTTCTGTGAGTATTTATACTTCTTTATTTTTATAGAGAATTTATACTTCTTTATTTTAATAACTCCCCTCAAAGCCAATATAAGCTAAGCATGTAAATCTCCAGAGAAGTTATGGAAAAAGGCAACCCCATTCACTTAAATATAAAAATAAACCATTTTGCATGCAGAGAAGAATCTCACAAATTATTATTTCTTTTCTTTCTCTGACATCTAGTACTTTGTTGGCACACACAGTTTCCTGTTTGCATTTTTTTGCTTTGAAGTGATGGTGGATAAATTCATTAAATTACAACAAAAAATCTGCTGATCTGTTGCTTGTCTTCTATTTCAATGGATGATCTAAAAGGCTGAACGTATTTCTGTATTTGTTGCAGTGCTGTCTACAGTTTGTTGCAAGAGAAATAACCTAATCAGATTTTTAAGATGTGTTTTCCTTCCAGCAAAATCTCCAGGTCACAGCTTTTCCAATTACGCAGAGAAGGCGGCAAGGAGACAGAGCTAGTCTGGGGAGCTTTCTCTTTCAGCAGCAAAGTTTGCATTTCTTTTAATGTAGTTAAAACGTTTGACAGGAGAGAGTAGGGTTTAGTGATGTGAGGTGATTTCCAAATGAGTGTTAGCTTTTTGCTGACCTACTTTTGACTAGTGGTGTATTCTTGTCCATTACTTTTTGTCATTGAATAATGCTGATATATTAAGCTGTGTGCTTCAAGGGCATTGTAAAATTGCATGTAGGGGCAGGACTGAACTGTGAAAGTGCGAATTACTCTATCAGATCAAACCCAATTAAAAAGTGACAAGCACAGCAGGAGAAATTGAAAGCAAGGTTTATCTTTCATGTAACATAAGAAGTCACTATATCGGTTAGAAACAAAGCGAGTGCGAAACAGATTCTCCACCTCTTCTCATCCCTCTCCAAAAATTAATAATATCTGCTGACTTTATTATCCAAAAGAATAAGCCCGTGAGTTGTAACAGCTCATGTTGAAGGACACTGTCACAATGGCAAGAGAAGGGGAAGTACTGCACCTGTACACCTTGAAGCTGTTTGCTATCAAAGCATGTACTGGGCCTCAGGTCAGCACATTTGGGGATTGATGGATAGGGAGTTTGGAAGAAGTGGTTGCCATTTATATAAAGCTGTAGTGTGTCATTAAAGAAAGACTTGCCGTCTTGCAGGCTCTCCACAGTTCTGCAGGAAGAGTAGGAATAAAAGCATGGTAAGGAAACTGTGAGCTTTTTCTAAGCCCTGTAGTTGTTACAGAACTGCTGCAAGCTAGGGAGAGTTTTTAGACTCCAGTGCCATTGCAGAAATCCTTATAAACCCTTTTGCATAACATCCGCCAGCACTCTTCTAATGATTAGTTGGGCCTGTAAATGTATAAACTAATGCAGTTGTCTATGTACAATATAATAATGCAGAATCCTGCTTCCAGACTGCTGTGGCTGTGGTGGGTTTGGGTTTTTTGTTTGTTTCAGGTTTTTTGCTGTTTGGTTGGTTTGTTTGTTTGCTAATGCAATAAACTCATATAACAAGCAAAACAACACAAAATAAACCCCAAGCCAAAAGTAAATCAACCTTGCAAAATATATTCTATACTTGCCATTGCATTGCAGAGAGCATCAGTGATGTGTGACTGCTGTGTGACCTGGTGAACACCACCTTCTGCAGACAGTCGATGTTACACTGACCCTGATGCTCGCTGCTAATGGTATTACCTCAGTGAACTCCTCTGTGTGTAAACTTCAGCACAGCTGATTTGGTTAATGCTGAGTTTTCAGGTTGGACTTTAGCGAGTGGCATTCTACTTTGTGAAGGAAAAAACCCACCAAACGCAGAAGGGGAAAGCACTTGATTTGTGTAAGCTGTGCTTGGAGCCGTTGTATTGTAAGGAAGGTGGTGGAGATGAGTGGGTAAATTCACGGGGTACCTGATCCAAGTTTTGCCTGTAAAAACAGTGATGCTCTATAGGATTCCTCTTCATATAAGATATATATCTGATGTACAATGAATTAAGACTTTAAAAGAGACCAGCTGATTTACAGTCCTACTAGCCTCGGGCTTGGCAAGGAGATGTTAGGGAGGGGGGAAAAAAAGTTATCATATTGTGAAAATGGTTATTATCCAAAAGCCTCCACTTTCCTGAAAGAGGTTTAGATTCTGCCATTGATGGAGGACGAGTGGTCATTCAAAAGAACAGTTTTGCTGTTGTGTGTTATGGTAAGTTGTCTTTTCGAGTGTCTTCTGGGTGAAGAAGTTGTAGGAACTCAGACAATATCTAGGTCTGAACTTTAAAAACAAACAAACACACAACTATCCCCCCCGACACCAAACCATGAAAAACCCCAACTTGAATTTCATGACAATCTTGAGTGATATTTCTTTTCATTCTATAGTGTTTTGGTTTTATCAGAAAAAGTTTGATACAGAATTGCTAAGAATTTAAATGACTGTTGTGCATGCACTGGCACATTTGTTAGGCTGGCTTACTTCTCCTAAAGGTAAAGAGGAGGACCTAGCTGTATGGGCAATATTTTTTTTTTTGTGGAGATGATTTTTTTTTTTTGGCTGTTGTTGTTGTCATCTTTGTTTTTTATTTTGTCAGGAGGAAACTTCTACAAACTGTGCCTTTGTTAGTCTCACTGTGTTTCTGGCACAACCAAGAGGTTAATAGATGAGTTTTCAATCTATTATTATAATATAGATACAATAGACTTCCAAGAAAAAAAGGGAGAAGACGCCTACACTGTAATTTGAATGTGAAAAAAGATTGATGAAATTCTTATTCCTAAATGATATGCATAAAATATGTGGGTAAGAGATGATGGTTTAAAAAAGAAAACCCCCATAAAACTGGAGTTATACCATTACCTAACTTTGACCTTTATTTTGCAGTGACCAGTGTAAAAGAAAATGCTGAGAAGTACATGGAGATCCTGGAGGATAAACTACATAGGTGAGAATGATATAATGGAAACCCTTTGGAATCTTAAAAATGCTTGTACGTGCAGCACTGATATGCATAGAAGTGTTAAGGAACTTGCAGTAGAATGATACCAAAAATAGTTCAAAGTAGGAAATACTGTTTGTGTCAGAGCTCTGTCCATAGCTGCGTTCAGCAGCCTGGTGATGGGTGCAGGTAAAAAAGAAACACTCCAGTGCACAGGACTGCTCTGGAACAGTGGTGGTCCAGCCAGAAACCCTGAAGTATTGGGGATATGACAGCTGGGTGAAAAATCACCCTCCTGCTCCTATGCAAAACCCAATGCTGACCAGGGCATAGGAATCCCTTACCAGAATTCTGTATGTCTTTAGCAAGTAATGACAGTCTATATAACAGTTTTGAAAAAATGCCTATTTGGGTATTGTGGTGCGCAATTACAAACCAAGACAACAATAAAGATATTTTAAGAACTGAATCCTAATGCAGAATTTACAGATTTTTATGCCTTTTTTTTTTTTTTTAAACAAATGCTAACATTTGTATTTCCTTCTCTTGCTGTGTGAAGGGGGTTCTAGGTGACCCTCTCTGACTTTAGTCTTCTTCTTGAGATATGATTAGCAAGTATTACAGTGCTGTTGTAACAGAATCTTCTAGTGAGTGAACTTTGCCCGGAATGAGTATATTTGTATTGAAAAAGGCTTTCATGGGTTGTAATTGGAGTTTGTGTCTTAATGAAATGTAATCCACCGAATTAACACCACTTCCATTTCCATTACTGAGCAGGTATAATTAATAGATTGTTGCCCTTGCTATTTTCTTTTTTTGTTGTGTTGATGAAGAGAAGGTTCTATACATTTATTTTTGCTCACTCATACTTTTGAATATAGAAATATTTATTTTACTCAACTCTTAAATTTAAAAGATTTTGAGATCTGAATGAAAAATGGTGGAAGCAGACCTGAAGACCAAGCTTTGTGTCTGTGTCCTGCCTAACCCTCTCTTAATAACATTTTTACTCCATATACTTCAGTCAGTTAGTTAAAGATAAGTCTTAAGGACGTTGTGTGCTGTCTTTTTGAAAACCATATTCTTTATTAAAAAATATAGTAACATGTTTTGATGCTTCTGGACTGTATGGATTTAATTGACATATCAGGCTCCCAGAAGGAAGTAAATTTCTCTTTAAATGTTAAATACTTGGAGAATCTGTATGGTTTTTTCTCCTTCCAGAGGTTTATCAGATAGAATTTGCGGGTGCCAGATGGTGACGATTCAGTCCTGAACTTGTTTTCCAAGATCTGCAAATGGTATTAGTCTAAAAATAGTTCAAGTAATTAAGGGGTAAGAATTTGTTTGAATATTGGTGGAAAGAGAAAATCTCTAATGTTTATATCATAAAGAAGTTTCCAAGATACTATGTCTTGAAAAATATTTTATTTTTATGCTAATAAGGTGGTTATAGATGTTTGTTTTTTATATGTTCTTTGGTCTTTAAGTAGTTAGGTACACCTGCTTTACAGATTGAGCAATAAAAAAAAAAGGCAAGCAAGAGCCCAAGAGGCTTCCCTGAACCCTGCCCCTGCTTAGAGCAGTAACATGAGACAGTTTCTCATTTTTAGTCTTCATATAGATGCTCAGATTCCTCATTTATATATATCATAAGCTAAAGAAAGGGTCTCTAAGGAAAGTTTGAAGAGTAAGTTTTAAGATTACATTTTAGACAGAGGTAGAATTTGCATCTGGCTCATGGATGCACCTTTGGGGATGCTCTTGAAACCAGAAGAGGATCAAGTCTGGGTAGCCCGAATTTCAATAAACCTCAAAAGCTTTTCTCCAGATGAAACATACAATTTTGCCCAGTAATGTTTGAAATAGAAACAGCCTAGGTTCAGAACCCTTCAATTTAAGATACAGCTTCGAAATAAAGCAGAACTCTCAGAAATGTCATTTTTGACCACTTTGTAACAGAAGGAAAAGGAAGTTAATTAAGAAAACTCGTAACAAAACAGCTTTAATGAAGATTCAAGTTTTAAAAATATCAATTTTGTCAGTTAATGTCCCTCTCCTCCCCCCCTTCCCTTTTTTATTTAGTTTGGAATATATTCCTCTTGTCCTTTATTTTTTTTTTTTTAATATGGTTGGAGAGAGGGGAGGGGAACATACCTTATTTAGTGGAGCACCTTTTGGTGAGGTGGAGGTTTTGGGGTTTTTTGTTTGTTGGTTGGTTGTTTTTTAAAAACAAATGCAATACTTTTCACTGTGACCTAAAAAATGCATCCATTATCAGGTAGCTTAATAGAATATGCTTCATTAGGAATGCTACTCTTTTGATAGCCTTGTACCTAAAGAAAAAATGGGAAAATATGCATTGACAAAAACCAGAAATTTGTTCAGTATCTGTTAATTTCACCCCAAGGAAAGCAAGCCACCCACTAAGTATACAGATTGCTTGACATCTTTTTTCTTATTTAAAATATAGCTTATGTTCTGAGAGTGGACTGACAGTTGTTGAGGACAGTATCCTCCAAGAAAAGAATGAACAAATAGCATGTTTAATAATGTTGCCGGCTGTCTCTTGGTCACCAGCGTACGTTCCTGAAGTTTATACATTAAATCATTGGCTGCTTTCTTGAGAGTGTAAATGCCATTGCCATCTCTTCCATGGCAGACCTTGCAAATTGCTTACCTTTTTTTAGTAAGTAGGAGATGTGCAAAAATGGTCAGAGTTAGGATAATGCAAGTGAGTTCAGCAGAGACATCTGTCTGTGTGAGTATCTGAAGTACAAGAAGTTTTGCGTGGATAACTTCAGCTCATCACTTGAGCTGTTTAGAAGAGACTGTACAGCAGAAGTTTACAGGAATTGTCTGAACTAGATCATTGAAATTCAGATGAGCATTTTCTCATGGGACCCTTGTTCTTCCATAGAAAGTGGTTTTTTTTTTTACCATTTGGCTTGTTTTCACACCAAGTGAAGGCTCTGCTAGCGCTTTGTATCACTAACAGGAATGAAGTGTGCTTCAACCATCCAACTCTTTCAAGAACCACCAAGTTCTGCCATAAGTGAGCTTAAGTCATGTAAATGACTGTGGGTCACGAACTGATCCTAGGAGAGAGTGCTATAAAGCCATAAAAGATTTCATCTTGAGCTGCTAGTGGCTGTATGTCATGTTACAGAAACTCTGATGTCTGCTGTAAGAGAACTGCTGTGCTAAGGCTGCTGAGTAAGGCTTTCCAAAAGCTTTTCCCTTTTGTCTATGGAGCAGCACAGGTGTGCTTGGGAGTGCCAGATGGTCTGTAGTACTTTTGTGTAACCCATGACCCTCCTCAGTTGTGCTGAGGGCTGTTCCAGCTGCTGGTAGTATTTTAGCAGTGCACAGATAGGACTGAAATGTTGTCTTTGCCTGCCTGCCCCCAAGATTGTGTGTTTTCTGCTGTGCTTCCAAGAGACCTTACAGCCCCATCTCTTGCTGGATAATGATCTGGTCTTATTTTGCTTACCAACAGTTCTGCTGCTAATATGTTAAAATGCAGGTTAGACAAAGTACTAGATCCTTCTAGTGACTCATTTAGTCCATTTCTTCTTCCCAGATGGTCTAAGTCATGCACAGCTGTGAGAACATTAGCTCCAAAATTCTGAGCAGCAGATACTTTATATGCGGTGATGCATTCCTTTATATCCCTTGGCCCACATGGTGATGACTTCTAAATCCCTTATCATAGCTGCCTCAGGCTGGAAACAATTTTTTTGTACCAGCTGATGTAAAGATGACATTTCTTGAGCTGAGGGAATTTAATGTGATTGTACTGTTCTCCAGGCCTCGAAAGATTATGCTGTGACTTCCATTCACCACAAAAACAGGGCTTTTAAGTGACTTTTCTTAATTCCTGGATAGGAATCATGAAATTATTTTGGGGGAATAGTATTGTTCCAGAATAACTGGTGATAGTTACACAAAGGTGTTTTATTGAGCTGTTTTCTGTGCTATCCTGCAAGAAAGAGGAAATGCATAAATATAACAAGATGCAATACTGCAATGACTGTACTTCACCATTGTTGAACGATACCTCACCAGGTAACTTTGCAAATGTGAGCAAAACCTTTCTTCTTTAATTGACTCTCTTTTGGTGTTTGTCTTGGGTTCATTTTCTGTTCTACAATGTTTCTTTACATATTAATGGTGCCTTTATTTTCACTCATGGATACATGGTATGGAAAATGTCATGGAGTTTTAACTTGAAGCACGTAAGTTGTGCTCATCTGGGTGGTTCCTTGTTCACCGAGGTGTTAAGACGGTTGGTGTGATAAAGGCAACTTGCATTTATTGAAGCAGCAGAAATCGAGCCCAAGGTCTGTTTTACCTGATCTCATCTATGATTTCTTTTTTTAAAGAGTTTCAATCAAATGCCACTTGACTAGTTCAGAACAAGTGTGGCTGCAGCCTGGTTGCTCAGACTGCTGGGGCATGCATGTATTCTGTGTCAGAAACAAGGGTTTCTCATGCAGGCAGCGTTTTTAATGCAATTGAGTATGACATCTTCACTGAGATCCTGTCCCTTCAGGCAAGACATCCAATGTTCTGAGGGTCCCATGCCATAAGAGGACAGGTCAGGATTAAATGCCACCATGTCACATTCCAGTTTGCGTGAAAATGAGCAGTCGTAGAAGTTCTTGTCTTCCCTTATTATTCGTTGTTAGCTTGCATACCACATGTCTCAAGTCTCCTTTATAACATACTAAGTTTCAGAAATGGTTTTAGGAGCAGAGCTGGGTTTGAATGCTCTGAATAACACAGCATACTGAAGGACAGTGTTTCATGCTGCTGATGGTCTTAGGGATGGTCTCAGGGCACGTCAAAAGGACTGTGTATCCTTGCAGATTTGTAGCTCTTTCTCTGTTGTTCCTGTCTGTATGGAATATTTTGTGTTTTGATTTAACCTTGATTAGATAGGTGTTGTTTCCCCAACTTGTTGTTTGCTCATGACTTCAGGCTGTTGTTTTTGAGTGGTCTTTATCTCTGTGAAAGAATGCCCTTGGATGGTGGTGGAATCACTTGTGTTGCCTGCTGTTGCAACAAAGGTCTGCAGGACTAGGCTCGGTGTGATTAACTGAAATACTGAAAATTTGGAACATGTTTAGAAATTAATGCTGTTTGAAGTGAATATGGTACATAACTTGCCAGATTCACAAGTTTAGAAGAAATCTTTTTATTCTTCAGTGACATTTGAAGGCATTCTGCCCAAATTGTGGTTTGCTGTTCTTCAGGGTAACACAATCTCTCTTGACCATACTGTGTAGTTTTATCATACTGGTGGGTACCCAAAAAGCCTTCAACCACCACCAAATAATTTCTCATGTTTCAGTAATGTGAAAAACACATTGCAGTGTCACCAAACCCTGACGGGAACAATCAGACACTTTACTTTGGACAATCAGTTCTCCTTGTTGTGAACAATACATCTGCTTTGTTTCAGCTACCTTGTTTTTCTGTCTATATGAGAGAGGCTGTCATGAAAACGGGACTATTGTTTCATAAAGGCACATGTTTTCCTGATATTCTTTTCCAGCCTGAAACCAGCAACTCTTCTCACACTAATTACTTTGCTGTGGAAAAGTTAGGATACCATGAATGAAAGGATTATCACTTTCAGACTTTTAACTGGTAACAAGAACGTAGGAACTTGTGAATAAAAGTAGAATTTTAAATGGATTTCTGTAGGGGAGGGGAAATTTAGCAAGATCCCACTGATCTTTTGGTACTTTTGTAGTGAGGGAAGTTTACTTCCTGAAAATACTCACAAACAAAAGGAGCTGTGAATAATGAAAGCACACTGCTAAGTGTGTTAGTTAATAAATTACAGGTGATTTTTGTTTGCTATATTGGCCCAGTCTTATTTGAGAGAGACCTCTTCTTTTTTTAATAGTTTTGGAAAGTTTCGCAGTGGTGAATCCAATTAACAAAGAAGAAAATTTTAAGTATTCTTTCTCGCTCTATTTTCTTGCCTCTGCTTTAAATGCTGTGTGCTTTCTCTTTTGCTGTTTAATTGCCCTGTCTTGAAGTTAGCAATCTTAGAAAGGGAGGGGACTTTCTGATTCTCCTCCTGCTCTTTCCTTTATTGTGGCTCCTCTGTCTTCTTTCCTTGGACTTGTCTCATTTCCACTTTGTGTGTTTTATTCTTACTCTATCCCTTAGGACACCTATTTTTGCCTGTCTCCTTTGTGTATCTTGGAGCCAGGAGAAGTTGGATAGTAAGAATATAATAAAGCACTTTCTTCACAGAAAACCTGTTCTCACCTTTAAAACACATCAGATTACTTTTCAAGCTGTCTTAGGCTGCATGACCACACTGCAGGTTCTCACTGAATATTCTTACTGTCTTCACAATCACTTGCAAAATATTTGAAAATGTTTGCAGTTTCCTGACAAAGTATAGTATCTTGGAAGCTCTTAGTAAATTTAAATAATGTCAGAAGAAATTTGATGGTATTGCTTCACAGAAGTGGATTAGCCTAGATTAACTGGGTCTAGAGGAAAGGGGAGAATCTTCACTATGCCTTTCATTTCTGGTTGCGGAAAGTGTAGCTAATGCCCACAGGGTGTGGAAAAGGAAATCATCTCTATAGAAGTGCAGCAGATTAGTTTCTAATCGTGTTTCTGCAGCATAATGTGCATTTTATCGTCAGTGTTATGTGGTGCCATGTGCTAATGGAGATCCTTTGATAAACTCATGTCTGTGCCAGGATGGAACTCTTGATTCCCAGCCTTGAGCTTGTCTTTCAGCCCTGGCAGAACTAATACCTATCTATAGATGAAATGCACATTGCGCAAGCAACAAAAATGGAGGGCAAAGAGTGCAATCTGCTTCCTTCACCAAGTGAGAAAATGTATTAAAAAAAAACCCCAAACAAAGCAAAAACCAAACCAAAAAAGCATCCCCATTGCTACTTCTGTCTGTGGCATCTGCAAGATAGGAGATAATTGCATTGATGGAACCTGCCACGTCTTTTGTGGCAGTAGCAGGAATCTTCTCAGCTTGCAGGGCTAAAATGAATTTTTTGCTACAAGGGGAGGAGAATTTTGTTTTATATACTAAGGAACCATCTGCTGGTTTAAAGTGTGGAGGGAGATGGGTAGGCTCTTGGGCCCCACAGTACTCTGGGGGAAGGGGAGGTGACACAAAATTTACTTTTTCGCTTTAAGTTCTAGTAGACAATTAGTACTGCACCCCAATGTATATGTGTTACATATAACATTGTTTAAAGACTGTTTGGCTTCTATATGAGATGATAAGAAGTGAAGAAGGGCACAAGAATTAAAAACTCAGAAAGTATTGGGAGTTGTTTTGTTTTGGTTTTGGGGTTTTTTTTTTTGTATTTTGCCTGTTCAGAGACGCTGGGTCACAAATACTGATTTTTAATTGGGAGGTAGGGGAACTGTGGCACATGACCATACTGTTTGATAAGAAGTAGCAGAAAGCTCTGTTCTTTTTAGCTATTCTCAGCATTGAAACTAGATCTTTTTAGGGAAAAAAAAAAAAAAAAAGGTCAGATCTGAGGCCAGTTTCCAGTGCCTCAGAGCTTTAGTAAAAACAAAGCACATGGTTGAACAGCCTTTACTAACTCCCTGTCCTTATTAATTCAGGTTTCATCCATGGCCTTTTCTAGGTTACTGAATTAACTTTGGTAGTTAGTGTGCAGCATTGTCAAAGACAAGGTGACAGGGGATTTTGCTGCTTACTCATGGAAAATCTTGCCCTCCTTCCCTCTAGGCTCTTTGTCTTCCATTCATTTTATTCTTAGCGTAGCAAAAATTGTCAGAGGGCAAGGCTGGGTCTCCCCTTCTAAAAACGGAAAGTATTGCCCTTGCTTGAAAAGGAGATGTAATGAAAGTACACAGCCTCTCTATCTAGTTAGTAATTGCATATTTTGTTAGGATTTTGTTTTATTTTGTGTGCCCTATTCTTATGTTTCATTGTTCTGGTGCTGGTCAGTCATGCCTGCAAAGCTAGAGTTCAACACTGTGCTGAAATTCATTAGTGTCACATTCTCATGGTTTAACCCCAGCCAGCAGCCAAGCCCCATGCAGCAGCCCCTTGCTCACTCCCCCAGCAGCAGGACTGGGGAGAAAGCAGGAAGAGTAAAAGTGAGCAAAGTCATGGGTTGAGATAAAGGCAGTTTAATGGGGAAAGTAAAAGCCACACACACAAGCGAAGCAAAACAAGGAATTAATTCACCACCTCCCGTGGGCAGGCAGGTGTTCAGCCATCCGCTGGAGAGCAGGGCCCCATCACACACAGCAGTTACTAGGGAAGAGAAATGCCATCAAGCCAAACACACCCCACTTCTTCTTTCTTCCTCCACTTATATATAGAGTATGATGTCGTATGATCTGGAATATCCCTTTGGTCAGCCTGGGTCACTTGTCCCAGCTGTGTCTTCTCCCAGCTTCCATGCACCCCTAACTTCCTTCCCAGCGTCACAGTACAGAAAGCAGAAAAGGCCTTGGCTCTGTGTAAGCCCTGCTCAGCAATAACAAAAACATCTTGATATTATAAACCCTGTGCTCAGCACAATTCCAAAACACATCCCCATACCAGCAACTAGGAAGAAAATTACATCAGCTAAAACCAGCACACACAGTAGTTCTCTCTGCTGCAAACTCTTGCCTTGTCAAGAGTAAGTAATTCTATGTCACTTTGCTGCCTTGGTGTGCTGACATTTTCCTGTTTTGGAACAGTAAAATTTGGAAGTAAAATTTTTCTTATCTGTTTCCCTCATCTCTTGTGCTCTTCTTGCTTGGATTATATGAGTTGTATTAAGAATTTAAAATTCATATTAATAATTTTGTTTGTTTGTTAATTAGTGATACTTGTCAATGTGGAGAGGATCCCATTCTGTGAATGGTGAATGTCTACCATGACTGACAGCAGTCATACATCCTTCCTCTTTCCCAAGAGTAGGTTCTTGGCTTTTTGACCTGGAAGCCTATATAATTTATCTTGAAAATATTGGTCGTAATGTATGTTTGCATTAATGAAGGGAAGATTGATACAATGAGCTTTGGTTGTTTGCTTGTAATAGTTTTCCATTTCCTATGCAAAAATGCTTTGGCTATGACATAATATTTTTTAAAACAGTTACGCTGTGCTTCAGAAAGACCGTTCACCCACTGACTTCATCCTAGAATTTTCAGAGGGAGTTTGAAAATAAGATGTAAGATCAACAATATAAGGATGTATTTGCAGTGTGCTGTAGCTGCCGAGGAGTTAAATTTGGACACTGTCAGCCTAAAGGACAGTGGTTTCATTATTGCCTTCAAATAACAAGGAAAATGTGCAGCAGGATGTAGTAGTGTTAGGTGAGGGGCAGTCTGAAAACTAGGGACTGAGTTTGAGAAATTGATAAAAAATATCACTTCACACAGAGGAGTGTTTCCAGTAATTTTATGTGACTTTTCCCAGTCTTGCTGAGAAAAATAACTGTAAACTCTTCAAAGTGCTTCTCTTTGCCCTTCAGCATCACCTGTGCCTTGTGCAGCTCTGCCCTGCTGTTGACTTCTCTGTGAGCTGATTTCATGCAAACCTCAACCCATCTTAGCTGTGAAGATAAGACTCTGTGAGGGGAGGGATGGAGGGAAAGCAAAGCTGTTTGTCACCTCTGAGTCCATGGCATTAAGCTTTTGCTCTCTTACCAGGTGCTCTTGATGGCTGCATGTAAGTGAATACACGCAGTGAAAAAGAGCTGCTCCCTTCAGAACATGGCAAGAAAAGTGTTTAGAGGTGGATGTGTATTTTCCTACTGCTGCTCTTTTCCAATGCATCCCTGAAGACGAGATTTGAGACCAGTTTGTGCAATCACAGAGGCTTTGTCATCTGTCTTGAGCAGGATTGCCATCAACAGCAGTCATGGGTATAGAGCAGTCAAGGAAGATGAGGATTGGATGCCTGATGCCATCTGCCTGCTGTCCAGTGGTGCTGCTAAATCCTCCTGTTCTGTCTTTGGATGATACTTTGCACAAAGCCCTGGCTAGCCAATTAGACAGAAACTTGATGGTAATTAAACAAGTAGAAAATAAAGTATTGCCATCTGCATAGCATGAGTATGAAGACGTAGGATAGCTCTATTTTGCATGCAACTGGGACAGTCTTTCCTGCTAGTATTTGGAAGTTTTCATTAATTAATGTACTTCCTACTGGGAGTGTGCTGTGCTAGTCTGGGGAGACACACATGGCCCAGCAATTTTAAATGTGCTGTCAGCAGCAGGGCAGGGTTTTTGTACATAGCAGGGTCCAGCCAGGGAGGATGTGTAGATCTTGCCCTTTCTCTCTTGCTCTTTTTGATCCAGAACAGGATTTGGCTCCTGCACTTATATGGCTCTGCAACTGCAGCAGGTCATATGGTGCCCTTGGATGTTTCAGAGGAACTCCGTAAGCATGTAACTATTGACATCGGTATTTGGCCAACACTCTCGTTTTTCCAGGTGTGTCTTCCCGGTTACAAAAGTTGAATTTCAAGGTACATTCCTACATGATGACAATATATCAGGTCTCCCAATTGTACCTCTTCTTAAAGGTTATTTCTTTGCCCTGTTTTTTAATCATTATGTATGCTTAATTCCTGTTCGGTCAGTGGTACACAGGATGATTCACATTCCCAAATTCCCTTGACAATGAAAGTCTGAATCTCTCATCCTTTCAGACAGAGAAGTGTATTTTAAACCGTTTTGTATCCATTTAGATCAGAGAACAGAGGTGAATAAAAATGATATGAGAATTGTGAATTCCTTCTATGTGCTTCCTAGCACTGTGGTCGGAGAATGTAATAAGCAATAAGAGATCAGGCTCATTATTCTAATTGCTTTGCAATAAGAACACGTTCTTCTCTTGGTATAAATAGCCATTACTGTTATTGCAGCAGTGTGGATTTGTGGCAGCTGAGAATGTGGCCTCAATGCAAATGCTGTGCTTTCTTCCTGTGGCATACTTTTAGAAACAAATGTATTCTCTTGGATTAGAACTGGCTGTGACTTTGAAAGCCACTGAATGACTTGCGTTTCAGTGGAGGTCACTAGGAGTTGCTTTGTGGGGTTCAAGTTCAAGAAAGTATTGAAGCTTGTGTAGCAGCTCAGCTGAACAGAGCTTAGATGAATACATAGGTACTGAGATGCATGTTTTTCAAGATCGGAGCCTAATTCATGCCTCTTCTTTAAATCTAATTTGGGGTCAAATATTAAATAGTGCAGAAAAAAAATCTCATTCCAGCAATTCCTATCCAGCCAAAATTAATGACATTGTGGGGCTTTGCTGTTATTGCAGGAGCCAAAGGCAAGCAGGATACAGACTAAATTATCAGAGTTAGCCCCAAACTTGAAGGTGTTTTATCAGATTATGAATAAGGTGAATGATAAACTAGAGTTGAGAAGCTGGCTTTATGTGAACTGCTTAATAAGAAGAATTCCCTGGTAGCTTTCTCCTCATCTATCAAAGTTAAGTTTTTTAGTCTTAGAATAGATTATCTGTAATAGATGTTTCAGTGGATGTAAGGGCAGAGGGCCGTTCCTTTTTTTTTAAAGAGAAATAAATAGCCCTGAAAGCAGGTAGTAAATTTTTACATTATAGATTAGGTAATACAGTAAAAATAAGTGGTAAAGTAAATATAGGGACAAAATAGAATTATAAATGCTCTCAACAAGATGCCTTCCTTCTTCCCTTGTAAATTACTGAATTTCCTGCATTCATCATGTTGGTCCCATTCCTGCATCCACCCTGTGTTAAGAATTGAAGCAAAAACCATCAGCTGCAGCAGTCTATCGTTTTGTGTTTCCAGTGGAGATAATTTAAGTATAAGACAGTGACATCGAATATTGGTAAAAAGATGACAGCCCATGATTAAAGTTCTGCGCCAGGTAAAATAAATGGCTGGAGGATTGAAGAGAAAATGACAAAAGTATTGTTTGGTATTGTGTGGTATGTTGTTTTTTAATAACACTAATCAAATGTCTATTGTTGGTTTTAAGGACTAGAAATACTGTTTTTAACAGGCCTTTCAGGGAAGAAAAAACATACATAAAATATGTACATTCCGCATAAAATTCAAGGTGATAGTTCTGTCTCTAAGTTGCCATATCAGGGTGGGGGTTTTTTAGAAAATATGTCAATTCTTAGCAGACTGGTTTTAGATTTTAGTGCTAAACTTTCAGTATCCTGGATGCAGTAGGTAATGTTGCATTGAGTGGAAAAATTGTGGATAATGAATATAATTGATAAGCTTAATTTTTTAAAACACATTTGGCAGAAAACATTTGCAGATACATATTTATTCTGATTTTTTGTTTACTGAGATTTCTGTGAGGGGCTGTGTATTTTTACATGAATATTATTTCTTATTTGTTGTTATTATCTTATTTCTATGAAAAATTCTGCACGGAAAGGAATTTTTTAAGAAATACGAAGGCAGTTCAAGTTAATAGCTTTTGTGAGATGTGAGAAAATGCCTTAGAAATCTTAGAACCCATCGTAGTAGATTGTTTACCCTTTTTCCTTAATTATAAAATTTATAAAATTGGTGGTGTAGACTCGTTATGCACATATACAAAATGTCTTTGTCTAAAGACACTGCCTGGAGCTACCACAAGTGATAGAATGGCAGTGTTACCTTCTGGGTAACAGAACAGAGATGGAGAGAGAATAGAGTTTTTAACTGAAAGGGGTGTCCCTGCTCCCAGACTCACAGAAATACTCTTTTCCTGGAGTGAAAGTTCAGATATGGGCAAGCAGAGATGTGAAAGAAGCAAGGACCATGCAACTGCAGCTGTCCGAAGAAGACTGGTCAGTGTTTGAGTGGTTGCCTTCCAGCATGACATTTTTCCTTCCAACATAGTGTTACACTTCAGTTCCATGTAGTGTAACAGTTCAGTTCCATGAAATTTTTCCTTCCGACATAGTGTTACACTTCAGTTCCTTTCTCTGTGTTTTTTATACTGGGCATAGGGTGTCTACAGTGTTAAATATCTCAGATGAGCAGTCTGAATGTGTTTGGGGTTCACCATTAGGACTTGTCTGAAATTTGGCAGATGTGAGCAGGGAGGGAATTGAACTGTTGCTCTTCTTTTTGTTCATCAAGCCAAGAAGTGAGAGCTCCTAATCCCAACACAACTTAGAAGACTCTGGTAGGTGTTCCATAGCAGTATTGTAGAGGTTAGATCACTCAACAAGGACACGGGATATCTGGCTCCAGGTACTCTGCCTACTGCACCTCCAGATTTACTCTGTCCTGAGATGTGGGTGCCATAGCCGCTGCATTGAGGGCTGGTTTGGAGGCTCTACTCACCTTTTTCCTCAAATCTACCTATTTCTGCACATTTGCTTCTGCTCCTGGGATGCTGAAGAAAGCAGAGCCACTGCCATCACCCATTCTTCCAGCTCCATGAAAGTGGTGTCTACACCTCTGTGCTGCACTGTCATGTCCTGTCTGGGTGCACCCGTTGTCTCTTGAATAGGACTGATGTGCAGACAACTTGACTGTGGCTATGAAGTGTAGATATTAGAAAAGTCAGCCCAGAGCTAATTTTTCAGGTGTTGAAGGTATAAAAAATCCTCATCTATAGAAATTAGATGAGGATTGTGAGAGTTGCTTTCTTGGGCTTCTGTGGTTCTGGTCCAGAATATTCTCTAGTGGGTGAAACATCACATTTAAAGAGGAAGAGCTACTTGCTGTTTTGTAGATATTATTGTATGTTTTATAAAGGAGAAGGCAAGGTTGGAGAAGCAAGTTGCTGTTGCTTGTGCCAGGGAAAAGTACTGCAAGCTTCAGACTTTGCCTGGGAGTTTTAGCTAGTCTCCAGGGTGTAGAGTAGGTTGTTATCTGATAAGGGAATATGTGGAGTCTCTTTCTGGGAGTGAGTCTTGTTTTCACATGGAGAAATGTGACAATAGTGCTGAGCGGCAAAGAAGTGTTATTGGTGAGCTTTGAAATAAGGGAGTAGGAAGAATGTCTCCCACACTAGGAGACAACCACATGATTGGAACCATATGAACTCAATTCATGAGATTTTTGGCTCCTGTGGAGAATGGAGAAGAGAGACACAGTGCAAGGAATTGATTTGTGCAATTGAGATTATATTGAAGGCGTTTATAGGATTAGGGAGACTTGCAAGAAGGGGGTAAAGAAAAAAAAAGGTTTTGATTTCAGATGTTTAGGGAAGGTGACTTTCTAGTGTGCAGGTGCCTTAGGGGTAAACAAAAGTTTTGCTGTTTGGGCAGAGTCCACATTTTCTTTGTACTTTCTCCCTTCAGTCCGTTGTTGCACACCAGTCAGGTGGGGAAAACTGGATTATGTGCCTCCTTCCCCCTGGAGCCTCATGTGAGTCACTGATTGGCACATTGTAGTCCTTGGTATGTTCCACAGGTAGACTGTTGGCATCTTAAAATATAACAGCCAAGGTTAAAGAACAAGAACTTATCAGGCTGGAAACTTCTAATTTTTTTAATAAGAAGAGAAGTAAAGCGTATTTCTGAAGTAGTAAATACTTGCTAAATATAAGAAGAGTTGTTAATTCATAACTCTGAATTAATGTCATGAATCAAATAAAAAGGTGAGGCTCTGCTAAGAGTGAAGCAATACCATTGCCTTTTTTCCTCTAAGTATTATTAGAGGACACTTTATTTTGCCTGCCTCCTTTGTTCACTGCACAGCTATTGCCTTAAGAAAAGGAAACAAAGACATTGCTAAATGTTGAGTGAGAAGGGCTCATTCCTTCCCTGTGGTACAAAATATAAATAGAAGCAAGTGACCAAAATATAGAAAAACTTTCCCCAGTCTGTACAATAGTTCAATAAAGAATGGGGATATTGAACAAAATCTTTTGGTTCACACTGCCATTTTCTGTAAGCCTCAAAAGTTTCCAATCATTTTAATTGTTATAACGAAAATCCCTGTTGTTTCTGCCAGACTATTTTTATTGCCTTTTGTTTGCTTTTTTTGTCAGAGAAAACTGCTTTTAGGGTCAGTGAATGCAGAGTTAAAATACGTGCCAGGTATTGGGAGAGGCTAAGTACATGGTTTCCTGAATCTGCACCTTTATGTGGCTTTCCTATTAAAAGGAATATCTCTTCTTAGGGATCTCCCCTCCTAAGTTACCTTTTGATTATGCAGTTTCTGAATAGTTGTCTTACTGTGTAACTCCTTAGCTTCAGTCTCACTCTCTCAGCTTTCAATGTGAGGGTTTTTACAGGGATTTCCCGTGAAATAAGCAATGTCATCTTATCAACACACAGTGTTGACCTCAGGGTGTTCTAAACCACTTGTAACAATTTACTCACCAAGGGGCATTCCTGAATACTATAGATGGTGGTATTTATAAGTAGTGACATCTTCCTGTGTTGAATCCAATATGCTTTTGAGGAGGTTTTTCAGAACTTTGTTTTGGTTAGGGTTTTTTTTTAATAGAGTTTAATATAAAATCTTTTGACTATTTTTATACAGGCATGTTTTCATTTAGACCGCAGTGTTCAGGAACTGAATGTGCCTTTTGTATGTATGCAGAGCCCTCAATCAAGAAAAGTCATGTTCTTGTAGTTCCAGTTAGCACTATAAATAGCTTTAAAATAATGTTGTGCTGAGAGCCATAGAGAGCCCCCATTAGTGCCTCCCAGAATCTCGTCAAAAGGCAGAGGAGCAATGTTCTTTGGAGCTCGAGAGAGAAAGAACCCTTGCTGGATACGTCTCTTGACATGAATTTCACCCAACATCACAAGTAGAGGGAAGATACTTCTGGTTTCCTTTTACCCTGGTTGCATTTCCGATAAAACTGCTTGAGATTTGGTAAAAGCAACTGCAATTACAGTGTCAATTGCCACTTTATGAAGAGAACTCAAGGATGAGCCTCTCTGTTCCACATCCATTTCCTCCTGTCTGTAAACAGCTCTGTTTCTCTGACAGCTCTTTCATCATCATCAACTTGACCTAATGCAGAATTCTGTCTGCTGTGTCCTTTTGTGTTGCTGTAGATGTCTCAGCTATTCTTCAAGTCAGCTTAGACCTGCTCTTGTAGATTCTTTCTGCACGGTATCCTTGAGGTAAAACCTGTCCCAGCTATCCATGCAGCTAAAAAATTACTCATGTAGAGTTTTGCATCTCACTTACTTCACCATCAATTTCTCTGGCCATGACTTGACAGAAGTAGTCTTGCCCTACTATCATTCATTCAAAATGAGCACTTCAGTCCTTTTTTTCCATTTCACTTGTTTTTCTCCATTGACTCCCTCTGTTCTGTCTCATCAAGACTAACTACTAGCTTCCAGTGTCAGGGCTGTTCACAATCTTTCACTCCCTACTCAGTATTTTTTTTTTTTTTTAATATGGAAAGACTGACTTTCCTCTGTAGATGTTGAACCATGTTGGTGTCAATCACTTGCCCGTTGTATTCTTATACTAGCATCTCTTATGTTTCTTACGTGATTCCTTTGGGAAGGGGTGGGGATCTTGGATATCTAATGACATGTTTCATTGACCTTCCACAAATCCTTAAAATACTCATTCACTGTGATGCCTCAGTGTTCTTGACACCACTTGATTAATCAGTTACTTGTGTAACTAATTAAAATGTTGTACTGTAACTAACATGCCATGTCCAGTCCACTGTGTTTCTTTGAACATCCTCATCTCTATCCTAACGCTTGCTGATTGTTTGAAACTTAGAAGTTGCCTTGAGAAAAAGGCCATCATTGTAATGTGTTTGGTGTTTGTACAAAGCCTGGCACTCTGACTCTTGGCAGTTCAGAATCAGTAGGTGATTAAGGTATGCTTTGTGTCTACGTAAATGGTTGATGGGTTGTGATTTGTTGTGGATTCCAGCAGATTGTTCCAGACACCTTCATTGAACTTGCCACATATGCCACTCTGTTAGTAATATACAGGCAGGCATATAACACCTAGAGGTGTTGATACGTCATGAAATATTTATAAGTATAGGAATAATGTAAAATCTCATCCAGACTCGATCCATCATTTTGAAACATTTCATACCTGAAAAATCTCACTGTGTTCAGTACAGCCACCCATGGAGGCTTCATGGAGACTGCAAATGCACTTTTAGTGTGGACTGAAAATGAATAAATCAAACTCTGAAATTCAGTTGAGTTTAATTTTAACACCTGATGTAAAAGCTAAAGTTTTTTGCATGCTGGGGACAACATAATTTTAAATAATCATTTGGAATGTGTCTCTGTGTTAGCTATTTGCAGCTTTAAAGTAATTTTCATTCCAAAAGTGTGATTGAAAAATGCTTCAAGGCACTGAATTCCAAAATTCAGACTAAAAGGTGGAGCCTTGATATGTTTGGCTTAGATATGTTTGGAGTATCTAAGTATATGTGCATTCACTGACTTTAGTTGAAAAGTTCAGCATAGATGTTAGCATCTTAGCTCAAGATAAATCAGAGTTTTACAGATACCGTGATAAAACCATGATGGCCTTCAGACAAAAGCCATCTGGTAGCAGTAGCTTCAGTAATTGCTGATTACTAAAACGTGTTTAAAACTTAGACAAAACCACATTGACCAGTGCACTGAGTCATGGCCAAATAACAGCAGCCCAGGCACCATTACGCTGTACTGTTATCCCTGCTGTTCATTTCCCCCACTCTGAAATCCTGCATACATCTCCATCTCTGCCCTAATTTTGTCAGTAAAGCTCTTCGTTAAATTAAATAGCCAAAACAAGTTATCCATTGGAAATTCTGATTTAGGTCTCTAGAGCGTTTTTTGAGCCTTTAAAAATAAGCCATTTATAGATGCAAACAAACATTTTCAAAAAGCAAGTAAATGGGCTTATGTATGTCTTCAGGAAAGTGTTTTGACTGTGTGACTATGATAATGTGATTGACAAGTAGAGAAACAGCGGGGGGCTTATTTTATTTTTCTGGCTTGGTGAGTGAAATGCTACCTGGATGGAACACAGACGTGTAATCCAGTGAAGCATTTTTCCCTTTCTAATTAGTGATACTTTGAACTCCTTGGGGGAGACCAATTTGTGGACCCCATGCTGCATTATGCCTTCAATAAACATATATACTGACTCTTAAGCACAGATCAAATAGCTCAGCTTCTGAAGCCTGATTTTGCTCTCAGTCTCAGTATAGTGCTGTGTGACTTTTACAGCTTGGCATCTTGTAGAATTTGTGGAGTTAAAAATATACTTGCGTTAGATTAATGAACTCATTGTGAGAAGTGCAGCTCCTTTATCCTTCGTTTGGGATAAATGATAAGCTGGCATTCAATTTAGTCAGAAAAGTTAAAATCAAACAGTTATTTTTCTCCTTTTAAGTCACTTGTAATTTCTCACAATTATGTAGTAAATGATATAATTTGAAAAAGAACAGTGAGAAAAATGTTGCAGTTATTAACATTGAATTCTGTCTAGAAGTTTGTATTGCCATGGGAATAGTTGCTTCTGAGTCCCATCCCGGGCACTGCCACTGATCTGCTATATTGTAGCAGGCAATCTACTCATTTGGTTCCTTAGAGACAGCATGTATCAAACGGAGATGTGACCGCATCACTTACAAGCGGTGTGATGTTAGTATTCAGTTCTGAAAAGCTATCTACACTTAGAATTCCAATTTATTTCAGGTGGGAATAACTCTTGGATGAAACTCAGGAGCGTTATTTGTAATGTACGTGTTTGAGAGATGATTAATAGATGAAAAGTTTATAGAAGTTTGGTATTTTGAATTTACTAATACTTCTGGTTTTGTTTTGGTGGCGTAACAAAGTAGAAGGAAACTAAAGCACGTTAGTAACAGATAAGGACAACACTCAAAAGTATAAGACTGAAGAAGAGGGAGACTATTGTGGTTTATTCTAATCTGATTCACTAGTGCTGAAGCAAGCACATTTTAGTATAATAAGAAATGTAGCGTACTTCTTTTCCAAAACTTAAGGCTGATTTAATGCAGTAAGTAGTGTGGTTGTTCACATATAGTCTTCTACAATGATTCAGCAAAGCCACACAGCTGCAGGATGACAAGCCAGTGTATCTGGCAGTGTGAAGGAAGCTCTGATTCTGATGGCAAGACCCCTGAACCTGCATCTGAACAGAAGAAAGTCTCATGTAGCTGGTGTTTGCTGTACAGCTGGAAGCAACATCTTAACCCAAGGAGGTTTTTCTGTCATCGACTTCATAATAGGGCAATAATTTTATTGCTTTTCAGTTTGATATAGCAATGTTATCTCTGCGGGAGTATTTGAGGTACTTAGGGTTTTTGGCTGTTTTTATTTTTCTGTCTATAATAAGCAGTTATCCCAACTGTTACTTGAAATAGCAACTATTCTCCCTGAACTGCAGTTTTATTTTCTTTTGGCTTTTATTTCAGCTGCGGGAGCCAGCTGCTCCAGAGAGTGTGGGAAGCTGACTTGGAGGCCTGTCAGCTGTTGATCCGAGGGTTTCAGCTGGAAGAAACCAGTTGCTGTGCTTTTGAGGAAGAAGAGAACCAAATGGATGAGATGGAGATGACTGCTGATGTCCCACCTGATTCTGAAAAGAGAAAAGAAGGTCACTTTCTAAAGAGCACAGAGTGGGGTGCTGTTTCCTGCTGCAAGCACAGGGAGCTGAAAGAGGTATCTGAAATAGTCTGCAGCTGCATTTCCCGGGATACTGCTGGTTTTCCTTTTGAGAGGAGGAGTTGAATCTTGGTGACAGGTCAGCAGGGCAGGTTAAGCATGAACTTAACATGTGGCTTCCAATCTGGGACATGAATTAAAATAGCTTATTAGCTTCTCAGAAGCCCTTCAACCCTTTTTCCTTTTACCATCAGTCTTTTTAAAATGCAGAAATTATTCAGGCCATAAATACAGAATGTATGTCAGGATTTAAAGGAAAAACTATTATGTATTTAATCAGAATTATCAATTGTTCCTCATCTCACTGATGAGCTTCATTCTGCATTGGTTCTGCTAGCTTGTTAGCCTGGATCATTGTTAGCTGACATGAGTTAGTTTTCCTCCCTTAGTGAAATGGTCAAAGGCGTCTGAGCTAATAGATGCTAATAGGCTTACAGCATCTAACAAATATTAAAAGGAGGAAAAAATCATCAAGCTTAGAAAGTTTGACAAATTTCTTTATAAGTTTTCATGCTCTGATCTGGAATGCCATCCCTGCTTGAAAAATCAACCACTATCTAATAGTCATTTAACTGTACTGCCTATGTAAACAAGCTGTTGAAAAAACTTTGTCACCCAAGAGCACCGCTGTGACAAAAAGACCCTCCAACAGCAGTTGTTGGTTTTATTACCATGGAACTGAGTTGAAAAAAATTTAAATTACGCTTAATTGCATCTGATGTTAAGAGCCATTGAACTGTGGACTGCTCTGAAATCTGATACCTAATTTTACGTTTACACTGGCTGAGACTTAGTGGAAAGCAGACCCTTATCTTTCTGTAAAATCTCCTCTTGTTAGTAAAATTCCGGTTTTATGTTGGGCTTCAGTAGTTCTTGCAGTCTTTTCCCAGGGGAAATGGTTTATGGACTGACTTCACATAGAGAACATTCTGATTAGAAATGGTCACCTTGGCTTTGATTCCACCCCCATCACTCCCTTATCATATGTTTTATGAGTCTACTGAAATATTATGAGGAGTTCTGTTGGCTATGGAAATCTGTGCTCCTCTTTCAACAGTGCTTAGAGGCTCTGGAGTGTATGGGATTTTGTGACTGTTTCTGTAGCAGTCCTGGTATTTGTGCTGTAGATTATCACTTATTTCACTCCTGCAAGTCCAAATTGTTTCCCTGGAAATCAACCTTGCTATCCAAGAATGACAACTGGGAAGCTGAAGTGAGGTGACTTCTGGTTCTGGAGAGATGCAGGACTTGAGGGATGGTTCCCCATATCTCAAAAGGAACAGGAAAGTGTATTTGCAGTGCTTCCAATTGAGCTCCTCCTTTGAGCTTTCTTTTCAGTAATCTCCTCTCTGTCTCTATCAACCATAGAGGGAACTTAGGAAGAATACCTACTAATTTCAGCTCTTCACCTAGGTGCTTTTACTTTGTGGTATAAATGCCTTTGCCTGGGATCTGGGCTGTCCTTGTATCCTGAATAAACTCTGTTTCGGGAATGTGAAAATCCATTCAGGAGCTGAAATATAGACATGAAAATGTCTATTGGGGGAGGACCTGTGGGGGTACTCCTCCATCTGTTCCCAAAGCACTCCTAGGACTGATAGACTTGAAAGAAAAAAAGGAAGCAGTTTTGCTGGTATGAGACTGTTCATGTATTGTCCAATTTTTTGAAGGCATTGAGCAGCACAGCCGTGTTTCATCATGGTTTACTCAAACAGCTTTCCTCTGCTTCAGTGCTGCCTGCAGCCTTCACCATTGAGGCAAAGTTATGTGCCACTGGTGGCTGAAACCCATTGCAACAATGAAACTGCCCTGGCATATCGACTGTATTCTGGCTCTGGAATTAGGGTTGGTCTGCTTTTATACTTTCAGGAGATGAGATTTTTTCTTTGGTGTGGAGTATGAAAGTTTTGCCCCCCAAAAATGCCTTAGGTTGTAAAACTGATAGGATCTCATTGGAAGTGACAGGCAGTATCTAAACTTTTAGAGAGGAGCCATAACAGATTATTCCCTAATGTCTCTTAGTAGTTCATCACAGGGCAGAATATAAAAATAAACAAAAAAGCCTGACACAAATCATGCTAACTTCTGGTTTTGAACATGCTGAAGTGCAAGAAGAAATACGTCTTGATTTGTAAATGGACTTGAAAAACAAACCACTTCTGAAGCATTTAAATGCTCTGTTATATGGTAGTGTATTTTTTATTTTAAAATAATTCAATATTTGTAGCAAAAAAAAAAAGGTGATGTGGTGCTTACTCTCTCAATTTATCTGTTTATACGACTTCCATGGAAAAACTTATTCTTGTAAATTAACGGGGAACCTTTTCATAGCCTTTATCAGCAAGTGAGGATACCTAATAGAAAAGCATGTATTTGTCAAAATACATGGTTTTGTAATCTTTAGCAAGGCTGTGGTGCCCCTGTGAGAGGAGTAGCTCGCTATGGTTGCCATGTGTCTGGAATGACCATCCTCTTCAACTGTGTCACAACCTCTGTTCCCCATTAGGGAATTTCTAGAGAGCACCATTGGCCACTGAAGCAGAAGGAAAGAGTCGTGTTCTTTGTATTTACAGATTATTGAATTAATTACTTCAAGACAATATAAAAAAGGCTGATAATAGCACATGTGCATATATGCCTAGGAGAGTACGTTTCATCAGCAGGTGATTGATTTGCTTTACAGTGGAATTCTATAAATGAAGCTCTCCTGTTATTTATTGTGTCATATAGAGCTGAGCACTAATGCCAGGTGAATATTGGTTTTGTTGATGTGTACTATAAATAGTTTTCTTGCATACAACTGTATCTTACTGTATAGGTTTCCTTGGAAAGCCAAAAAAAAAAAAAANCAAAAGGCTGATAATAGCACGTGCATATATGCCTAGGAAAGTACGTTTCATCGGCAGGGGATTGATTTGCTTTACAGTGGAATTCTATAAATGAAGCTCTCCTGTTATTTATTGTGTCATATAGAGCTGAGCACTAATGCCAGGTGAATATTGGTTTTGTTGATGTGTACTATAAATAGTTTTCTTGCATACAACTGTATCTTACTGTATAGGTTTCCTTGGAAAGCCAAAAAAAAAAAAAACAAACCAAGTAAGAAACATAACAATAATAAGAAAAGCAAAATAGATGAAAGAGCCCTTCTCTTAGATCCTCGGATACTGCTTTGCAGAGGGGCCATTTATCATTTTTAATTAAATATCCTCACTAAATCATAAAATATGACATATTCTGGTATAAAAATATGTAAGGTATAAATTCTTTGAAAGTTTGTTATTTTACTATCATGTGAGCACAGGTTTATTAACTGTCAACAGTTATTTTATAGTTTTCATAACTGTGTTTACTAAGAAACTGCTGGGTTTTTTTTTCCCCAGTTTTTATGTGGTAGACTGGCATCCCAAAATAATTCAGTAAATCAGGCTTCCTTTATAACACTGACTGTTAACTAGGGATGAAAATCAGATGCATTGGCAGCTCAGCTTGTTGAAACATCATTAATGATGTTTCGGTGAAAACGGAATAAAGTGGGGCCAGCAAAAATCATCCTGAGTTACTTAAATAAGATGTGCTTCTCTCAGCTGCAGATAACTCATTAGACTATAGCATTAAAAAACCACTGGAGCAAAAAAAATCCCCTGCAGACAATATTGCTACCCTCAGTAATATGAAAGTCAGCTTGTCTAATGTATTTGATATAGATTCTTGAATTCTCATATAAGTGTATACTTTCCAGCTTGTAGCTGTGTTGATGAAATTAGGGTGTCCCATCTTTTCAGTTGTAGTTTGACTTTTTGTGACTATTTGGGCTTGATTTTCTTCTAAGTCTCTGAAGAATTAAAGGTGGGTTTCAGTTTTCATCCCACAGAAGTTCCATGCTTTTAAACTGAGTGAGGTGGAAATTGCAATGATCATTGCTACATGGTTAGATGCATATCTGGGTGATTTCTAAAATATACAGTACCATTTCATTTCTCTTCAGACATTAATGCCTGCTTGTTCCACTCCTTGTAATACCTTGCTTTATTTTTTTGCTTCTTGATAATGTATGTGTAAGCAAAAGCTTTTATAAAAAAAGCTTTTTTTTTTTTTATAAAAAGCTTTTAAAAACAGCAAAACCACCAATGATAACTAATAAACTGAGAGATTTGTGTGTGCTGGGACCTCCCTAACAGCAAGTAACCTGATGAACATGGGTATGTGTGCACCTGCAGGCTTGAGTTCCTGACCTATCCTTTTTTCTTCTTCTGCTCTCTGGCATGCTGTGCAGTGCTCCCTCTTAATCACTATGAAGGAAAGAAACACCTACTAGATTTCAAGAAAATTGAGGTGATTAAAGTTACAAGGTAAAATCCAAAATTCAGTAGTTTTACCTTCTGTAAATCAGCATTTTTGGTAGTTGTCCCATCAGAATTGTTTGTAGTTAATTTCTCACTTTTTCATCACAAAGGAAGTGGAGAACAGGAATAAGGGTAAGCCCTGCTGTCTTTTCCTCTCCTCTACATTCTTCAGTCTGGCCATCTGGGATGATGTTTTGGGGTCAGTCGAAGATCACTCTGGTGTTGGGAAAATGTCCAATTGTAAAGCCTTCATGTGATTAAGTTTTTAAGAGGTACTGAGGTCTAAGTGATACCAAATGGACCATCATGAAAAAATATTTAATGTGGTGTCTGCCATTAAAAAGAAGTTATCACAGAACATGATGCAACACTTTTCAGAATTTAGTGATAGCAAGCACCAAGAAAGCCTTTGTGAGCAGGCTGTAACTCATTACTGTGCATTGGGATAGCCTGTGGTCCAGGAGGCAAGCATGTAATGTGTAAAGGACAAAGCCTTTTGAAAGCTAAATAAACTGTGCATTCATTTGAGCTTTAATTAAATGCTGTATTTGTGGAGCTTAGAAAATAATTTGGAAATTTTAAATTTGATCTTAGTTTTAAATGTCAGCATGAGGCATTAGTGAAAGTCAGCGTTTACGTGTTTCTTGTATTGATCCAAGCTGGGAAGGATGTCAGTGGCAAGAGGCAGCTGGCTTGTACACAGTGGTCAGATCCTCACTCCATAGCCCCGTGTGGAGCTGTGCAGCACAGTGCCTCTCTGCTGCATCTGAGGCTGGGGTGGAGCGTCTGCTGGTGAAAATGCCAACTCTTTAGGTAGGGGTGGTTGCATCTCAGTAAGCTTACTGCTTACATGTAATTTAGCAGTAAAAATATCATCAGAAAATTAGTTTTACAAGCAAGAGAAATTTAAACCTCTTTTCAGATTGATTGCTGAAAATAGTATCCAGTAACAATTGTGATTTTATGGCAGATTGATGATTTTGCTCTTTTGTTATGTGTATATACATATGTGTGTGTGTGTGCATACCAAAGCAATATCCCTATCTCAGTTTATTATCAATTACACTGTTATGTGTGTTAAGTATTAATGATTTCCCAATGACATCAAACATTGGGAGCATCAAATTTCTTTGCTTCTCAGGCAATCAATGAAACATTGGCTAATTTCTTATAGGCTTCACAAATGAAGGAAGTTTTGAAGGAGGAGCGGACTATAGTTAGCATTTGTTACCAATATGAAATATCGATGGTGTCTCTCATTTCTCCTGCCCAAAATCATTTACAGGGTTCATACCATAACCCAAAAATGTCTGTAGACTCTTGAATGGTATATAGATCTGCAAGAGCTTGATAGAGAAGTTTGTTTCAATCTATAGTTAGTCCTTCAGTTTTAGAGGCAGTATTCCTTGTGGGTTTTAAGTGGGAAGCCAAAGCAGGCTTTAATAAAATGTATTCAAATATAGTTTTAAATATTGGGTGGCTGCCACAGCCCTATTACAAATGCAATTTAAGTCTTTCATGCATGTGAAGAAAATTGATGCAATTGTTCGGCTTACATAACTTTATTGTGCTATATAGTTTTTGTAAGTTCCATTAAAATCATGCTGTTTATATAGCATGTATCTACTATAGACTAATAATTTATCTCTAACAGGTTGTGGAAGACGTTTCATTTGGAACAGAGGGTCATTTATCTGAGGTAAGTGTTTCCTAGGCAGTCTAAAGTGGTGATATTGTACAGACTTTTCTTTGTCTCAATTAGAACAAATGACTCTTGTTTTTATGGTGTTACCTTTGCTTCAAAATTGCTAGAGCGTGTGTGAGCACTTGGGAAAGCAGCACAATCACAACTAGAGTGGTCCCATTCCTTTTCTCCTTTTTTTTCCACTGAAAATAATGGCATAATTGCTGAGTATTTCAGGGAGTCTATAGTTAAATCCTGTGCTAATATTTTTAACACATACCAACTACAGGATGAGCGCACTGGGGCAAAGGAGAACCAGTAGTATTTAGCCAGGCCCACAGTAGCACTTTCATGATGCTTAAGAGTGGAATAAAATCTCTATACTTAGCCTGTTTCCTTGTGTGCCACTGAAAATACCTATGAATTTGTGTTTGCAGTATAAAAGCAGACAACATACTGCAGCAGAATACACAGTAATAGGAATTTCATCTGAATGAAAATACTGGATGTTTCTGATTTTACACCATTTTTGTAAATAAAAATGTGCCAGAACCTAGTAACATGTATTTAAGAAAGCTAGGATAACTGAGTAACATGAGATGCGTGACCTATGAGAAAAATCTGCTTACATACAAAAATCTGCCTACCGACACACTAAGAGCTAAGGTAATGTATGTGTAAGGAGAGTTACCCTGGTTCTAAGAGCATTGTTTCAGTCTGGTCCATTTTTATATTGGTATGCCTTGGGTTGCAATTTACATATTAAGGGAATTTAGTATCCAAGCATTGTGTCCAGCCAGCAAATAAATTACATGGACAAGTAACCCCCAGTTCACCTTCCCTAAATAGCATACATGCCTCCTGTCAAGTACAAGTGACAAGTGCTCCAAGCCAAGCAAATATAAAATAAATAAATATTAAGGTTTAGGATAACTATTCAGATGAGGCATTTCTTTAAATTCCCACCGGTGAATCCAAAGACTGTGGAGCAGCTGGAATGATCTGGGAAAGATAATCTAACTGCAGCACCAAGCTCAGATTGTTGACTTCGTGTTCAAGGAGGCTGTGACATGAGGGCACACCTAGGATAGACTGCTTGGCTGTGTGTGAGTTCAGCATAAATAAAAACAGGAAACCTTGAGAATGAAGGTGAACTTTGCAGAAAATGCAAATGGCCTTTCTGATCAGTGAACTTTGCTGTGAATTGTAGTTAAACTGTGCAGCTGCTTGTGTCCATAGATGACATAAAATAGGGGCAGGTAATCCCACGGGATAAAGGCAGCAATAAACCTTGCTGCCATCAGGGCAAAATACTGAGGGCACCAGACTTCACAAGTATACAAGGTTTCCACTATAAAAGATTTTTGATGTTTTGAGGGGGAGGGGGTGCAAAAAAGTGCCTAAAGAGGATATGAAGCAATGATAGAAATAAAAGAAATGGTAATATGCTAGAAAGCCAGGCTCTAGCACACTGCCACATCTGGATTGATGGTGACTTGCAGAGAGCTCTCCTTAAAGTTATGTGAAAGTGTCCACAGCCTGTACAATGTCAAGGTTTTGCCTGAATGTACCTTTGGTGCTCTGATCCCCTAGTTCTGGTCAGTTTCCCCGCTGCCTTCAGGAGAGCACCCAGTTAGTCATTCCAGATTGTTACGTTTTAGTGACTTGGGAGCAGAGATGGGGATGAACAATACTAGGAACCACCTATAAATGAAACACAGCTGTGCTGACTCCTTGCACAGCAGGGTGTGGACACAGGAAAACAGTTTGGTACTTTTGTTTCTCTTTCCAAGTCCTGACCCACTGTGAATTTTTATTGGTAAGTTAGTAAATAGCCTCATCCTCCCACAGCAGGAGCTGGAATTGTCCCAGTGTAATTAAATGAGCCAGTGCAGTAGTGTGCTCTCATTATAGGAAGTCTGCAATTAGGGAAGATCTTCAGTCTACTATGGATGAGAATAGGAAGACTGCTGTCAGGCCACAGCAGGGTGCTGGAAGGCAGTGAAAAGCTCTATTCCTGCATAGATGCTTTTCCAGGGACACTCTTCTGTAGCTGTAATGGAAGATACATGAAGGGAAGAATTGCCAACATTGGACTGTAATTCTGATGAGTCATTTAGCACTCCCATGTGGAGAAGGGAAGGGTATCAGTGCAAGCAAAGGGAGTGTGGGAAAAGTGTGTGATGGTGGGAAAGAGGTAGGTCACAGCTGGCTGGAAGGCTTTATGCCTAAATTTTTGCATATGAGGAAGTGGGGAGTGTGTTGTAGTGCTGAAGTCTCCTAAATACATATAACCGCACTGATGGGGCAAGCAAGCAGTCTGTAAGTGGAAGGTGATAAGAACAAAAGTAGTTGGGAAACAATCTTGAACCCTCTTCTGAGAAAAGTTAGATAGCTATCTCCACAAAACAAAAGCTCATCTAAACAAAATCAGGGAGGCAACAGGGGGGTTTCTGTGGGACAAACTCTGTGGGAGGAGGAATCAGCAGATGTTCTTTGGTACTGTCCAGAAGACATCAGGTTTATAGTACAGCACCATCTTCATTTGGTGCAGAAAAATGCAAACATAGTCACAGACTACGTATCTATGTCAGCAGTTTTTCAGTGGCTCAAAAGTTTTGAAAAGGAAAGGACGAAAGTGTTTCTAAGAATGAGCCTAAAATGGTACTGCACAGTGTAAGCATGAAGCAGCAAGATCCCCGAGCACACTAAGCTGCGTTGAACAGAAGACATGTGAAATGGCAGGGGAGGTCAGGGATAAGATGGATGTAAGGGAAAGGTGAAAGAAAGCATGTGTGTCTTCTAATAGGAAAGGTGAATGAGAAAATAAATCAGATTAGAATTTTTTTTTTCTTCCTTATTCTCTGTGCTTTTGATCTTTCTGAAGATTATAAGCTATGTCCAATTATGTAGTGCTCCTAGTGTTCACTTGCTACAAGGTAGCAAGACACAAATGCAGTAAAAGATCCAAAGGCAAATGAGATGTACTCAAGTCAGGCTAGACTGATGAAATTTCTTCTGAGCACATAGGAGCCAAGAAAAACAATCTCCAAACCATTAACAAGCTCCTTTGAAAACTCCTAGAGGAAGCTTGACGTCCCAAAGGATCAGTAAGAGGCAGACTTCATGTTTGCCTTTAAAAAGGAGGTAGGCCAGGAGTTTATGTGCCAGTCAACATAATTTCAATTAGGATTAGAGTTCCAAATGGTCTTGATAGATTGAAAGAATAGTCTGAAATCAATAAGAAGGGGTATGTTGAAAGACAGGTGCAAATTACATTTGAGGCAGAAAAAGAGTTGGATTTATGTATACAGATGGTAAATAGCAGCTAAGTTGACAATACTGCAGAAGAAGAATCTAGGTTTATAGTGGACTACAAATATAGTGGGATTCATTACCTTCATTGTGTTGGAAGAAAGGGCAAATGTCATTTGCAGCCTCATTACTGGGAATGTCAGTTGTAAGACAGAAATAATTACTGTGCTTAGCTGAGAATGCCAAAGCCTCTCAAGGACTATGGCTCTAGTCTGGACACCTCCCTCTGCAGAAGACAGGAGCACAGTGAAGAAAAGAATAGAAATAAAAGGTTTAGAAATCCTAGTCTGATTGAAAGTCAAAGTCTTCAACCACATAAAACATAATGATAAATAGGAGAACTGTTAGTTATTGTTGTGTGCTATGTAAGGGTAAAATGAAATGTAACCATCTTGGTTTGGAGCAGGAGGAAAACCTGCTCAGTGCAAGGGTGGTTTAGCCCTGGAGCAGCCTGTACCCTGCAACCAGAACCACCAGATCCCATGTCAGCTGCTAAGGGCCACACATGGAGACACTAGCTGAGGACAGTCACAGCAGGCTTGGTCACACTGCAAGTCACTGAGCAGGCTCTGGTGGTCCCTGGCTGCTTCCTGGACAGCCTTGCCATGAGGGTGTTGGTCATGAGTAACATGCATTGTTCTCAGTGGCCTTCCTCGTCTACAACAGCTGCCCAGGACAATGCACATGGGGCAAGAAATCTGGGATGCAGAGCAGGAGCAAATTCTTGTTTGTTCCTCCCCTGCACCTTGGACACCTCATGGCCACGAGGCTCATTTATCTGAGGGCATATGTGCTTAGCCGGCGTGTGACTGAAGCATCTGCTCCAGCAGGACAAACACGGATGGTTGCATTTTGTTTCTAGTAATTATTTAAGATATGTCCTGGCCCAACATTCTGGAGTTTCAAATGCTGACAATTGCCATTAACTTCTGCAAGGGTCGAAGGTAAACATGCAGCACTTCTGCCAACTGTAGATCACTGTTCTAAACCTTGTGCCGTACTATGAAGTATCTGCCTGCAAGGGCAACTTTTTGTGGTTGTTATTGATATTATTTTGAGTTATTTCAACTATTATAGGGGAGAGAATGTTTAGTGCAGGTGAAATAATTCTGTCTGACTCTGCAGAAGATCCTCTAAAGCTTCTATTTTATTGGGATTATGAAATTGCTGCTTGGAAGTAAGGCAATGCCCTTTTACAAAAATTCCTCCGTAGGAAGAATAAATTTTAAGGATATATCTGGGAATCCTCCTTCTCAACACAACCATGAAAGACTCTAATATAGACTCTAATCCCTAATAGAATTAAATTAATCTAGCTACTACAATACCGATTCTTCTATATAAAATTGCTGAACTAGATTGAAGACCATAGAAGGTGTTTGCACAGGAAAAGCTGATCAAACATTTTCCTCAGGCAATGCTGTCGAGGAGCTGTTGCTCATAGGTGACTATAATTACTTGTAAAAGGGTAAAACAAAATGCATAAGACTAAAGTGAAAACCATTCCCTCTGCTCTTGATGGAATATGCTGATATTACAGCAGTGGATCAGCTGGAACATTGTCTGTTCTTACCATTTCTTGCATCAGACTTTCACATGTTTGGGAAAGAATGAGAATTTCTACTTTGTCTGAGAAGCCAGAAGAATTGCACCTTAAAAAGTAAATCACACTCATGTTTGTGCTGTTTTCACCTACTTAAGGATTTAGAGGAAAAAAGAAATCCCAGCCAGCTACATTCCCTGTTCACAGAAAAATCCATAAAGCAATATTGCATTTCAGCTCTCTCCTGACTCCTGCAATCTCTCCCAGCTGCTTCCTAAAAACGCCGTTAGACCAAAAATAACCAAAGTCTTAAGACTTACAGCATCTTGTAGCACTGACATAACCTACAAGCTTGGATGAGTTGTATTTTATTATTAAGTTGAGCTTGAGGCAGAGTCCGCTTTCCTCTCAGAGATGTTGTTGATCAGTGTAAAGTGCCACTTTCCAACCAGGAGCTGGTCTGAATAGTTTGTGTATCACTGGCAGGGGTTTTCCTGCCTACGTAGAGACATGTCAAATAAAAATGCTACCAATGATGTTACCAGGTATGGAAGGCACTAAGAGAAATCTTTTCTATCTGCTCCTCTGGGTTACCAAACCTTTTTTAAATGAGGACCTGGAGTCAGAAGCTGTGGAATTGGTTGAATATTTAGAATTATTCTTGTATATTTTTGAGAACACTGTATGTTTCTTCCATTTCCATGTTCATATTTATTTATTCATATAAGTTCTGGAAAATCATAATTTATATGGTGACTCTCCTGCATTTTTCACATGACAGCTGCGTGTAAGTTCCTGAGAATTGATGCTTGTCTAAGGTATTGGAGGAGCTTCTCATTTCTACTACAAAGGGCCCTGGGTTATGTAGGTGCAGTAGTTTATCCATACACTATTATGGCTGTATTAAAGAGAAATGAAGCTTCATTACTAGGAGTTAAAGACTAATTAAATATAACCCCAATCTTACAGAGCTATTTTCATTATTCTGCAGTGCAACCATAGCCATTTAGATATGATTAAATTGGTTTGAAGACCTAAACAAGTTTGATCTTTTTCAGATTTCCCTGCCTTCTCATATTGTTGTTACAATCAATTACATTTTTCTAGTATTTATTTTTCCTTTATCCTAATTTCCAAAGCAAACAGGATTTTTGTTACATTTTTAGACAAGTCATTATGTACCCAAAATGTGTTCATTCAGGAAGAATACCCATCATTTTTTAATATGCAGTAGAATGGGCATGTTACTCCAAGTGAGAATCTAAGTATTCGGTTGACAAGGGAATTAAAACCAGTGGGTTAAAAATTCTAGTCTCTCATTTCTGAGCACGTTTGGTGCAAGACCAATACATCAATAAAGGCCTTTACTGGGATTGCAGCAGGGTGAAAGCTACTCCCCAGAAGCTCAATACTCCAAAACACGGATTAGTACTGATGCAAAGCACTGTTCTCATACACCGAGATGCCTTTGCTACAGAACATTCACCTGAAACCCTACAGTCTCGGAGGCTTGTTTGCTGGGTTCCTTCCATCTGTCCTTCCTGGGACCTTTCTTTACTTGGCTGTAAAGTTTTATTTTAAAAGGGAATAGAAAATGTCGAACATGACATCAGATTATGTAGCAGTACACCAATAAGTGTAATCACCCAGCTGCATTGACTGCGGATTTCAGGCTGTAGTTATATCTTATTCTGGGTTTTAAGGATCTGTGCACATTAGAGCGAGGCCACGCTCGTAACACGGAGCCTGTTTTATCGCCCACGTATCTAAATGCTGCCTCCAGCATCTTTTGACCCATCTGAAGTTCAGTGAGGGGTTGAGTCTAAAAGGCCCATTTTGTCCTGTACATTCACCGACACAGTGAATAGGGAAAAGTCTTCCAGCTAGGCAAATCCAGCCAGTGTGCTTATCATAGCTGCTCAGTGAATTCATTGTATTTGAATGTATGAGACAGGAAATGTGAGGGCAGTTTTAAAGTGGAGAAAATAGATCTTCTCTTACAGCAACTAATGATAGAGCTAATTGTGTGACCAATTACCTGGATAAATGTTCCTGTCATAATAGCACCCTAAAAGGGAAAGGGATACCTTACTGTCATGCATATCTTTGAACATTTGTTTATATTTAAGTATACTTAATGGCATGGTATTCAGGAGTGTACTGCAACACATACTTTAAAAAATTTGCTGTCTGTAGTAACTGGTAATTTGAAATCAAGACTGGAAGTGTCATGCTGCTTGGCAAGCGTGAATGTGGTCCAAAATCTCATGAATTAATAGTTTTTGATAAAGGCAGTGCCTGGATCAGACTAAAGTATTCAATATCTTGATGTTATAAGAGCAAGAATCTGCTTTTTATGTGTCACTCTAAGATCTGTACAGTACTAATTCATTTTGTTGAAGTACACAGTCTGTAGAAAGCATCTGGTTTTGGAAACTTCACTTGTAGCTTTTGGTTGTCGGAGCACTGCTTAAGAGTTTGTGCATTAATTAAAAGCTGCTCTTCCTAAATTAACTGTCCACTGATTGTGTAGCACCAAGCGTTCTTTGCTTGTTGTTCTTGTGTTTGAAATGAGAGTTATGGGAAGACTGATTTTCTTACATGTAATTAACTGTTAGGGAAAAATCAGTGTTCAAAGGTGGAGCTTTCTCTACATGGTCATGGTTTTAGATGTGCTTTCAGAGTACTTGGTGGGTTGTTTTTTTTTTTCCCATTTATGAACATGTTGTTCCCAGCCATGTCTGGGAAAGGCCTGAGGAAAGCAGAAAGGTAAAGCTCTGTGCCGTAACAGAGGATGTGCCAGCAAGCAGAGCTCTTCTGGCATTTGGCTCTCTGAATGCACTGTGGGATGCAAAGTGAAAGGTTAGCACACAACTGAGATCTGGTAAATGTGTTTACCAAAACTCAGATTGTTTCACAGTGGGTGGCATTCCAAAAAGTATTAGAATGATTTCTTT
The DNA here is from genome assembly GCA_013398015.1 of Oreocharis arfaki. Taxonomy (NCBI): domain Eukaryota; kingdom Metazoa; phylum Chordata; class Aves; order Passeriformes; family Paramythiidae; genus Oreocharis; species Oreocharis arfaki. The sequence continues at coordinate 499,272 of VZRR01000422.1, forward strand.
GGAAAGCCTTTGATTGAAGGTTTGGTTTCTCTTGAACAACAGCTGATGTCTGGTCTTGCAGCAACAGATAAGTGCAAAGGACCTCAAAGTGTTTTTTTCTTTGAGGAGAAAAACTTTCTGCGTATAGTATATGACCCCATTAGCATCTGGCTTTATTGATGAGTACACAGACTAGGTCTAGAGACAATCCAGTTTTCTAGATTCCAGCTGATGAATTACTCTTTTTTTTTTTAAAACGTGGTTCCAGCAGAAGTTCGTCTTGGCACCATAGTCTTTTCTTACAAATAACCCCTGTCATTACTGTAGACAGCAGTATGGTGCCATGGAAGGGAGAGGAAAGGCTTGTCCCAGAGCTGCACAAACAGATCGATTTTTTTCTTTTCCTCTTCTCATATTTGCTGCTTATTTGGGTCAATTTTCAAAGTGCTACTCAATGCAAAATATAAAAGATAGCAATTAGCCTTGTGCAATGTATCTGAAAAAACTTATGAGAAGGACTTTGAAACTGGTTGAAAATACTCAGTTTAAAATAGAAAAAGTATTTGCCTGTGTAAGTTCTAAGTAGAGAAGCATTATTTTTGAAAATTTAGTCTTGTTTAATGATAACTCAGTAAAAAAGTATAGTTTCATCTTGTAGTCTCAAAGACTTTGATGCATTTTCTTTGATTTCTTGAACAGAGTCCCCAAGTACTCTAGCCAGATTTTTCTTCAAAAATATGTTTTATGTGTATGAGTTACCAAAATGATGCTGCTTGAAATATTTACATGACCTAAAGGTGTAAATCATATTTACATGAACAACTTGAAGTTTGGGTACCTTAATGGGGTGGTTGGCATGAGATTTCCATCCCCTGCTGTGGTGAGACAACAGGGAAGAAGGAGAGCAGTTCAGTCTTCACACCCCTTTAATCATATGCTGAGATCATGACTTTTTTTCTGCTGGGAAGAAGACTGAGACCACTCATTCCATTTCATATTAATCACCAATTTATTATACAGAAACAGCTTTTTGTCTCTCTAATGGGAATTTGCTTTTAGGCAATGTCTTTGCACTGCAAAGTATCATATCCCCTTACTAATATTTTATTTTCCCTTTAATTTGATGCAAATTTGATGTAGAAAAGTGCAGTCAGCAGCAAACATGCTTTCTGTTCTTTTTCAACTTTCTGTAGGAGTTCTTCATATTTTCTGCAGAGTTGGGAGAAAAATGTGAAGCAATAAGTGAGAAATTGGTGCATCTGGAAGATCAATTGCAAAGTTCTGCCTGCAGAGTTGATGAAGGAGTTATTCATATCCTTTTTGCCATAGCTATAGATACATGTCAATCTGCGTAAGTGTGTACATGAGATACTTGTCTTTCAGATTCACATGGAATGCTAGTTCTTAGTGTAGATTAGGTACATTAAGAATGGGAGAATTTATTGTCTTGCTGAAATGGGCATTTTTGTGTAGTAGGCTTTCCTATAGTGCGTTTTTGCCGTAGTCTGATCCAGCTTTAATTGATTTAAACAGAAGTTAGTTCTTTGTAAATTAAGATTGGGCACTGAAAAGCCTTTATTTTACTGTTAAAATCCTTTTGTTTGTATTGCTCAAATAATTAAATTCGTGGCGCACCAAAAGCTGCATGGATACAAGTGTCCATGGACCTGCATTTCCCAACATGATTTAGCTGAATTAAATGCTACATTATTGACTCAGACTGCATATATTGTCACCTGTAGTTTGGGTTTTTTTCTTTCTAAAAAAATGGGCAACAGATATATCATGTGTCATCCTACACATTTTAATCTGCCTCTAACAGTCCAAGGTGAGTAACCAGACGAGATATTGTCTTATGTGCCCTTATCTCTTTCTGTGCTTCATCTGTCAGTTTTTCTGAAGATTGCTTAACCTTTATGAGGCATTCCTTGGCCATTTTTGAGGATTTTAGAGCACAAAGTTTTGTTTCATTTGTAACTTTCATAAGAAAAACTTTTAATAAAAGAGATGTTGTTCTTCTAAGAGGGCGTAAAGAAAGTAAGAACCAGTGAAGCTGATGAAGATGAGAGTGCTGAGCTGGTTAGGTTTTAGTAGAGAAGAGGTGGCAGTCGAGAGGATAATGAAGAAAGACAAATATGTTCAAGAGGCAGAGATTGGCAGAGGAGCCCTTGGAGACATCTGAAGGCGAGTTGAGGTAATGATGGTGCTAGAAAGGATTCAGTTCCTGTTAAGCCAAGGTGGACAGTCCTGCAGGGGATAGTTTAGAGAAAGGAGAATAAATAGTGTGTGGAAATACCACTGTGTTCTAAGTAATTTGGCATCTATTGCAAGTCATTGTAAATTTTCTGTTCTAGAAACTTGCTTTATCTAAAGGTAACAGAAGAATAAAGTGCCAGGGGCAGAGGGAGGGAAGAATGGTGCTGGGGGAAGGGGATTTGCATCAGAGGATCAAATCCAGTCAGTAACTGGTCACTACGTCTAATCTTTCTTTCTCTGAGCATTTCAATATACACACAATATACAGAAAGATTATTCAACATTCTCTCATTATATTTGCAGTGTTCATGCTTGGTTGCAGTTGTGTTTCCCCAGTGCAGAGCTGTATGGATGCGTTGTGTGTGTGTGTGTGCAGAGCTTCCAATTCCTTCCTCCCTTGCATATATTTACTCTCAAATGAGCTTTTCTCAGTGGCCCTTATAGAAGAACTGAGGGTTGGAGGTATGGGTTCTTTGCAGGGGACTTAAGTTAATGTTCAAACTGATCAGTCAGGTCTGATCTTAGTTATAGTTTACTAGGTAAGGTGAAATAAGCTAGCAAACTGCATCTTTGGTTCCAGAAGATAATACACTACATGTATGTGAAATAGTAGTGTTTGTATGTTCTATGGAGTGTGCCTATTTCTTCATAGCTGTTGAAACTGCAAGAGTTAGTTAAAAAAATAAAACTAATAACTGGAAATTTCAGAAGAGTTGTAGATTAGTCTCGTTTTAAGCCATAGATTTTTGATAGAGATCTGACTTCCTCTATCAGTGAAATTCAGCTCATGTTATCCAATTACAGAAATACACACTGTGTGATATCCTGGTCCTAGCAAGACCATAAGTCACAAAATAAGAAACCATGTTTAAAACATAGGGACGTACAAAGAAGCAGTTCAGCAATTCAGCTACCCCTCATTAACATTCAGTTGCTATTTCAGAGGTAGTCCAGATCAATGTGCATAAAATGCTACCATCTGGTACATGTAATCACTGTGCTATACTTCAAAAAGGAATGAGAAAAATAGCTACCACAGTGCTACAGACCTGTAGATTGTTTTTTTAAATAAAGACTGCTCAGTGCCTATAAAATTAGCTTTCACTCATTGGTGGCTTGCTTGTATTGCAGGAACTAGCACTAAGATAGGAGACAACAATTAGCCTCAGTAGAAGAATTTATTTGATAGATGGATCTGTTGTATGCATTTTAATTCATTTGGTTTTTACATAAAACAATTTCCTATCACAGATACTGGACAATCAGGCAGTCTTCGTTTAAAATCTGTAGAACTCTGAGAGCAGGAGCTCAAAGACCTGAAATAGTAATGAAAGCAGGATAAATTTTTCCAAGTCTGTTCACTGGTTATTTTCACCCTTCTCATCTTCTTCCCAAAAAACTGCCTTGCACATAAATGTTACAAAATGTATTAGGTCAAAAATCTAACGGGGGGCTGCACAGATGTAAATTAGTCCTGTGCTCTGATTATTAAAAGACTTGTAAAGACTCCACTGAGAGAAATAAATTCCTGATGCTCTTGAGCCATTTGCCAATGTTTAGTGTGTGTCATAGCTTTGATTAATAATTAAGTCTGTATTAGAAGAAAAAACCCAGATGTCTTTGTTTTTCATTCTATGTTTTGATGGCATAGCATGCTTAAATCAGCCATGCTGCTCATCATAAGTGCCAGCACAACCTGAACAAAGGAGAAATACAGTGATAGTTCTTGGCCCTTAGTATAGGCACAGACCCACTTGCAGTTCTAATTTATTGTTGAAATCTTTCACAAGAACCATTAAACTGGACTTTTATATGAAAAGCATTAAACAATAGGGACATGGGACTGGCTGTTAGAGTTCTCTGTATCACTATGACATATTTGCTAAATTCTGTGTAGTATAACCAAATAAACCCACAAAATATTCAATTATGGTTGATCATTAATGAGTGTATGAAAACAGTCCACATCATTAATTGGAAAAACCAAAGGACGAGAGGTGACTCATTCTGGTGTCTGCAGAGCTGATGAGAGGTGTTACTTTCCTGACAGTAAAGGCCTGGAATTCCCACTAAAATTAAATGGAGCCTATATTGCAATTTCACAGTCATTTTTGTTCTTAATTAGTAGTTACATTTTGATAGACAATTTGAATGCATGTAATTGTTCCTCTTGGTGGAAGTGCTTTGTTGGAAGAAAACCTGGCTGGAGTATTATTATAAAAACAATCTTCTTTCCTTGCCCTAAAATGGGCATTTTAATCAGTTATTTTTGAAAGCAGAATTTCGTACCTAAACATTCATTAAATGTTGCAGGTCACTTTGCTAACCCTTCACCTTTATCCTGCAGCAGGCTCCCATACAAGTCGTGCTTTACACCAGAGTAGGTTTTCAACAGAATCATGTAAAACTTAGCCCTGTCTGTATCTTAATGAGGAATCTCAGTCTGGGTGGACCTGTGAGAGATTTTGGGATCCTCCAAGAGTCAGAGGTGGCAGTGGCACCCTCTTTGATTTTATTTTAGATGACAGGGCGGGGGGGTGAGCCCTTCCCACTACGTGTCACAGAGAGAACATGGCTCCACTTGTATAGTTTATGCTGTGATAGAGGTAGGTCAGTGTATTTCCACCCAGGTGCTGCAGCTTCTTTGCCTTCCATTTTCTGCTGAAGCAAGCTATTTGAGAGTGGCTGCTATTCAGACTACTGAAGTGTCCCATTTTTCAGTATGTAGCAGTCATTCTGTTGCAGTTTTTTGTTTAGTAGTTTTTGGGGGAGAGTGTTTTGGGTTTTGCATGGGAAGGGGTATTATGTTAGTTTATAGAAATAACATTCATGGATGTGAGGGAGGGAGATGGTAATCAAGCAGGTAAATGGGAAAATTCTAATTGGTTGCACTACTGGAAATACCCCTGTATTTTGTAAGGAGAAGCGATGGATTTCCAAAGGCCATTTTGCTCTCTTGCTGTGACACCACACGTCATACAGAAATAGTAAGGACTTGCTTAGTGTCTTTCCCTTGCTCCTAAGAGTGCTCTTCAAAAAGGCCAAAACCCTGGTCATTCAAAATACTTCCTGAATTGTCTTGGCTCTTCACTGGTCCTTTGTCATGTAGCACACACAATCACAGAATGGTTTCGTTGGAAGTGACCTTTTTGAGATCATCTAGTCCAACTCCCTGCTGAAGCAGGGTCACCTAGAGGATGTTATACAGGCTGCTGTCCAGTCAGGTTTTGAATATCCCCAAGGATGGAGACTCCACAACTTTTTTGTGCAATGTAGTCCAGTGTTTGACTGCCTTTAGACTATAAACAATGTTTTCATGTATTCAGACTCAATTTCTTATTGGAATTTTCCCCCACTGCTTCTTGTTCTGTCAGTGGACAAAAAAAGCCGGAAGAGTCTGGCTCTCTCTTCTTCATTGCTGCCTTTCAGCCATTTATACACAGTGGCAGTATCCCCTGGGCCTTCTTTTCTTCAGGTTGAAGAGTCCCAGCTCTCTGAGCATCTCCTCATGTGATGGATACTCAAGTCCATTAAACCTCCTCCAGTCCTCTGCTGGAGTCATTCCAGTAAGTCCTTCTCTTTTATTGTGGAGCCCACAATGTCCAGATGGGCCCTCACCAGCGCTGATTAGGATGGAAGGATCATCTCCCTCTGCTTGCTGGCAGTGTTTTTGTTAATCCAGCCTGGGAGGCTGTTGGGCACTTTTGCCTCAAGACGCATTGCTGGTGTATGTTCAGTTTATTGCCCACCATGACCTCAAGGTCCTTTTCTGCAGAGCTGCTTTCCAGCTGGCTTAGCCCCTCCATGGGTGCTGGAGCCTGGGGTTGGGAGTGACATTTGCAGTTAGGTGGCTGGACATAAGCTGAGCTTCTGTCTGCAGCCACTGTAGAGTTTAGCTTTTGGAAACAAGCAGAATAGTTAACCAGGTTAAAACAACAAAAAAAAGACCTGTTTCTGATTATTTCTGTTCTTCAAGAACTAATTTCTTCTTCAGATGTTTAAAAAATGCAGTTACTTTCCAAAATTCCATTGGCCCTTATCTCAGAGCAGTAGTAGTCCTTCCTCGTCCTTCCAATGTCCTTTTATCTTACCATATGTACTCTTAGTTTCTAGCCTTTCCTATAGGAAGGCAACTGATTAATAAAATTGACTTTTTATCTCTTTTCCCAAAACATTTGAATTGAGAGAACAGAAGCTTCATTTCAGCAAAATGATCCCTTATTTTTCCAAAAATTAAGTAGGTGTCTACAGTAACTTTATCTGCTTTTTATCTGCTTGCAAATCATGGCCTCTGTCATGATGCTCAAGTTTTTCAAAGAGACAAAGTGAAATAGGTGAAAAGCTTCAAGCAAGACAATGTTTGAGCTGCAGCATTGTTGGATATGGGTCGCATTTGTGTGAAGCTGTTCCCAAGTACTTTAATTCACTGCTTATTTGACACTGGGAGATTTTTTCAGTTTTCAGAGGAAGACAGCAGGAGCAGAAAATATTCCTAGCTGGAACTTGTTTTCATCATTCTTGCCTTGGATACTGGCTCAATATTTGCAGCACTGGATAGAGAATTTAAGCGTGAAGGACACATTTGCATGGGGACCCATGCAAAACTGTTTATTTGCATTTTTAAAATGGGTGAAGCTGTTTATCCAGATATAACCTCTGTGTATGGATAGAGATGCTGTGCTCGGCCATTTACCATATATTTTTCTTGGCTGTAAAGGCTCATTTGACAGTTTCTTGTCTACATGTGATTGTGGTGTTATTTATGAGGTTATTGGAACCTGGTGTAGTTAGACTATGCAATCATCTTTTTTGTTGCCTCATCTTTCTGTTGGTTAACAGTTTTTTTTCCTGTCTTCCTCATTTTCTTCCATCCTTTAAGATTTCTCATCCACTGTCATTGAAACATTTCAATTTTGCTTTTTCTCTCTACCTGAAAAGAATTTTGTAATTGCTTGGGGTATTACAAGTAACAGCATGTAGTCAGAGACTACACATCAGAATTAATTAAACTTCAGAAGTTTCATGATGCTCATGGACTGCAGAATTTATGTTTACCAGTTAGGTTTTCAGCAGAGCCTCATGATTAAGGTGCAGAGGGGTGGAGAATCCAGGACTTAGAAGAGGATAATAATATTTCTTACTTCAGAGAAGATGCAAAGCATAATTAATTTGTCCTTGTACAGTGCTTTGTGATCCTGGGATAGGAGAAGCTTTGTGTGTACTGCTACTACTTGTAATCAGAGACAGAAGCCCTTTAGATTAACAGAGCTGTCCAGAAATTAGAAGTGTGGATGAAGGTATTAAGGGCAAAACATCATAGCAAATGCATGTAAATACACAAAGATGAAATTTTGAGGAATTGATAACAGAATCAAAAGCAGCCAAGACTTTTCAAAGATACAATAATTCCTGCCTGAAAGAACTGTGGTTTGTATAGCTTTACCATGGTCCAATCACAATTTTTTGAAAGTAGCAGCTTAGTTTTTTACAGTCACATAACCTGAGGCTGTCTTTTTTTCTTGACATTGTGTTGGCATTGGGGTTAAGTAAAACAACATTTGCTAGTGTATGAGCTCTGCCGAGGACAGAGCCTGTCCTTGTGCGTTATCCTTTCTGTGTGTTGTACTTTTGAAACTGAGTTGTTTCATTGTCATCGTGTTTCACTTTCCTTGAAGTTAGGTTCTGGCATAATTTGATGATATACTGCTGGAAATGAACCAATTCCTGTCTTTTGGGGTCTTTGTCCTTTACCATACCTGTCCAGCAGGCCTCAGTGGGGATGGGATGGGCTCTAGGGCTTGTTCACAGACTTGGTCCTTGGTTTAGCACTTCAGCAGTCTCTGACTTGCCTCTGCTTGCTTTCTTCTCCACATAGCGGAAGCTATGGAAGAGAGGATAAAGTTGCTTGTCTCACTGAGATACACCCAGTTCTTGCACTTCTTCCAACAATGGATAGTGGTGCTGATTTAAGATTATCAGCAGAAAGGCCAGTAATTGATAGTACAAACTTATTCCCATGAGAGGCCAGTCGTAGCACAAAGAGCTGTACTGCCAAGGAAGCCCAGCCGCTTAGAGGCTTGTGCACGTGTCAGCAGCTGCTACTGTCTCCATGAACGTCCTGCCTTCATCTGCTGGTCTGTTCTCTGCTGCACCCCTTGTTGCCACCACCTGACACCCTCCCTCTTGTTATTGGGCAGCTGCAGAAAGAGGGAAGTGGAAGGTCTCTTTCAGAGGCTGAGCCATTAGCCACCAGTTTCTTCCTGAATTCATTGCAGGAACCCTGAACTCGACAGAGGAAAATAAAATGTGGAAAACTCTTTCTTAACCAAATGAAGCATTTTGTACTAATTATTGGATACTTTTCAGGTGGCCTTCTTCCTTTTAATGCACAACAGTACAACCTTGTTACTGCCCTCTTTGCTTTTCAACTTGTTCAAAGCATTCCCTATGGAGTCTCATATAGCTTTGTATTTGTGTGTTCTGCACTATAATTATAATGATAATTCACCTAACATGAAAGCTTTCTGGAGGTAAGTGTAGCAGAAACACTTTCTCTGCTCTAAGCTAATTTTGCTCCTTACCTAGATTCCCACCCCACCTTGCATAGCACACGTTGTTGAGCTCACTAATGCCACACAAGCTGTGGGCACTTGGGGTTTGTATCAGACTGCTCCTACTGCCCTGTTGCCTTCACCTGGGATCTGATCCACTCAGGTGTGTGTCTCTGGTGCAGAAGTCCACCCTCCATCCATCAGAGAACTCACAGCTAGTGCTGCTGCCTCCATGGTATAATATTTTTTATCTCCTTCCTTCCCATGAGAACAGTATCCAAGCAGTATCCCCCATCCCCTCCCTTTTTTAAACTGCTAAACAAGGCTGCTTGAGAACTTGAGTTTGCCTGCATTTTTCTTTTGCTAGCAAGTGTGAGAAATGTATTAATATTTAATCCAAACAATTTGGAAGAAGTTGAAGCTACAATTAGATAGCCATGGCCATCTGTTGTGAACAGCAGAATAAGAATGTACTTAATAACTTGGAAAGAGAAAAGGGACTGCCAATCACCTATAGATTATTCCTTAATAAAGCTTGCACAGTCTCTGCAGAGGGAGATCCAGGTGGTGAAGGAGACACTCCAAACCGTGCTGGTGCAACTTCAGTCAGCCAAGGAAGCAGGAGAAGAAAAGGCTGGAGACTTCCGCTGTGACAGCTGGTGTCCAGGAAAACAAGACTTGAAGGAATAATGAGCAGAAAGAGCTGGTAGGATGACATTAATTCACAAAGGGCTGCTTTTAGTAACTGAATACTGTTTTACTAAGCCTCAGGGATCTCTTCTCTCCCCTGCATAACTAATAACTAAATCAATTATGGAGAAACAGAGCCTGGAGGTCTATCATCAGAAGTATGCTACGCAGCCTCACACGTTTTGGCACAGATTGGGAAGCAGCTTTCAGAGCAGAGCAGCTCCTATAAATGTGTAGATTACAAATTGATACATTTCAAGTGAGTCTGCAAAGTTGCCTTTAATGTCAGTGAAGTGTTCTCCTTGAAGACTCATAAACACTGTCTTCCTCTATTCATGGATTTTTTTCCCCTTGATTTTAAAATGCAGCATTAAAGCTGGAACATCTAGTATTTCTTGGAAAATAGCTCGAAGAATAATAAGAACACTTTTTTTCCTTTGGCTTTAACAGCTTTCTTACACTGAATGTATTTTCACATTCCTGCCAATAATTAAATCGATAGGGTGAAATTCAAGCTAACCACATTCTTTCAACTGAAATTTGGACCTCATTTGCTCTGTGGTTTTAAGTACAGTGGAGGTAACTAACAGCAGCCCCTATAGGAGTAGTTTAACTCAATTTATTTAAGTATTAATATAAACTTTCTTTAGTATTACAGGGGTTGTAAAGCAAAAACAAAAAAATCCTGTATTGGTGATTTGTGTTGCTTATATTTAAATACTGTATGAACCGTAAGTCATTTAAGTCTCCTTGTAAAGATTACTGCCATTACTCTGATCTTCCTTGTAAGCTTCAGCAGGAATGCAGATTTTTTTACAAGACACGTACGTTGATATATACACACATGTACTTAAACCTGTATTTTTATAGGAAATAAAAGCAATGCTCAGCTGAAGCCAACTGGATAATTGCTCAAAAGAGTTAATGTCTTCAAAAATTCACGTGTACTTTTACTTTGATACCAGTATATCTCTGATACCATAAAAAATTCTGTTTCTGCCATTTGTTACAGAGGGAGAATTAAAAAAAAAACAAAACCAAAAAACCTCTGAATTTTTAAAAATACAATAGAAAATGTCTTGCTACTCAGTACTGTACTTTTTTGATACTATTTTTCTGACAGTTTTAGAATTACTCTTCTACTTCAGTTACTCATTTTATAGCCATGTGTTTTTGCAAATTTTGAAGGTCATTGGACTACTTTCTCACTAAGATTTTGTTCATTTTTTTTTGTGTGTGTTTTAATGCTAGTTGAAACTTCTACCTCAGTGTTAAATACAGGAGGAGGGAGGAAAAAAGTGCCAGGCAGCTGAGACATACAACAGGATTATAATTGCCTCCAGGAGCATACGGTTGTCAAACAAGGGCCACAGAGCTCAGGTGGTTTCTGTAGTGATCAGATCCTCAGGGCTGAATCACAACCCTGTAATTCAGAATATGGTTGACTCTTCTCATTGAGTAACACATGGGCCAGCATCCACGGTGTGGTAAAGACTCCTGGAGCTCCAGCTTGCATGGACTCTGCTGCTTGGTTCCCTAATGGAGATCTCTCACTATTCTGCTTGACAAGTTTATCTCTCCACATCCCTGTTCAATACCTACCTCCTCACCATAGCTCTGGCACTTTCTGAAGCTCCCTTGAGCAGATGGAGGTGTTTGCCTCCAGCTCACAGCAGGAGACAAGTGCGAGTGGCACCCTGGCATTCAGCCCACGCACAGGACCAGCTCCACAGGAAAAGCTGCCTGCTAGAAAGCACTCATGGAAACCCACCTGAGTTCAGGTAAACAGGAAAGAGAGCACACTGACAAGATACATCTCTTTAAACTGTTTCTCTTAAGACCCATAGAAGCTCCTTGTGGTTCAATACCACAGAGGGCCCAGATACTGCGTTTCCAGCAATGGGCATTTATACAGGACCATGAGGACAGTCCCAGAGATGATGGCCAGTACACTAGGCTAAGGTTGCATGACACCCCACTCTCCCACCCTGTGGAGTTTTGTCCTTTGAATACTTAGTGCCTGCAATGTAAACAGTTGTTAGGCCCTAGAAGTGCCTTAGAGCCAGAATCAGCTACAGCTGAAGGATCAAGTCTGCCTTCTTGCAGCAGCAGGGGCTCAACAACAGGAATAGGACCCAGCCATTACAGGGGCAGGAGAACAGCACCCTCATTCCCACTAGCAAGATTTCTTGAAGACATTCCCGTTCAGTTTAAAAAATTGTGTGGCTTTTGTGTTTCAAAGCTTCAGCGCACTACTGCGTTTTAATAAAAACTCAGCTTAGGCAACCACTCTAATAAGACACTGAATTTCTAAGGAGAAGGGAAACTGAACTGGTCATCATTCGTGTTATGTTTGTATCTGTTAACATCTATTTTATATGTAACGTGGACTACTACTACTCCTTTAATTTATTGTTCCATTAACTTCACTCTTTGTTGTGGGAAGTTAGAGCTAGTAACCATCCCTTTTCTCAGACACATTTGGTAATAAGCATACTTAAAAAAAGAAAAAGGTATACTATGCAATGTATCAACTGCCTTTTATCTGTGAATAGAAAACTTTCAAATAAAGAGAAGTATGTTTTTAACTAACCCAATGTCTGTTTGCATTCTCTGCAGTGTACAACATTTTAGAAATTTCATCATGGGGAGTGGAGGATAGAAAAAGAGAAAGAAACCATGTGTGTGACTATTATTGTGCTGTTGACAGCAGTAATTCGTCTGCTTGGGGGAGCCTGTTATGCCTTTTGGAAATGTTCTAAAGACATACTCAAGACTAGAGAATGACAGCAACATGTAGCTGTTTTCAGTATGGGAGGGAGAAATAAGTATCACATAGTGAGCTGTACAGACAGGTAAAACCTGCACTTGTGTCCCAGCTTGATCAGCCTCACTGTTAAACTGAATCCTGCCTGTCCTCCCTCAGTTCCTCACTCAAGGATAAGGGCTGGAGGAAGGGAAGTGTGACTGCATTGGCTACAGCAATAGCTGAGGTCAAAGTTATGCTCTTACATGCATTCATTGCCATGATGAGAGGTAGGAGAGTGTGTGTGGTGTCCCAAGCACCAGTTTCATACATCCTTGCTAGAATTCTCACGTCTGGGTGGACTGGTCTCCCACCACCTGCAAACAATTAACATCTCTAAAAAGAAGTTCCTTTCCTGCCCAGGTTGTGTGCTGTCCCTAGCCAATACCCCAGACCCAAAAGGGTTGAAGACCACATAGGCAAATAGGGCTTTGTGTGTTTATCTTCTGCTACAGCAATGGAATAATAAAATAATTCAAATTAAGACCTTAAGCCTGAGCCCAACCATTCATCCAACACTGCCAAGCAAGTCCACCACTACACCACATCCCTAAGTGCCACACCCACACATGTTTAAAATACCTCCAGCACTGGTAACACTACCTCCCTGTGTTCATCCAATGCTTGACAGCCCCTTCAGTGAAGAATATTTTCCTAATATCCAGCATTAACCTCCCCTGGCACTTAGAGAGCATCTTGAGGGCATTTCCTTTTGCCCTGTCACTTGTTACGTGGCAGAAGAGACCAGCTCGCACCTGGCTACACCCTCCTTTCAGGCAGTTTTAGACAGTGATATGGTTCCCCCAAGCTTCCTTTTCTCTAGGCTAAACACTTCCAGCTCCCTCAACTGCTCCTCATCAAATTTGTGCTGGAGACCTTTCACTAGGTCCCTTGCTCTTCCAAAGCACACACAGTGGAGTGCTCCAGGAGAGCTGCACGATGAGCTCACCTCCAGCAGCACCTTGCATGTGCTTTGTAGGAGGAGTAGTTAATTGTGCTGAATATACACCCCCCCCAGTGTAAAAGCATATTCTCAAGGGAATGAAGACCAAAGCAAGGAAAGGAGAGCACTCCAAAGGGTGTTCAGCTGTAGCCTAATATTTCTTTTCACAATCAATTAGCTAATCCATTATTTCTAAAGCATGGCAGCTCAGGCTTTTGCTATCATTACTTGTTAAATCAAGATAAGTGCCCGTTTTCTAGAGCACTGGAGAAGGCAGTTCAATAATGGGTCCCAGAAAGGCAGTAGTGCTGGAGAGAGCTCCAGGGTGAGATTAGAATAATCCTCATGTATCCTCTTAGTTTACTATCCTATTAAAAATGAGACTGGGACCAAGAGTTTTTTTTTTTAGTCTCAGAGATTAACATGCTACAAAGAAGCTCTAAAATATTGGATATTTTTCTGCACTGCTAAAGACGATAATACAAGTTTCTGGAGAAGTATTAAAAATAAGAAGAAAAAAGGGCCTGTGAATAAAGGAGATTCTGCCTGAACCTGAAAAGCAGCCAAACCAGCAGCCACAGCAAAGCATTACTCTCAAATTTCTAATGAAGACTTGGATATGAGGGCTGGGAAAAGAACATCTAGGGTTGAGTGAGTAAGGAAATGTTTGAGTTCTGCACATGCGTGATATTCAGTCACACTTTCCCTGTTGCCTTATCTGGAAGAACAGTGTCTTTGTGAAGGGGTTGTTGGGGCAAGCCAGGCACAGCACAATATCAATACAACACTAGACTATTCTTTCTTGTAATCACCTGCAAAGTTGAACAAATAGTTTATAATAATAAACAGCCGTACAAGAGTGACAAGAGAGAGAGAATATTAAATGTGCCAGTAGGAGACACATGATGGATCTCACTGGAGACATGGAAAATTAAGAGACCTTTCCACACTGACGATCCAATTTACCAGAAGAAAATGACCTTGAATTTATTACTTCTCTGACAGTGAGACTTTAAAACCTCAAAGGAAAGACCCCTCTGTTTTCTTGTCAAGTAGGCTTAAGATTTTGTCTATCAGCTCAATCCCAAACCTAGAGTTCTGTGCCCACTCTCAGGTTTCCCTGTAGTAGCAGCTCTGGGGCAAGGCTCAGAAGCAGCAGCAGGAGCCAGGCACAGCTCTGCAGGTAGAACTTCTTCAGGACTGCATCACAGTTTACTCCTTTAATTTCAGTAACGTGAGCTCCTGGTACAAGGACCTCTTTGGAGATTAGGACAAACTGAATTTAGTTGTAAGAAGGACCAGCAAAGTTCAGCACAGATAGCTCGCCAACTAAAGCCCAAAATGTGACCCACTCATGTCCTTTAGTATTTACCTGGAGAAAGATTTGCAATGCCTACTGGTCGTTTCATATAGCAGAAAACACACACAAAAAAAAACAAACCAAAAAACACAAAAAACGGTATTTTTAGCAAGGAGCTTAGTTATCATTGAGATTTTTTTTTTCCCCAGAAATNGGTATTTTTAGCAAGGAGCGTAGTTATCCATTGAGATTTTTTTTTTCCCAGAAATTGTGAATAAAGCCCTTCTGCATCCCAGATGTAATGCACTTGACTCAGAAAACACCGCAGTTCAATTTTATACAGCCTGCATGATAGCTGTAGAGCTGAAGAATAGTCACAGTTCTTTACCTTACATATATGCATTTTCCTTACCAGCTTAAAAAAAAAAATATATATATATATA